>SNQJ01S0006346.1:85255-116488 GCA_010110895.2 Picea sitchensis
CAACGGTGGCACTGGGTTCCACATCAATGATCTATCTTCCCCTTTCTGGTTTTGGCTCAGAGTCTGAATCCACATCTTATTCAAAGGCTTTCACTTCAGCCACTAGCGACTGCTTTGAGCGGAAGTTAGTAGTGTTATGCCAAGGGATCTTATGGAAGTCGCACCACTTCATGGTATATTTCTTTGTCTTTCCGGTGTCCTTCTTTTCTTGCGGCTTGGACTGGTTGTCCTAATACTATCCATCTTTTCTCTGTCCTTTGTTCTGTGGGTTGGGGTCTCCCTTTCCTGGATTTTGTTGTGTGGGGTTCCTAGGCCCAAATTTCCGCGTCTTTTGTTTGAGCTTCTACTCGATTTTGATGACATATCGGTAGGCCGTGTCAAGGATGAGATGTCCAAAAATTCCATTTCAGTCTGGATGTATCTATGCAAAGCTCCATGATAATTGAGCACCAGATGTCACTCTGAATCTTTGATACACAACTTGGTACTCAAGGTATGAAAGATATTCGTGAAATCTGACACTGCTTGGTCTCTTTCTTGCTGCAGTGTGGTCCATTTGGTATACAAGTCGTCATAACTTCTGATAGGGTAGTATTGTTCCTTAATAACATCCCTGAAGGAATCCCAGGTGGCCATGACTATAAATAATGAGGGTTCCTCTGTTTCCTTTTTCTCACAGAAATTTTCCCACCAATCTTTGACATGGGGAACAGCTTTGAGGAGCACAAAAGTAATCTTTTCTCTATTCGAAAAGTTATGGAAAGAAAAATACCCTTCTAGTAGATTCAACCAATTTTCTACATCATCTGCATCTATCTCACCTTCAAATATAGGAATATTGAAGTTTATTTGTACCTTGAAGGGGTGGTGCCTCTGCTCGAAGAAGATGTGTCACATGTTGGTATTCACTGAAGGATTTGCGCGAAACTATCCATCATATTGTTCCTTTGTTGCGTGAGGGATTCCTCAATCAATAGTTTGAAAGGATCTCCTGTCCCGCCATATTTATTTTCTCCTACCATGAGAGGTCGCTTGGGTGTGAAAGATCTTTTGTACTCAAGAGAAACAACCTCGAGACCCAACTCTTTATACTCTGACCTTGCTGGGGACATGCATTAAGATGACAAGGAGCAGACCGCTCTGATACCACTGATCCATATTTTATGAGAAGAACGAAATGAATACATATTATTAACAGGTGCTTAACACAAAATAATAGAGATACAATAAAACTGATTTTCTATTCAATAAGGAAACGAGCTGAAACTATAAAATGTAGTGGAAACAAGCTTGCTGGAATGGTGGCAGCGTATCTTTAAGAAGAGATGTGACCACTGCGCTCATTCACAAGAAGATGATTACAATGAGGCTCTGAAGGCCTTTTTACAAAAAACAAGAATGGAAAAAACCCTAGACATCCAAAAACCTAACCCTAGGAGATGAAGCGCCAAAATTCATGTGGGCCCCATTTGGGTAAGTTAGTACATCAACTTCCCGAGGTCATAACTTTTGCATATGATCTCTGTTTTAGGAGTATGATAGCCCATTGGAAGGTATTGTCGAGGAGATTAATATTGGGGGATCAATTACACATTTTCTTATCATTGAAAATCTCGATCCCGAAAAACCTTCATTTAGGCCCTCAAAATGGCCCCGGAAGTTAAAACTGCTAAAAATAGTAAATTGCCAAAATTGTCAGAAAACTGTTTTGAGCCAGTTGGAAAAGTTGGGTGGCCACTGATATCCACATATATCATGGCCCCGTATAGGCTGGAATTTATTAATTCTAACTTCCAAGCTCTCATGGGAGTGGAGGACAGAGGAGTTTGGCAAGTAGAGGGTCTTTTCGCCTCTGTGGACACCTTGAGTAACTGTACTTCCTCTCATAAACACACACCTACGTTTCTGACTCCCCTTGCCTCTCCTCCTAAGATTCCTACCTCCTTTTAGTTTCAACATTCTACTTCATTTCCTATCTTATCTAATTTCCCCTCGGAGGTGCACCCTAGCATTCTTGTTACTATTTTCAGAGAAAAGTCAAGTCGGGCTTTTTCAGGCTTCCCTAGTGGTGAAGGGTTACCGAAATTTCTCCCCCAGGGTGGTCTTCATTTGTGGAGTCCAAACAGGGAAGTGAGAAAGATGGTATTAGGCTCAGATGTTGGCCTAGAAGATACCTGCAGGTTGTCTATTTGTGGCCTCGTCGGAAGACTTTCTTATAGAAATCTAGGCATTTTGACGCTCCCCATGTGGGTTGAGCGAGTAAGGACTCCCATCTTAGGTTACACTCCTTAAATCATGAACTTAACTAAAGGGTGGTTTGGTTTTATATGCAAGTCACCTGAAGATGCTTCTCGCTTACTAGAAGGTAATTGGGTTATCGGAGGGAGCAACTTAATGTTGAAACGCTGGAGGGTAGAATTCAACCCACTTACAGAGTATTTCCAGCACAAACACCTTTGGTTCCTTATGTCGGGTTTACCATTGCATTTTTGGACTAAAGAAGCCCTACAAGAAATCGAGAACTCCTTGGGATTGTAACACCCCAGGTTTTGAACCCCATTTTAAATAATGAATTGTTACAATGCTGAGAGGCTAGAGTTCCCAAACAATTATTAAAAGGCCAGTGTGCCCAAGACATGTAATGTTTTTATCATTTTTAATAATAAATACATGACAGAGTACTAGACAGACAAGGACTAGAGTTATAGGGGGCTATGATTCCACAAGAGAGGGAGCTTGAGGGGCTAAGTGTTTATTCCTATTCTAATTACCCTTTTTGTCTAAGGGAGGGGATTGGTTACGTGAGCTTCTTGGGGAAGGCCAAGAGGTTCATGATTTCCCCCGAAATTACTTAAACCCACCTCTCATCTGATGGGGGGGTTGGTCATTGGCTTGTTTTCTCCATCACTTCTGCATTTGCACCATTCTATACCTCATGCACTTTCATGCATGCACCTCCATGCACCCACTTACATGTTCATTGATCCATCTGTCATCCACATATTGGCTCGGGGAAAGGGAGACGGACTACTGAAGATTATCCATGAGATAGTTGGATCTAGTGGTCACTGGTGTGATCCATCTGTGACCTAAGGATGCATGTCTGAGATGCGTTGGATTGTGTCCAGCGTTGCTCATAGTTGTGAGTCCTGAGAGTTCCAACATTGAGATTCTGGACTAGTTGCGCTAGAGCCCGAATAAGGAGAAGGACTGTCTGAGGGACTGCGTGGCAGAGAAGGGTGGAGGTTCGTTCTCTGGAGTGGTGCAAGTTGGGTAGAAGAGAGATGGGTACTTGGATTGTTGTGAGAGCTAGGAACCCTGTGAGAGCCTTGGTGCTGACTGGTTTGGGAAGCCAAGTAACACTCTGGAACCATCCTTGTGGATTCATATCCCTAGCTCAAGGGTGACGTTGTTGTTGATATTTGGAACAATAGTGTCTACGGTTGGGTGGAACGTCCTTGGTCTATAGCCAATTGGTTTCATTTTTCATAAAGATAAGTGCTCTCTATTATGGTATCATTTACATGTATATGTATGTATTTCCACTATGTATATTTAATTATCGTTTAATTGAATCTTTAGACTATGCATGCTTGTTGGATATTGATGTGCATGTCGTTAAAGTCTTTTCCTTTTATGCATCCTTGAATTTTAAAAGGTATTTGTAAGAGAAAGAAGTCCAAGGGTGGGCTTGAAGGTAGCATGCCCCAGCCTGTGGGTGGCTATGTATGTTATAGTTTGGTATCAGAGCTTCTGGTTGAAACATCAACCTAGTATGGGTCGGGTCTGTTGGTCAGAGTCTCAGGGTCGAGATCGAATTCTGACCATGGATTTGAAAAGCTCAAGAGGAATGGAATTGCAGAATCTATGCGGGAGATAGAACGTCAAAGACCCGTGTAAGGGGTTCGAAGGATCGTGACCATCCCCTTCGAATTCGAGAGCGATTGCCACTGTAGGATCGGGTGAGATCCAAGATCGTTGGATCGGAGGATAGGCGAACATGGGTCATCCGATGAAAATGAAGCAAGGGTTAAGGTCACAACCGTTGGATCCCATGGGAGAGGGAGATCAACGGATAGGAGGCATTGTAGGGAACCAAGTTTCACGGGAGATAATTTCCCAAGGTGGTCCCACAATCGAAACCACGGTTTCCCCAAGGGGTTACGTGTCGACATCAGGAGAATTGCAGGGCGAAAAGAGGGTTAATCCAAACCGTCGATACATGCCCCTGCAAATTGAAAGGGATGTACTGATGTGACAGGTTAGGGCTCGAACATCGAAACTCTAAATATCCAAAGTAGTTGGAGACCATCGATTCATAGGAGGACACGCGTCAACAGATCGTGTGCTCCGGGTGAAAGCACTTCGGGAAAGAGCGAGCGAGGAGAAGTTGAGAGTTAAAACTTATGAAGCTCAGAGAGCTCGGGACCTGAAGTAAATGTCGAATGTCAAATCGTTCTAAGTAGATCTAACTGTCGATCGCTAAGAGGTTACGTGTCAACAGATTAATAACTCCGAAGGAATCTGTTCGAGAGGTTTTCAGTTGAGATTTGAGAAGCTTGAAGCTTGGAGAGCTAAAGAGCCGAAGTAAATCTTGACCGTCCGATCATTCAAGAGGATCTCAGCCATTGATCTTCTGAGAGCCACGCTTCACTAGATCCAGGGCTTCGAATAAAAGCCAACGGGGCTAGATAAGTTTTGAAATTTTGAGATTTCCGAAGTAAGAAGACCCGAAGTAAGCCTCAACCGTCAGATTAAGGACACATAGTGCAGATCCGTAGACTTCGGGTGAATAACCGAAGTGAATCTTAGCCATCCGATCCAAGAGGACACATGGTGATAGATTGGTTAGTTCGAGAATGCGGAGTTTGATAGAATTAGAAGTGTGCTAGCATGGAAACTTCTGAAGTCCCAAAGCCGGAAGATCCGAAGTGATGGGGCACGATGACATCACCAGAGGTGATGTGGAGCCCGGAATTTTCGAAGTCATGTGGCTTGCGAATGTCACCTGGGATGTGTGCCACGTGTCAGTAAGTTTTGAGCATTTGGAGTATTGAAAAGTTAGTTAGAATGTGACACGTGTCACCTGCCTAATTGGGCCATGTGTCCAATTCCAGTATTTCTCCATGTGGTGACAGATCATGCAGTCTGGAGATTGGGCACTCCGGAGGGGAAATATGTGACAGGTTTCATTGGGTCAAAAACCCCCGAAGGTTGGAGTACATATCGATCGTTGATTCTAGAAGACACATGTTGAAGGATCGTCGACTTCGGGTAAAATCACTCCAGGAGAAAGTGCAGGAGGAAGGTTTGAAACGACTGAAGCCCGAAGACCTGAAGTGATTCACAACCACTGATCTATGGGAGGACACCCATCAACAGATCATGAACTCCAGGTAAAATCATTCTGGGAGGAGGCAAGTGAGGAAAGTTGATATTCCCAAAGCACGAAGTCCTGAAGTGGATCTCGATCATTGATCATGAAAGAGGACGAGGACCGTTGATCCGGTCCTGGCTGAAAGTTCTGAAGTCCCGAAGCTCTGGACAAGTGTTTTTTCAGCTAAACGTAGGCTCATGGTCGTGGTCATATGTATATTGGGAGCTGAGGGAAGGAGGGATAAGGGCCGAATTGGTTGTCTTCGAGACTGAAAAGTGGTAAGGAAGGATTTAGCCATGGTTTCTAGTCGTGGTCACCTGGGAAGGTGGTTTGAAGGAAGCGTCTGCATAGGATGAGATTCTGTGTCAGCCAAGGATAACAGGACACTGTTATTTTCCGGAGAATGGGGATATGAATTCCATGAACAAAAAAAATAAAGAGACCTGTAGCATGGTTTGACAATTTTGTTTATCATACACATAATTCTAACAAAATGGTCGCTTGCACATTTTGCATAATTAAGGGGCTTAAGCACATCAACTCAAGATGCATATTGAGGAAATGAAAGAAGGCAAGGGAGCCTCCAGTCATGATAAGGAGGCTAAAGGATAGAATACCAGAGTTGGTAATGCAGAGACAGAGTCCAATGGATGCAAGGGAAAAGGAGAGCGGGAAATGCTACTAGAAACGATAAGAAGCCTGAAGATGGAAGTGCAGAACTACAAAGCAGACAATGAGAGAATAATGAGAGAGAATAATGAGAGAGAAAATTCAGATAAATGATCGAGTGTTGTAGAGATTAAATCAATTGTAGAGACAAACAAAGAAGGGATCAAACTCAAGACAAGAGGAAGAAGGCAGGTGCCATGAAAGAAGGGATGATCGTGGAAGAGTTGGTTATTCCAGAAGTTCTAGCAGAGCTCATGGACACCACTCACCTCCTTACCCAGAAAGAAGGTTTTATGCATCGGAAGATCATGTAAGCAGTCCAGAGGTGTCTCCTGTCAGACACCAAAGAAGGAAACAAGAGGTAGATAGTTTTCAAGGAGAGTTGAGCAAGCTCGAGCCACCTTCCTTCGACGGTGAAAGAGAAAGGGAAGATGATGTCGAAGCATGGTTTCTTGGGCTCAAGAGATATTTTCAGTTGCATAACTATTCATCCAACCTGGAAGCCAAGATTTCCACCTACCATTTACATGGGAAATTTTCAATGTGGTGGGACCAACTGAAGAAAGTGGAATATGTTAATGAAAGTAGGATCACTTGGAAGCAGTTCAAGAAGTATTTCCAGAAGGAGTACCTCTCAGATCATTTCTATGACAACAAAATGCAGGAGTTATTTGAACTCAGGTTGGGAAGCATGACTATGGTAGAGTATGAGAAGAAGTTCTTGGGATTGTCAAAGTATTTCAGGTTCATTGGTGATGAGAAAGTGAAAATACGGAGATTTCTAAGTGGACTGCCGGCCTTTTATAAGGAAAAGATCAAATATGATAAACCCAAGACCTTTATTGAGGCCATCAGGAAGGATAAATACCTGTATGAGCAAGGCTAGGGAAGAGAATCCCTACAGAAATCTTGGAAGGACGAGAATAATGTGAAGTCCGATCAAAGGAGGAAAGGATTCAAACCTCCCTTCAATAGGAATGAGCCTAATAGAAATCATCAAGATCAATATGCTAAGGGGGATTTCAAGAAATAAGATTCCTTGGGAAAAAGGGGAAGACCACCAATCCAATGTTGGGGATGCAAGGAAGATCACATGTACAAGGATTTCCCACACAGAAAGGACAAAGTGAAGACTATGCACAACATCCAAGAGGCTACAACAGTCGAAGATATGGGAATAATCTATGCAGCTTTAGATGATCAAAAATCAGAGTACCAGTCAAATATGATCGAGGTGGAAGGTAAGATCATAAATCAACCTGTTTCTATTTTTATTGATTCATAAGAAATTCATTGCTACATTGATTCTAAGATAGTGGATAGACTACATTTGGAGAAAAGTAAACTTGGAAAAGCAAGTTTGGTTCAGTTAGCCACTGGAACCAAAAGAATAATCCATGATATGGCCAGATATTGTTACATAAGTCTTAATGGAGTGAATACTAGTATTGATCTAAATATCATACCATTGGGGTCTTATGATATTATGATTGGAATGGATTGGTTGGACAAGCATCATGTTGTCCTAGATTGTCATAAAAAGACATTTACCTGTCTTGATGGAAATGGAAAACAAAACACTGTGAAAGGAATTCCAAGACCCATCTCTATAAGGGATATTTCAATCTTACAACTAAAAATATGTTTTAGGAAGGGATGTCAATTGTATGCAGCTCATGTGGAAGAGACAGATAACACAAAGGGGCCAAGACTCGAAGATTTCTCGGTACTACAGGAATTTGAAGATGTATTCCAAGAAATACCCGGATTACCACCAAGAAGGAAGATAGATTTCTCATTTGATTTAGTGACAGGAGCTTCCCCGGTGTCAAAAACACCTTACAGAATGAGCACACCAGAGTTAAAAGAATTACAAATGCAGTTGGAGGAATTGTTGAAGAAAGGGTACATATGTCCAAGTGTTTCACCTTAGGGAGCACTAATACTTTTTTTCAAAAAGAAGGATGGAGCCTTGAGGCTGTGTATTGACTTCCGACAGCTGAACAAGCACACTATAAAGAACAAGTATCCTCTACCCCGAATTTATGACCTCTTTGATCAGGTAAGAGGAGCAAAGATATTTTTAAAAAATTGACCTGAGGACAGGATACCATCAGGTAAGAATCAAGGAAGAAGAAATCCATAATACAACGTTTAGGACCATGTATTGGAATTATGAATTTGTAGTGGTGCCATTTGGACTGACCAATGCACCAGCTGTATTCATGTGCTTAATGAAAAACATATTAAGGAATTATTTGGATAATTTTTTCATAGTATTCCTGGATGGCATACTTATCTATTCTAAGTCTGAAGAGGAGCATGAACATCACTTAAGACTGGTATTGCAAGTATTGAGAGAACATCAGTGGTATGCCAATTTGAGTAAGTGTTATTTCTATCAAAAGCAGATCCATTACTTGGGACACATTATTTCAGAATAGGGCATAGCGGTAGATCTAGAGAAGATTGAAGCCATTAGAGGATGTCCAACACCCAGAAACATGTCAGACGTCGGATATTTTATGGGATTAGTTGGCTACTACAGAAGGTTGATAGTAGGGTTCTCTAAGATTTCTCATCCCGTCACTTCTTTGCAAAAGAAGGGAACTAAATTTTAATGGACACTCAAGTGTGAAAAGAATTTTAATATGTTGAAGGGATTACTTACTAGTGCACCTATGTGTTGGCGTTCGGAAGTCACTCCTGGATTGCTAGCAGGAGCAGAGCCTGAAGCCCATCAGTTTTTATGTCACGATTTGTTTAAAGGGTGATCAAATTGAGGAAAACTCAGAACAACATTGTATCAACTCAGAAACCAGACCAGGCATGCATGAGCAGTGAGGTCTTGATAAACTCAAAACAATGAGTCGTAGTAAAGGGGTGGTGGTAGAGACTTGGCAGAAGGATGCAAAGGTCTATCTTAAACATCAGGTTTGTAACAGATTGAAGAAGAATGTATTCGAACAAAAAATCCTTTACATTCAAACACATATACCGGAGAATACAAAGATGCCACAACAAATCCTTTGTGCCGCAACAAGATTGTTAAGTTCACGTGAATCCTTCAGCTGTGAACCCTCTAGCAAAGATGAAACAAAGATGGAAAAGAAGGAAATTGTTTGTTATAAACCAGAAGTCTCAAACAGGAGGCATAACAGGGAGGCAGTGTCGTTGAAACTTACGGTCGGAGCTTAGCTCTACCATGATAGATACAAAATGGCAAAAATACTATATATACTCAAAACAACAACAACAACAAGATCGAGGCGTAGCATTGAAAACTGCGTCTTCATGAAAACTAAATCAACGGATACAATCTTTGAATGGTGGGTGCACCTTATGGCGACGATGGATGCCGGCGGTTTCTTCGACGAATCGTGCCTTTAATTAATTGCGGGCGTCCCCCATTATGGCAGAGCGATGTCTAACCACCACCAACGCTTCAATAACTGCTTCTTGGGATTGAGGCGGGCTCAACCAACTGACACCGGATATGGGCGACTTCCTTCACACGGAATAGCGTGAATGGCAGGGGCCGAGTGCGAGGAGGCATTGTAGGAGGGGTGGCGCATGGCCTTGAGCAATAGAACTATAAGGGCATATGGGAGAAGTGTGAGATGAGAGGAAGATGGCGAAGGGACATCGAGATATGGAGAAAAAGGAAAGGCGGAAGGATTTGCCTTGGTGAAGAGCTGGCGATGGAGAAAAGGGCGAAGGTGTCTGGCCAGTGGTGGCTGGACAACGGAGACGGAGGATGGGCCACATGGGCGGAGATGGGGAGGCGAATAGATGACACACGGCAGCAAGGGAGAGGTGTAAAGGAAGGTGTGATGATGGGAGAAAGGGCCCACCCAGGGGTTAAAAACAGGTCAGCTGAGAAGGGCGTGATGGATTTGCCTTGGCGTGCGTGGATCTGAGCACTAAAGAATTTCCAGCCCGTGAGGAAGGCTGCTTATTGATTCCGGACCCCCTCAAGCAAGGTAGAAGGCTGAGGGGTGGAGAATGATGTCCTCCGCCGTTGATCGAGCACTCATGGACCATGTGGAGAGGTGCACCCCAGATTGGACCCTAAGCTTAAAGGTGAAAGGCAAGGGGTCGAGTCAACATCTTGTGCGTCAATGCAGAAGCGCAAATCTGGGCCCTTGGTCTTGCTATTTGCCTACTGACGTGGCGGCGGCTTTGAACAGTGGGTTTTACCCTTTTAGCCATTCTACCTTATACAAAAATATGCGTACATTTGGCTCCATGGGGATAGAGTGGTCCCATATGATGCTCTAAGAACTCTTTGGGACTCTAGTGCCTTTCTTTGGGCTATGGAGTCATTTATTGGTAGAAAAATGAAAGGCGAGTAAAGAACAATATATTTACAAAACAAAGCAAAATGAGCCAACTGCGGCTCACATAAAACATCTCTAAGAAATGCCCATTGGCTGGGCGATTGAAAACTTTATTGCCTTCAAATCTTGCAACTTTGTAGGTGTTGTTGGAAAAGTACTTCGGGGACCTTGAAGGAGCCGAACGGAGGCATCAAATTTCTTGTGTTTCCTTCTCACACTTTGGGTGCATCCCACTTGACACCGGATCACCTATCAAACTCTTTTCTTGCTTTTCACGTCAAAATCTGTTTGATCTTCTACGGCGGTTGTAAAGCTCATCGGGACTGTTCTACGATACACGCTACACTTCACCATCTGGTGAATCCTTCTGAGCATAAGATTGGGCTCCCCCTCATAATAGTCATGGAGAAGGTTTGCCACAGGAAAGACAAAGTGAGTGGGAAGACAACCTCGATCCATAAACAAAATTTTGGAAGGTGAGGTGCCTAGGGACTTCTTCGTTGTCGCTCGGTCGGCCCAAAGTGCAAATTTGAGCTTTGAGTCCAGACCTTTATTATCCTCAATAGCTTCTTGATAAGCTTGATTAGACTTTTTATTAGAGGACTCTGCCGGTCCGTTTCCCTGGAGATAGTAGGGAGTGGAGTGAATCGGTGAAATCCCAAACTGTTCACAAAAATTTGATTAGAAACTTCCCGGACGAAGTGGGAGGCATTGTGTTGACAATTTTCTTTGGGAATGATAAACCTAGCAATGATGTCCTCTAGGAAGCCGATGATTACATTGTGTGAGGGTTCTTGGTAGGGACAACTTTCTATCCATTTGAATACAGTAGTGGAGTTCGTCAAAATCCATCAGTGTACAGCCACTTGAGGGGGGTGAATCTCCGATAAAGTCCAATCCCAACTTCTTTGAAAGTGCTGAGACCACCCTTGATTTCAATGGCGGGGATTTGAAATTGCTTTGCTACAATTTACGGCACTTGATGCAAACTCTAATTCCTCTGAGACATCGGGGAAATAAGGTGGGCCAGTGGTACCCAGCCCTGAGGATTTTTTGATTTGTGGTCTTCCAGAAATAATGGTCTCCACAGAAACCGCTATGGAAATCATACATCACCTGCTGGGCCTGCTGCGGGTCCAAACATCTCAATAATACCCCCTGGGGGTATTTCCAATATAAGGCTTGGCCAACAAGACAATACGTGACTTTGAGCTTTAAAGATATTGCCCTGCCTTTCTCCATCCCTTCAGGGGGTCTCAACTCCTGCGGGAAATACAAGATATCTTTGTACCGGTATCGATAATTGTACGGTGCTTTGGGAACCCCTGTTGGGTGATTTAGCTTGCTCATTGATAAAATTAATTTCCAATGCTTTATAATTGGATCGGCTAGAACTTGTGAAACCACCCTTATGATTAGCTTGGTGGGCTTAATTTCGGTCAAATTCTAGGATCTGGCGATCCATTTACTGCTGTACCATCTATGTGGGGTTGTATAAGAATGTCCTTCTGAGAGGTTAAAGGGACATATGCAATGATTTTTGAGTGTAAGACATAGACTACAGCGAAAGCTTTGAGCTTTCACCAGGCATAAGCTTTGTTTCTCCATGATTTAGATATCGAGACTCTACTGCATCTCTCAGTGCCTTGTTAAAGAAGGCAATAGGCTGCTCTTGCCCTTGGTCATTTTTCAGCAAAGCACTGAGAGACACAGAACTCTGGTACGAGATCATGGAAGCAAAAGAAAATATCATAAAATATTTAGAATAATCTGGACTGATCATCACAGGAGCCTTGGTTAATGCTTTCTTTATTTGGTCAAAGACTTCCTGGGTTCAGCAGTCCATTTTATTTCTTGGCCCTTCCTGAGCATGGATGCGTCTCATTTCACCAATTCATGGGAGAAAAACCTTCTGGAAGTCCTTCCCAAAAGCGCTTGGACAGCCTCCCTTTTAGACACGGGAAGTGGCAGGGGCTTGGATTGCCTTCTACTGCAATGGGATCGAATTATCACCCCTCGGTGGAGACTATATGGCCTAACAACTCCCCTCTTGCATAGCAAACAATGATTTCTTAGGAGTTAGGGGAAGATGAGCACAACGACGCCAGGAAAACCTTCTTCAAGTGGTAGTGGTGCTCAATGTTAGTCTTGGAGGAGACTGTTATGTGTCATCTAAATAAATTACCACAAACTTATATTTTCCCGATGAGGCTATGTCCATGGCTCATTTGAAATGTTGCCCGCATTCATCAACCCAAATGTCATCTTGGCATACATGAATGTACTAAGTGGTGAAGAAGATTTGTCTTTTCTCGTCTTCGGCATGGCCGATGTCGATTATAGCCGAAAAAGCCATCAATCATAGATATCAAGGATCTGGGTGACCCTGCACAATATATGCTCCATGTGGTGGAATTGGTGTCAACTCCTTGAACTCCGGTTGAGGGTTCACAGAAATCGACAGAGAGTCGATTTCTCAGCTCTTTTCTCCTTTGGGACCGTTGGCTGACTAGAATCTCGGGGACTATGATTTGGGCATCCGGTAGATTTTCAGAATCCCTCTCATGGCGGGTAACAAGCGTGGGTTTATCTGTCTCGACACTGAAGGTCTAGCCTCCTCTTCCCGGTGGGATCTTGTGCTCTATGGTGGCGTGTGGGTATGTCTTGAGGTCTTGATGAGTCCCACAAACCGATGACAAACTCCCTCTTGACTTATCGGTCCTCTGCTCCTGGTCGGGATCTTTGAACGACTGGCAGGCCTACAGATTTGTGCCTATGTTTGCACTTAGTGGTATCTGACATCATCGCTGCACGAAATCACGCCCTTTCTTACATCATTCCCACCGAACAATCTTTCTAATGGGATCGACCCCTTGGTATATGATTGCTTGGTAGTTGAATAATCGGTGGTCAACAGCTTCATCCAACAACTCCCGGTGGTCAGGCTCATGTCCGGTCCTCATCTATATGTAATCTGCAGTCCTTCCGATGAATTTGGAGGAATTTCTCAATCTCCTGATCATCTTCGAATACCTTCTAATGCTTGACATTGTTAGGTATTGAGGGTCTATATTTTAGTTCTACATCATACTTGAGTTTGGGGGTAAAAGGAACATTGAACTTACTTGCTGAAAAAACCAGGGAATTTTCCATTGTGTTCTCCTCTCTTGGTATGAATGAAATGTTAAATGCTGGGAAGAAACTATCAATTAGATCCAATACCTCATTCCTGTAACTCCTAAATCGAGGATGCTTGGCCTGATAAAAAATTTTGACCTGCTGAACAATTAATTATGCATCCCCAAACACAAATATCTCCACGATTCCCATTTCCTTTGCATCCCTTAATCCTAGAACCAAAGCCTCATATTACGCTACATTGTTGGTGACTTCAAACTCCAACTTATATGACAGAGATGTGGTCTCACGAAAAGTTGAATACCCTCCGGCTTTTGCACCTTTCTTGGAAGAGGCTCCATCAAAGAACATTTTCCACATGGAGGTAATTGGAGGGGAATATTCATAGAGAGTAATGGGATTTTTTATCCTAAGAGGTGGTTTGGGGGCATTAGTGTGTTGCAATAAGATGGATCCCAAGTCGGTGTCTGGGGCGTAGATGGGATGATTGGGGTTTGCTTCATCATACATTATGTAGGCTAGATAGACTCTCACGTACAATCTCTATATGTTCCCCAAGACTGGATGACGCTTCTTGAGGTCCATCATGGGAGATCCCTCAAGTCTCTTAATCAAGACAACAGCGACATGCCAAATTTGGGAGACTGTCCGATACCACTATATCCATGATCATACTTTTCCTGGGTGGTTGAAGCTTGGGAAACCACCAGGTCCATAATGACTCCCAAACATTGTACCCTCTGGAGTCAAAGGGAATAGAGGTCTTATTATGCTGCAGTGACTTCTAATCCCATGATGACTTTAGGCATGAGGTTGTGGGAGGCCCTTGAATCCATCAAGCAATTGTGCAACTCTTTATCATGAATGTTCAATGACGTATAGAATAGAGAGGATGAATCATCTATATCTTCTACCATGGGACCTAGGACCCTTGAGGCCTTTCATCTTGGAGGTTTATGCAATCTATGGAAAGGCTAGAGGCTTCAGAATTCAACAGGTCAGAGAAGCGTTTTTTGAATTCCCCATGCTTGATTAGTTCAGTGAGGGGCACGGGGATCCTAATCTTTTGAATTTCATGCTCAAAATTAAAAGATGTGGTCTTAGAGATTTCTCTAATCTCGGGAGCATGATTTTGAATGATGGGAGAGAGGATGGAGCCTTCTTACCTCATGGTGAATTACGCTACGTCGTGAGCTTCTACGCTCTAGCGGATGACTTCGAGAACATCAGTGCTAGCGCCCTCTTAATGAGACCTCAAGTTGTGTACACACCTTGGCCCTTGACTTTATCCCCCTTGCTTAATTCATTGGGTTATTTGTTCATGAGGGAATCCTCATATCTTGACTTAATTCAGGATGAGGGAGTGATACCTCTACCATGATGGTGAATTCGAACAAATGCATTTCTCCTTCTTCTTCATCGGCTACAAAAGTGTTCTGGAAGGGAGCTTGAATCCTTTGGTCATATCTGTCGCTTTCCTTCTCTTTGTGCATAGTTGGAGGAGTAAAATTAGCTGGCCTTCTGAAACCTCCTCTATTTTGGAGTGCGGGGCCCTTATACATCGCCTCCTTTCCACCTTCAATCTCCACCTCTTCTTTGTAAAATTCACTTAACTTGAGCTTGACTAGCTTACCGAGGGTGGGACGTGTGGACCGGAGATCTTTGGGTCAGTGAGCTTCGATTTTCCTTTCCTGCCAAATACGTGTTGGAATTGCTCTGATGCATGCATTTCTAGTATGTTGGATTCCATTTCTATAGCTGCATCTTGCATCGAGCTAAAGAGGTGGCTCTCCTTCTCTTAATACGAGACAAGTCTGGGTCGAATGCACTAGCATATGAAATTTGAAGCGAGAGGCTTGGAAGGATTTATCTGTGGGAATCTTGACATACATCTTATTAAATCTTTTGGAGAGTCGAGGGCCGACTCTCCTTCCTGCTTCTTTAGGGACCCAAACTTCGATCATATAATATGTAATCTTTTCCTATCCCCAACATCTGGAGAAAACATTATCGAGCCTCAATCCCGACTATGGATCACAGGGTGACCTGAACCACTTTCTGAACTCACCATCTAAGATATGGACGAAGACTCTCATCCAAAAATCTTCACTCTCTATATTGAGGTTGTCTGCATAAATATAGAAAGCAACCAGGTGCTCTTACGCAGTTATGTCCCCTTCCCCAACGAACTTGGGCATATATTTCAAATAGTCTCGGGCAGGGAGAGGGTTAAGAACATCTAGCGTGACAATGGCATCCATTACGTTGGAGGATTTGACACCAGCCATAGGGAATACGTTGGTGAGAGAATGGAGAAGGAGGTGTGAGCAATTGAGGAAGGGAAAGGTCCTCCGAAGATATTTGGGAAAAGCGAGAGAAGTCTAAAGGGACTGGTATGCGAGGTGTTTCTCTGTCGCGGCGGTGAAAATAATCAAGGAGGAGGAGTGAAACCTCTAAGGGGAGTGACAAGGATCTCTCCCTCTGATACTAGACGAGGAGGAGAAAACTGAGCAGGAACACTCCCAAATCTGACGGAAACCTGAGAGGAAGGGCGACTAGAGGCGAGAATCGAAAATGGAGTTCTTACAGGAGGGGAGGGTGTATTACCTTTTCATCAACGAAGAATTGCTGTACCCTTCTGCGCCGCGGCACAAGTCTTCCCTACAGTTGTGGCTAAGGCAAATGTGGGTTAGACCTACGTGTGTCTACCTCTGAAACCACATTTGATGTTAGAGCGAGGTTTACTCCCGGTAGTCGTCACGGTGGAGTCGCCCGGATACACGGTAGCAATCTTCCAGTTACGATCACGATGCACCTTGAGAGAAATCGATAATGGGTGTCGTTCTACCCGAGGGGGAAGGCTATTCAACTTAGTCCCGACAGCGGTGCCGAAATGTTGGCGTTGAAAGTCCCTCTTGGATTGCTAGCAGGAGCGAGCCAGCGCCCATCGGTTTTATGTCACGATTTGTTTAAAGGGTGATCAATGGAGGAAAACTCAAAACATTGTATCAACTTCGAAACCAAACCGGGGCATGCGTGGACGAATGAGGTCTTGATAATAACTTCGAATAGTGAGTCGTATTAAAGGGTGAGTAGGTGGAAGACTTATGCAGAAGGGTGCAAAGGTCTATCCTGAACATCGGTTTGTAACTTGATGAAGAGAATGTATTGAACACAAAATCACTTTTGATAAACACATATACCGGAGAATACAAAGATGCCACAACAAACCCTTTATCGCGCCAACAAGATTGTTAAGTTCGCGTGAATCCTTCAATTGTGAACCCTCTAGCAAAGATGAAACAAGATGGAAAAGAAGCTGTTTGTTTATGGTAAACCAAGAAGTCTCAAACACGGAGGCATAACCATGAAACCAGAATATCGTTGAAACTAGATTCGGAATGGCTCTACCAACGATAGATACAAAATGGCAAAATGCCTATATACTCAAAACAACAACGACAACAAGATCCCGGAGGCGGTAGCAGTGAAAGCTTTGCGTCTGCATGGCTTCTGTCAATACGGAGCTACAATCTTTGAATGGTCGTACACCTTATGGCCGAGCCGTCGGTCTCGACATTTCTTGGTGAATCGGCGTGCCTTTAATTAATTGCGGGACGTCCCCATTATGGGAAGCGATGTCTATACCAGCACTTCAATAAGCGCTTCTTGGGATTAGGAGCGGGCTCGACTAACTTCGACACCGAGGGATATGGGCTGACTTCAGCGCCACTGGAATAGCGAATAGCTTGAGGGGCGGTACAAAAGGCCCGGTAGCGGAGGAGTGGAAGCACATAGCCTTGAGGAGACGTCGAACTATAAGGGCATATGGGAGAAGTGACAAGATGAGAGGAGGAAGATAGCGGAGGGACATCAGGATGATGGAGAAAAAGGGGAAGAGAGCGGAAGGTCGCCAGTTGAGAAGGATGGCGTGGAAAGAGGCGGTATGCAGCCAGTGGTGACCCCGGACAACAGGGCGGGAGATGAGCCACACAGTGAAGATATAGGGAGAAGCGGAAGAAATAGATGACTTGCCTACCTGACGGCAAGGAGGTGGAAAGGAAGGTGTGATGATGGGAGAAAGGGCCCACCTGGGGTTAAAGACAGGTCAACTGAGAAGGACGTGGTTGCCTTGGCGTCGTGGATCTGAGCACACTAAAATTTCAGCCGTAGGAAACTGCTTATTCAATTCCGGACCCCCCCACCACTAAAGGCAGAAAGGTCAGGGGGGTCTGGAATGATCTTCATCGCCGTTGATCGAGTGCTTATCCCCCAGAATGATCTTCATCGCCGTTGATCCGGGCGTGCTCATCTGGACCGTCGGAGAGGTGCGCCCCTGATTCCGGACCCCCCCTCCTCGCTTAAAGGTCGAAAGGCAAGGGGGGTCTGGAATTCGCCGTGCGCCGTCGATCTGGGCCCGCAAATCTGGACCGCCCGGTCTTGCTTGCTGCTTACCACGAGCGCATTGTAGCCCGAAACTTTGGACAAGTGGGTTTTTACCCCTTTTATGCATTCTACCCCCCTTATACAAGAAATATCGCTAACACTATGTTAAATATTGTTGACCCAAATGAATTTTTTGTGGTATGTACAGACGCATGTAAGGAAGGACATGGGAGAGTCCTCATGCAAAATGGACATGTCATTGGATATGAGTTCAGAAAGCTTAAGGAACATGAGAGGAACTATGCCACACATGACTTGGAACTGGCTGCCATTGTTCACGCCTTGAGGATGTGTAGGCATTATCTCATGGGGAAGAAATTTGAATTAAGGACATACCACATTGGCCTGAAGTATCTTTTTGAACAACCAACCTTGAATGCCAGGCAAACAAGATGGCTGGAATTTTTAAGTGAATATGACTTCGATATCAATCATATCAAGGGAAAGAAGAATAAAGTTGTCGATGCACTTAGTATAAGAGTGCATCTCATGCATGCTATTGCTGTCAGTATGCATCAGTCAGACTTGAAGAGAAGAATTTTGGATGGTCTTGTTACAGACTAGCATTACCTACAGGTAAAGGAAAATTTATAGCAAGGAGATGTACAATAGAAAATAAAGGAATATGAGATAAAGGAAGACATACTTCTCATGCATAAAAATATAATCTATGTTCCTAGTCCTGGAGAACTGAGGAATTTGGTACTAAAGGAAATGCATGATGTTCCTTATGTTGGACATCCTGGTTACCCAGGAGGCTTGTTGCAGCCATTGCCAATCCCAGAGAAGAAATGGGAAGTGATCACCATGGATTTCATCATAGGATTACCCAGAACGAATAAGAAACATGATTCAATCATGGTGGTGGTTGACAAATTAACAAAGGCCGCTAATTTTGTGCATGTGAAGACAACGCATACAACGACTGATATTGCAGAAATTTTCATGAAGGAAATTTCTAGGTTGCATGGGATACATAGGACAATTGCCTCGGATAGAGATACAAAGTTTACCTCCAATTTCTGGAGGGTATTGTTTAAAGGATTTGGCACAAATCTAAACTTTAGTGCAACATATCATCCCCAGACAGATGGGAAAACAGAGAGAGACAATCGAATAATTGAACACATGCTGAGAATGTATGTGATGGATAAGTCATCTAAGTGGGAGGATTAATTACACTTGGTTGAGTTTGCATACAATAATGGGCATCAATATTCATTGAGAATGAGACCATTTGAATCTTTGTATGGTAGGAAATGCGATACTCTAGTAAGTTGGGAAAACCCAACAGATAGAGTGGTACTTGGGACGGAGTTGCTCAAGGACATGGAAAACTAGGTGGTCAATATCAAGAAGACTTTAAAGGCAGCTCAGGATAGACAGAAAGTTTATGCAGACAAGAACAAGATAGCTAGAGAATTTAAAGTAGGGGAGCATGTAATTTTGAAAGTGAAGCCAAAGAAAATCTCTTTGAAATTGGGTAGTTGTACAAAGTTGGCAACTAGATTTTGTGGTCCACTTGAAATATTGGACATAATAGGTCCAGTTGCATACACGCTTGCATTGCCTTCTTCCATGAATGTGCATAATGTATTTCATGTCTATTTACTAAATAAATATGTACATGATCCTAACCATGTTATTGATTGGAATCTGATTCAGGTAGAGATAGAGGGATATTTTCAGGTTCAGCCAGTGTGGGTATTGGACAGAAAATTCAAAATGCTCTGGAATCGAGTTATAGAGCTGGTAAAAGTTCATTGGATCTGCTATGGTCCTGAAGATGCTACCTAGGAGCATGAAGATGCCATGCGGGCAGAGTACCCACAGCGTTTTGAATAAATTTGAGATTTTGATCTCTATTTTGTATATGCACTGAGGACATTACCAAAATAAGGGGGAGGGGATGTAACACCCCAGGTTTTGAACCCCATTTTAAATAATGTATTGTTACAATGTTGAGAGGCCAGAGTGCCCAAACAATTATTAAAAGGCCATTGTTCCCAAGACATGTAATTTTTTTATCATTTTTAATAATAAATACACGACTGGCTGCTAGACGAACAAGGACTAGAGTTATAGGGGGCTATGATTCCACAGGAGAGGGGGCTTGAGGGGATAAGTGTTTATTCCTATTCTAATTACCCTTTTTGTCTAAGGGAGGAGATCGGTTACATGATCTTCTTGGGGAAGGCCAAGAGGTTCCTGATTCCCCCCAAAATTACTTAAACCTACCTTTGGTCTGATGGGGGGTTGGTCGTTGCCTCGTTTTCTCTTTCACTTCTGCATTCACACCATTCTATCCCTCACGCAATTTCATGCACGCACCTCCATGCACCCACTTACCCATTCATTGATCCATCCATCATCCATGTCTTGGCTCGGGGAAAGGGAGACGAACTGTTGAAGATTAGCCATGGGATAGTTGGTTGTAGTGGTCGTTGGTGTGATCCAATCGTGACCTAAGGCCACATGTCTTGGATGCATTGGCCCATGTCCAGTGTTGCTCATAGCTGCGAGTTCTGAGAGTTCCTGCATTGAGATTCTGGACCAATTGCGCTGGAGCCTGAATAAGGAGAAGGACTGCCTAAGGGACTGCGTGGCAAAGAAGGGTGGAGGTTCGTTCTCTCGGGTGGTGCAAGTTGGGTAGAAGAGAGCTGGATACTTGGATTTCTGTGAGATATGGAAAGCCTATGAGAGATTGGGTGTTGACTGGTTTGGGAATCCATGTAACACTTTGGAACCATACTTGTGGATTCATATCCCTAGCTTGGGGTGACGTTGTTATTGAGATTTGGAACAATAGTGTCTACGGTTGGGTGGAACATCCTTGGTCTGCAGTTAGTTGGTGTCATCTTTCATAAATATAAGTGATCTTTGTTATTGTATCATTTACATGTATATGAATGTATTTCCGTTGTGTATATTTAATTATCGTTTAATTGAATCTTTAGATTATGCATGCTTGCTGGATATTGTTGTGCATGTCATTAAAGTCTTTTTCTTTTATGTATCCTTAAATTTTAAAAGGTATCTGTAAGAGAAAGAAGTCCAAGGGAGGGCTTGAAGATAGCATGCCACGACATGTGGGTGGCTGGGTATGTTACAGGGATCCTTCATTACAATTGATGAGCTTTCACTCTCGACAAAGTCGTGGAAACTTGGAAAAATAATGGTTGCAATCGGCATTCACTCAGGCCTTCCTGAAGTCTTGGAGATTGAATGACAAGGTAGACGTATTCTTTAGTGCCTGGATTATCTAGGTTTACCCTTTAGGTGCATTTTCCATAGGAGCACTGGTCATCTTAGATGTGATTGTACATGTCATGTAGTGGAGGAGGATGATAACGAAGATGTTTCTCTACACCAACTATCACCGGATTTGTCTTCGGGGGCGGACTACTCTGGTCTGAGATCATTTCATTTTCCACAGGACAAGTCTGATTTTCCAGTTACAGAGGRCCTGGTGACGGGTTCTTGTTTATCTAGTAAAAGGGAGATYGCATTGCTTAATTGCTATGGCCCTTGTGTGGAGAAAAGAAGATGTTGGACCCTTGTGGCGTATTCCATCCTATTATCTGTCAAAAACCTAATTATTGCAGGGGATTTGAATCTTACTCTATCTTCAAGCGAAACTTGGGGTGGATCAGCTCCAATAGGATCTTTGGAAGGTTTTTTTAAATCCCTTTTTCAAAACAAGAATGTTATTGATATCGATCCAAGAAAGTTGGTTCCAACTTGGAGGAACGAACATTCTAGTTTGGATGCTATTTGGAAGTCACTAGACAGATTCATTGTGTCTAAAGATTTTCTTTCACGAGTTGATCTATATAGATCTTGGGTGGAATACCCATTTTTCTCTGACCATGCTCTAGTGATTTTTCAACTGGAGTTCTCTCCTATCTTCAAGGCCTACCCTTTCAAATTCAACTCGTAATGGTTGGTTGATCAAGATTTCACCAATTTGGTCCATAATCTCTAGAAAGACCCGAAATTCCAAAATGAAAGTGGAAAATAGAAAAGGATGGTATGGAAACTTAAAGAGTTGAAGTTCAAAACTAAGCAGTGGGAAAAATCGCGTACCATAAAGGAAAATGCCCATCTAGTGCAGATCGAACTAGATATAAAAAACCTCCTCCAACCCTCTTCGGGAGTTTTGAGAACATTACATGAGGATTTAATTCTAAAAAAACTTGAACATTGTAGAAACAAGTATTTAAAGGAAAAGGAGGAACTATGGCATCAAAGAAGCAAAGAAATTTGGATAAAAAGTGGTGATCAAAACACCAAGTTCTTCCACAATTTTGCCAATTTCAGAAGAAATCAAAAATTTGTTTGGGAAATAAAAGATGATTTGGGTTTTATGCACAATGTCCAGGAAGCTCTTAAAACTGAATCTAAAAAAATTTGCAAAGCCTTCTTCAGAGAACAACATCTACCATCGATAATGGATCAGGTAAAGGTGGTTAGTCTCTTCAACAGGTTTATTACCGAAAATGAAGCAGTGGCTTTATATCATCCAGTTGTTCTAAGTGAACTTAAAGTTGTATTGACCTTATTTAAATGCGACAAGAGCCTGGGGCCCGATTGTTGGATGGTAGATTTTTTCATTCATTTCTTTGATCTAGTAGGTGAAGACCTCTTAGAAATGGTGGAAGAAATGAGAACCAAAGGTATTAGCTCATGTGCGCTAAACTCAACTTTCTTGGCCTTAATTCCAAAAGTAAACAAACCACATACTTTTGGGGATTAAAGACCAATATATTTATGTAAACTTGATTCTAAAATAATCACAAAGATTATAGAAAATAGGTTGAAACCCCTTCTTTCTAGATCACTTTCAGAAGACCAGTTAGGATTTCTGAAAGGTCGATGCATACAGGATGCTATCGGGATGGTTCATGAATTCCTTCATAGTATTAAAAGGAAGAATACTAAATCTATGGTTTTAAAATTGGATCTTCAGAAGGCCTATGATTGCATCAATTGGGACCTGTTAAGGATGATATTAATTCAGATTGGCATGGGTATTGACATGACCAATTGGATAATGAGTTGTATCGTTTCTTCTTCCTTTGTTGTTTTATTAAATGGGGAGGCCACTAAATTTTTCAAAAGTGGCAGAGGACTCCACCAAGGTTGCCCCTTATCACCTCTTTTATTTATTTTGGTCATGGAGGGACTCAGTCTTCTTCTAAAAGAGAGTCAAAGCAATGGCTTACTGACATGTATTAATGTTTCCAGAACTATTAAAATTCTACACATTATGTTTGTAGATGATGTTATTATTATGTCAAATGCTACATTAAATGAATGGTGGGAGATAGACAAGATTATTAAACTCTTTTTTTTTAGCTTCTGGATTAAAGGTAAATGTTTAAAAATCGACGATTCTCCATGAAGTCCTTACGACTCATGATCTTGATCCATTCAAAATATTCTTATCATTCAATTTTCTGACCTTTCTATCGGTTTCAAATATCTTGGGTATCATTTGAAAACAAGGATGCAGCGTGTCGAATATTGGAACTGGATGTTGCAGAAATTTGAAAAGAAGATTGGGAATTTGTGTTACAGGTGGCTTACATTGGGAGGTCACCTTACTCTTTTAAAGTCAGTTTTAGAATGCCAGTTGATGTACTAGATGTCACTTGAGATCATTCCATACATTGTTTTGAATAATTTGAGAAAGATTATGTTCAACTTCCTTTGGAAAGGGAACATTGAAATTAAATCCTTTCATTTGTGTAAATGGGGACATCTAACATTGCCAAAGAAATATGGAGGGTGGGGTCTGTAGAATTTATTCGACTTAAACAAGGCTTTGGCAGAAAACTTTCTCTGGTGGTTTCTGATGTGTGATGTTATATGGAATAAAGTTATTATTGATAAATACTTGCCGCACACTACAATTAAAAATTGGTTCAGGTCTCCGTCCTTCTTTCATATTTCAGCTTCTATATTTTGGAGGGGACTCCTAAAATCTATTCATCTAATTACACACTAGTTAAGCTAGTCGTCGGGTTCAGGTCACCTCATTGAGCTTGGTAGAGACAGGATCCTTGGTTTGGGTGATAAATCCTTCTTATCTTCTCCTCTTTTATCTGCTTAAAAAAATCTAAATATCACCTCTCTCCAACAGGCGAGGCGGATCATGGACAATCAAACTACTTCTTTGTGCTCTTCCAGTTTGGATTTAGGGCGATCAGGTACTTTGGGATATGTATGGGATCGTTTCTAGACAGACCTCATTGACTCGGGTGACTTTATTCAAGAAAGAGAAGATGAACTCTTGTGGACTGGTGGAGATAATTCTATATTTATCACTGTAAAGAATACTTATCAGGATATACTATCAACTTAGGGTTTAATAAAGGTATTGGGATGGAGACAAGCTTTATGGAAATGGAACTTGCAGCTCAAAATAAAGTGTTTCATTTGGTTGGCAACCGAGAACAAGATATTAAATTGGGAAAACCTAAAAATTAGAGGATGGGAAGGACCGTCTCGTTGTTACCTCCGTCTCCAAGAGGTTGAAATCACTAATCATCTCTTTATTCACTGTGCTTTTTCTAAAATAGTTTGGGATAGAACGACATCGATTTTGAATTTAAAAAGCTGTTGGAATGGGAATAATTTAAATGAGTGTCTGAATTTCTGGGTTAATGATAAATCGGCCCCAACATTGGTTGCAACACACACTTGTTGGTTTATATGGTTAGAAACAAATGCATCTATCTTTGAGGAGAAAAAAACATCAATACACTTAGTGATTTCCAAAACTTTAGGCCTTCATAAATATGGATGGAAAGCTTAGAAGTTTGTGCCTATGCATGCTATTATGATCCAATCAAAAAGGAATATTATCACAGCTTGGTTCAAACGGATGGTCTATTTTGTGGAGTTGTAGGTGTCATTAAAACTCCAAATTTGATAGTTTATAATTGGATTTTTAATTGTGGGAGAGGCACAAATAACAGAGCGGAATTAATGGGTGTTTGGGTGTCTCTCAAGTTGGTACTACATCTATCTTTCCATAGACTCCAAGTCCTAGGGGATTCTAAATTAATCATTGTTTGGATCTCGGATAGAGCTAGACTTCATTCGAGTTCCATTGAGGGCTGGAAGGATAGAATAAAGGATTTAATAAAATCCTTTCAGGATATAAGTTTTGGGCACGTCTTTAGAGAATACAATGTTGAAGCAGATTTTCTCTCAAAGATGTCCTTTTAGGAACCAAAAAGTCGGATTACCTATTCTCAATGGAAAAATGGGGTAGAAGTCCCAAAACTCTTTCTTAGTCTTTATTAGCCTCTCCGCCTTCTAACTGGTTTTATTGTACTTTTTTCAGTTTGTTATGTTTCTTTGGCATCTCTTGTATCATTTTTGGAGTTGTTTCATTCCATGTACTTTTTAGTTTATAGTCATTACCGATCTAGTCATAATCCTTTTTGGATTCCGGTATTGTTTTGTATCCTTTGTATTGGGAGTATGAATCCTTGGTGACTTTTTGGGACTGTCTATCTCTTGTTTCGATCCTAGTCTTGGATCTGCTATGTAAACAAATTATATCTCTAATATAATTGGGAAAATTTTCTATTGGACAAAAAAGTAGAGTTCAAATACTACCATGATTTTTTATACCTAAAAGTCACATGATTCTTTGTTCACCTCATGTACTTAGAAAAATTTCTAATAAAAAATATAGAAAAATGAAAGGAGAAGAGACCTTCAAAACCCATTAATCATCAATGAACAAAATGTGGAAAGAATCCTATAACAAATAAAATATGAAAAGAACCCTATATAACAAATATCAAATGGATTTCTCTCCCTAACCACATTTTATTTTTTCAATATAACAAATGGATTTCTCTCCCTAACCACAATTTATTTTTTCAATATAACAAATGGATTTCTCTCCCTAACCACAATTTATTTTTTCAATATGGCAATGATAGATAATATGATTTTATTAATCAATACTGGAATGGAGTTGAAAATGTGGCAACATTATAACCATTGTAACCATGCATTAAACATGCCCCAACAAATATAGTAAAAATATTAAAACTCAGTCCTCTATAAAATACAATCGAGGCATTGCATTGTAACTTAAACCATTTATTTACGTCTTATCAATGGTTTCTTTTTCCATGCATCCCATTTTTTCTGTCCATATTGCCAAATATCATTGAGGTAATTTACTCTCACTTTTTAGGAAGAGAGATTTGAACTGATGTCATTGAATAACAATTACAATCATACATAAAAGATTTCAAAACAATGAAGGCGTACCTATCCAAATAGAAGGTCAAATTTTGACATACATTTTATCACCATTCATTTGTAGTTCACTAGCAAGTCCATCGACTTCTATGTGCAACATCTTCAACTTGCATAGGTTAGGGTTGAAATTCATTATTCCATACTATGTTGTAGTAGCAATGGAGCTAATTTTGACCAATATGTTGATGTTTAATGATTATCTTATTGGGAGCACAGTACATGGTTTCATGGATTTCAAGGTATATTCCTAAGTTTAGTCACCTGGTCTCTTCAGGGTGAAGGGTTGATAACATTTGGATCTATAGTATTGGCACTAAATTATGTACATAGAAAGACAATTGAGATGGTGGGATTAAAAAAAAATTATTTTACTTATATTGGTACCTGAGTTTGCAACTCTTCCCACTTCAACGTTGATAATATTTTGTTCTACTTCAACGTTTCCTTGGCTTTCACCAAGTCGTTCCATTCATTTAAAAGCAAGAAGGCATCGATCAATGTCTCGAACTTCCACTATTTAGAATCATCTTGAGTTGATTTTTTTCTAACTTTTCCATTTTTCTTTCATGTGTTTGGTACGTGAGTTTGCAACTCTTCCCACTACTTAATATTTTGTTCTAATTCAGCGTTTCCTTGGCATTCACCAAGTCATTCCATTCATTTAAAAGCAAGTAGGCATCGATCAATGTCTCTAACTTCCACTATTTAGAATCATCTTGAATTGAATTTTTTCTAACTTTTCCATTTTCCTTTCATGTGGCATTCACCAAGTCATTCCATTCATTTAAAAGCAAGTAGGCATCGATCAATGTCTCTAACTTCCACTGTTTAGAATCATCTTGAATTGAATTTTTTCTAACTTTTCCATTTTCCTTTGATGTGTTTGTCAATAGGATAACTATTTTATTTTATTTGTTTCCATATATGTTATGCATTTAATTCTTTAGTCATCATTCTTTCATTTAGTTTCCTTGCAACATTTAGTTTTTTCTTGTTGAGATATACTTTCATAACACTTTGCTTTCGTGTTTTTATGGAGAAACATATTTTGTTTTTATTTTTAATTTTTATTATAGTCATTCATATCATTGCATGGCTAGAATAAAACTTATATATTCTAGTGAATTATTGAAATGTGTATGCCAAGGAAATGAAATTGATTCATAAATTAGGATAAATAGTTTGAGAGAATTTATTGTATAGATTTGGTGTAGGTGGGAGAACTAAATTGATGTCTTAACACTGGAAAAAATAAATTCTAAAATGTAGTAGTGATGTTAGGAGATAGTGATTTGTATTTCAAAATAATTGGAATTACATGTTTTGTTTAATTATTTTTTTGTAACTAGAAGGATGATGATACAAAAACTATGAAAGAATATTACCCATCACTAGCATAGATTTGAGAAAAACTTCAAACCAAAGTAGCGTAGATCCATCTTAATTTTGGATCTATCATGCACTCAAAGTTATAAAATATCTCCATGTGAAAACATTTTTTAGATTGCAAAAACTTGAAGAAGGTTTTCACCTTGAGGGATTTGATCCCTTGATGCATGATAGATACATAGTTAATATGGATCTACAATGGTTGCAATACTTCTTAGAAAATGTGATTTGAGTTTGATAATATCTCTCATTATACAATTTTCTTTGATAATATGTGGTTATCATACATTGTTTTTGATAATATGTGGTTATCATACATTTTCTTTAATAATATGGGGAATAAAAGAAGAAGTTATCTTGTAGAATGTTGATGATATTAAAAAATATTTTACAAGATAAATTTAAGGATAATCCACGGTGTGGTAAATAATTAGAGGATAAAATAAAATTAAGATATTATAAGGAGGTGGTTAAGCCTAATCTTGAAGATCAAAAGTATCTCTCTTGTTTTACTAGCATAAAGAAGAGAACCAATATTGCTAAAATAATAACTAATTCTCATGAGTTGCATAGTGAAACTGAGTGTTGGGAGATCCTTAAAACATCATGGTAGTAAAGAATTTGTCACCTTTGTGACACCAAGAGAGTTGAATATGAAAAGTAATTTCTCCTAGAGTGCCCTGCATATACCCAAATTAGATCTCAATTTCAAAACAAAATTCACAATACCAACCTTCCTAACCTTCTAAGTCATCAAAACTTTAGTGATATTGGAATGCTTCTCTTAATGCTTTTCAAGCATCAAAATAACATTTTAAAGAAATACAAGTAATCTCTTACCTTTCTTAAGGTCCGATAGACCAATTTTGGTCTTAGTGGATGTTAACCATCATTATTATACACGTCTCCCTCATATTGAGAAGAACACCATTAAAATTTGTTAACCATAACAAATTTTTACCTTCAATGCTTTAAATGTATATATGTATGTATAAAGTTGATATTGAAATATTTCACTTAAGGTGGACATTGAATTTATTTTTTTATGGCCAATGCTAAAATATTTGTTTACGTACCACATGTCAGTTCCATGTAAAGCATTGAATGAATTACACATCTCCCTCATACTATGATGCAAAAATCACTTATCAATATATATATATATATCCACATGAAAAAAATTGAGTAATTTTATTAGAGATTAAAAACATTACATGTGAATAATACCACAAAGGGTATTGCCATTATCCCAGTAGGATCAAAACTGAAGGACCAAATGGTCTAAGTCTCGACAATGAGGAAAAACTCCACAAAATTCTTTTATCAATAATAGTATGCCACCCTTTTTGTAACCATGAACAATAAAAGTATTAGAATCTATGTTCAACGGAGAAAACAAAACTTCATAAATTCTTGAAGCATTCCAAACATTTCATGGGTTATCACTGTAAAAGTGCATCTCTGAAGTAGACAAAATTCTAAATCCAATATTCATGAAGATAAGTAGAAATGTGTCCCTGTTGGGACTCTTGGATCTCCTAGTTACCTTCTGGCATATAAAGGTTGTCCTTGGATAGCCTATCATCTTCCTTGTTATTTTCCCTGTAAACATGAGAAAACGTAATGTGGGTAAAGGAATATTGCAGTTGTTTGATGTCTTCAAAGAGGGGCTACAAAAAGAAATTCCTCATCGCATCTTATCCATTCATCCATTTGGTCACAAGGAGCGAGTCCCTAAGAACTTGAAGATGAGTGATTCATTTTTCAATAGCAAGGAGTAACACCCATTTCAGTGTTGTAAGATCAATTTGATTGTCTGTTTATTGGCTAGTGTTGGATTTGAATCTAAGGGTATTGTTTTGTGAGAGGAAGAATACTCCCCATTCTCCTCCACTCAGTGGAGCTTCCTAGGATGATCCATCAAAAAAGGCCCATGGATGTTGAGTGCCAATAATTAGGTCAAAATTCCATGCACACTGGTGGACTGGTGTGAATTGAGGGAAAGACCTTATGAGTTTTAGACTTTGTGATGCACACTTGAAACGCAGTGTGTCCTTATTTTCAAATATTTTTTTAATTCTAGAAATATAGAATCCCCATGTTGTAGTGAGGGGAAAGGTTTTGAAAGATTTTGTCTCTTTGTCCTTCTGCCAATTTCTCAAGGCCGCATCGATTGAGTCTCCTTACCATTTTGATTTTATGCATGTGATGCCTTCAACTTCACTCCAAACCTTCTTAGTGAAGAGATAGAGGAGGATGAGATGTACATTTGTTTCTAAATATGCTTCACATAAACTACATCTTCCTAGGCCCTCATAGATTATTTTTCAATTAAAACCCAGGTTATGAATATATTATTTAGTATTAGCCAAATAAATATTTTGTCTTTGGTAGGGGATTTTTGTTTCCAGAGAGCTTTCTACCACCAACACGAGGGATTTTCAAAGCCTTCAAAGGCCAAAGTGTTGTAGACAAGTCTAGATTTATGGCCACCCATTAGGTTTTCTGACCATAGGTGTTCATCTTCTTCTTCATTTATGTATACACTACATTTTTTGAGATAAACAGTGTAAGAGGCCTAGTTTTCTGCATATTCCTCATTTAGGTCGAAGTCTCTCCAGGTTAGCCATTATTGTTTCCTAGAATTCAATTCTTACCCTATTTCACTTTGATGTAGATTATAAAGACCTTTTGATATAAGATAAATGGTGAGGGGTGTGGGTATATAATGTTATTATTTGCTTCCAACCCAAGGGTCAAGTCCAACATGGACCTTCTCTCCTTTTCCAACCCTCCAGATAAACTAGTTTTCAATTAGAGGGAAAGTCGCAATGGTGGATTTTGAGATGATGGAAGAGGACTAGACTTTCTTGTTTGGGGGAGTGGATAAAATACCCATTAGATATATGGAACTAGACTCCATACATTCTTGGATTCCAAGGCTTGGAAGAAAAGGAAAATATTTTTGAGGCCCCAACCTCCTTGTTTTTTAGGGATGGGCATGTTTCTCCAAGAGACCAAAGCCATTCCTTTCTTCTCCTCGTTTTCTACCCATATGAATTGGTAATAGAGTTGGAAAATTTGGTCCAAGATCCATTTCAAGATCCAATCCAAAGACATCCAATAAACTAAAATGGACTCAAGGAAATATTTTACAAGAATGAGAAAATCACCATGAGATAATCATCTATTAAACCATGTGTTCAGATTTCTTTCAATCTTGTCTATCGGTCATTTCCAAACTCCCTTCAGGTATATGTTTTCCTTTAAGTGGAACCATAAATACTCCAGACTGACCTTGAAGGCCAATATCATGAAGGGGAAAGGTTAGGCTATCTAGTACTTTATGTGTTCATAGAGACCCCAAATTCTTACAAGAGACTTAGAGGAATTTATTACCATTCACGTGGTTGTGTAGAATAGGTCTAGGATTTATTTAATTTCATTCACATACATTTTGAGTCATCATAGCATATAAGGATGTCATCCACAAAATTTAAATGTGAAACATATCAAGAAATTCCAATTAGAATACCTTTCAAAGAGTCATTTGTTCCATATTCCTTGAGATACCTCCTTAAT
>SNQJ01S0006346.1:116538-134454 GCA_010110895.2 Picea sitchensis
GGGGGGGGGGGAGGACACCTTGGAAAATTCCTTTTTTAGAGTTTAAGAAAGGTGAACCTATTCCATTGATTAGGAATTTTAAGTTCACGTAGAAGATGTAATCCATAAACCAAGCCACAAAGTGTAGATTGAATCCTAGGTGGATTAGAATGAGTCACAGGAAAATACATTTGACTTTGTCAAAGGCCTTGGAAAAGTCAACCTTGAATCTCATGGACTTTAAGTTTTTTTTCACCATGTGGAACCCTTCCTGGGCAACCCAATTTTCTTGTGTATTTGGAATCCTTCAGGGAATCCAAGATACTCTCAAGAGACCCACTTAGAGAGTTTATTTGATCCTATGAGATATGAATTTAGAGATGATGTTATAGATACTATTGCAGAGTGAAATTGGGAAAAAGTTATCAAAACTTGTGGGGTTTTCCATATTGGGGATAATAATAATGAATGTGGTTTTAAAGAAATCCATGACCTTCCTTGAAATTCGAGTTTCTTCCACTACCCTACATAAATCTAGCTCAATGAACTCATAGAAATTGAGAAAGAATTCTATGGGTAGCCCATTTGAACCCGGGCTCTTGTCCTTCTGAAAGTTGTGAAGGGTTGGGACTAGTTCTTATTTCCCTACTTCTTCCATGAGAGTTTGGTTATCTTATGGATCAACAAATATAGGAAAGAAACTAGATATTCTAAGAATGACATCGATTATGGATTTGTTGTCCTCTTTAAAAACATTTTGGAAGTGGGACACCCCTTCCAATGCAATGTCACTAAAATTTTCATTCTAGGACCCATCCCCTCTATCAATTTTCCTAACTGAGTTGGAATGTTTCCTAGAATTTATGTAATGGTGAAATAATTTTGTGTATTCATCACCAACCTCTAGCCATATTTCTCTACTTTTTAGGCAACATTCCTTTTCTTTATCTATAAACAACTTTCTTCTTTTATTTTCCAATTGGTAGAACTCCTCTTTCTGCATATATGAAAGAAATCAAAATCCTTCTAAAGCAATTTTTGATGAGATGGATTCCTCTACCTCTCAGAGCATCTTTTCATCTTTTTCTCGTTTGTCTTTAAATCATTTGATAGCCATTTTTTGGCCATATGTAGGTTCGAATGGATCTAGATTATTGAAGAGGGTTGTTGAAAGGGACCATGCATTCTTGATAATTTGGATGAAATCTTCATTTTTTATCCATTCTGGGTTTAATTTGAATGGTTTAGGGAGATTTCCTATAACCGTGGCCACTTCCAACAAAATTAGGTTGTAACTTGTAGTTAGAGTCCCCTCCTAATGAAACCCATTTCCTGATTCTAAGCAATTCATCTAGAAAATCTTCTGAAACCAAGAATATGTTGAGCCATTTGGCTATCCAAGCCTCCCCCATCCTTCTATTAGTCCATGTGGGGGTAATATTGACAAGACTAATTTCGAGCAAACCTAGTCGCTCCAAAATTTTGATACATAAATCTAAGAGAGTATCTGATCGGTCCACTGGCTTCCATATCTCATATGTTCCTAAAGAAAAATTCAAATCTCCTACCAAAGTTATCATCCCTTGATGAAACCATTATTTTGAAAAAAGACATTCCCAATACTCTTGTCCATATACATAGGACCCATATATATTCAATTAATTGTAAACTTTCCCCTAATCAAGAGGAGCAAGGAAGACATATAGTCTTGAATCAACATCCCATAAATTAGAGAGGGAAAAAGTATTTTTATTCCACCTTGTAACCAACCTCGTGAATAACCTAGAGCATACACAAAGATGAACTACCATCCTTTAAATATCTTAGACATCTCATGAACATTTTTGTCTCCATCTGTCATGATTTCTTGCAAGAGTATGACATATGGATTGTGATTGCTAATTAACCTCCTTAGGGCCAATTTATTGGAGGGGTTGAACAACCCTTTGTAGCTTAAGGAGAGGAATATCATTTTGAAATTTCCTTAGGGGGAAATTATCTAAGGGCCTCGAGTAAAGATTGTTGTTTTCCCCATTTCACCTATGAATTTATTTCTTATGGGATATGGATAAATAATATTTCCTACCTCTTTATCTAGGTTTATGTTTTTTGTCTTGTATATTTCCTAGGCCACCTTCATAAGGTCCATTGAAAATACATAAATCCTTGTTGTGAGGTCTTAGGTTGTATTTTTATCTCTTAGAGGAGGTAGAGCCTTCCATAGGTTCCTTTATAGGAGGTTATATCAAGGGAGACAATATAAGATTAGAGGGTTTCATAATGATGCTAGGGGATTCTCCCAGCCTATCCAGAGGGACTGACGAAGAAGGTTGGGTCTTTGAGAACCCTGATAGGTTGGATATAAAAACCTCATGAACAACTTTAGTCATGTCCTCTATTTAGCTTTCCAAGGGACAAATTTTAACCTACTAGAGGAATCTATACGATAAGGGGGGGGTCTTACCCAATGTACAAGATATCTCCTTTTTTAGTTGAGGGGACTTCCTAGGAGATTCCTATTGTTCCACTGCTATCCTTTTTTATTTTAGAGTTTGGGATTGGTGGGTTTACCATTGGGAACACATATATTGATGTCAAAGGATCCTTTTATTATGTCATTGGAGTTATTTCTTTGACAAACAGAGAAGGTTTTCATACCCTTTTTGTTTTAGTAACAGAGGGTGTAATCCTTTACTAGGCGGCCATACTCGTGGAATATTCTTCACTTAAAGGGTACTCCTTCATAAACTAGATTATGGTGAAAAAACATAGGTCCTTTTTTTATGATGATGGAATTTTCTAGGCCTTTCGATAGGTCAATTACCACTAGTATTCTCTTCAATCCCATATACCTAGATTCATGAAAGGAATTATCAACTTTGAAGTAAAGTCCTAGAGTGTTTCTAATTTCTTTGAAAACATCCTCAAACAAGAGTGGCAATGGTAAACCTAGAATTCTCATACAGATAGGATTGTAGTCGATCTATGTTGAACGTCCATCAAAATCCAAATGCCATATTTTCATAAATAGGGCATGAGGGCCCCATTTCTGAAACCTCTAAAGGATTTTGTTTGCATATTCAGTGGTCCTAAAATACCAAACAATCTATCCTTTTACAAGGATTGTGCTTCAGCGAATGCAGCCTAGTAGTGCACTGAAATTCTCCCCCATCAAATTGTTTAGGGAGATTGCTCCCATTCTACGGCTAGGGAACCTTACAACTAGTGAGGACTTATTGAAATCCATGATTTTATTTAACTTTACACTATCCTCCAATAGCATGTTAATTACCTCAATGTTTTTCTTGATGCATTTCCTCTTTTTTTGTTGGTTCCATGGTCCTCCTAGTCCTATGATTTTGACTATATGTCTAGTACTAAAGGAGGGGATATTTCTCATTAAATCACCTATTCAATTTTCACCTATGAATTTGAGGCCTTGATTATCTTGAGAACCACATTTAAAATAACTCGAACCAAAACCACCCATCATCATATTAAGGAGGATTTCACCTTCCTTGAGAGCGTTGATGGGATTGATCCTCAACAATGGGATTAATTTCCCTTCTTTCTCCAAGGTTTTTTCATGATTAGCCCCATATGGGTATCATCCCATTATGGACAAGCTAGGGATTTTCTCATTCAAGCAGAGGAGTCTAGATTGAGCCATGGTAGTTAGCTCCACCAAACCATGGGTGTGATTTATGAAAAATGGGCGCTAATTATTAGAAGTCATCCTCTCCTTGAATTCTTTGGTGTTAGATTGTCCTTATTTCAATTTAGACATAGGAGGGATGGATGAGAAGGGATGTGGTGTCACCTAGAAGTCTTGAATGTCCACCCAAATCTACTACTTGCCTAACACATCCTTTGTGTAATCCACAAGGTCCTCCTCCATGGGAGCTGGAGGAGGGGAGGGCTACTCACGAAGCCTATGGAAACTTACGAATATTGGAACCTAGGTTTTGTAGGAACCCTAGAGTTGAGGCAATGTCATTTTTTGGGAGACCTTAGTCACCTTTGGATGAGCCCTTTCTGTAGATCCTTAAGGGAAAAAACAAGGAGGTCTCAATCCGCAAAATATTTAGAACTACCACTTATAATCCAATATATCTTTTATCCAAGATATAATATGAGATAGATTTTATCTTTAGCTTCTCATACAAATAGAGGCACCATCTCTAAAAATTACCCTCCAAATCCTAAACTCTCCACTCCACTCCAACTTGTGCATAGGATGAATCCAAAAGAACCTTGTGTATTCAAAGGAGGTAGTATCAACCTATTCACTTCTCATACATTATAGTAAACCATGYCATAGAAGCTATCCCTASTGYAAAAAATAAACCTCTCATAAAGATCGTCCAAAAAAAAACCTATCACTGAAAGCACCCCCTCCCCCAACACACACACACACACACATACACACAGAGATATATAATTAACTTATAAAAACATTAATTACTTGTTGTTGGGTGTAGGCCTATTTTTAGGAAAGACCTGTTTCTGGAAAAGAAGACCTAATTGTGAAGCACGTGCAACAAGTGGCAAGAAATAAGCATGTGAGAGGAAACACCACGTGGCGAGGAGGCAGGCAAGCCTAACCATGATAGGGTTAGGTTTTGTGATAAGGATTGTAATGACTATAATCCTATAAAACAGTATAAATAAGAACCTAGGAGGTCTAGGTTAGAGGTTGTTGTTAAGTGGAGGATGGTTATTATGATTGTTGAGAGACCATCAAGTGCAATAAGGTTGTAGAAGAGTTGAATAAGATAGATTTTGAGGGTTACATCACAGGATGAAGATCCTAGTGTGATATAGGTTGCCTCACAAAGGTTCCTTAACCTCATCAAGATTGTATGATTGAATATGTAATGCGTGCAACACTAGATTTTGCACTAGATTAAATAAAAGAGCAGAGGAGCCAAATCTTTGTGGAGGTATCCCCAAGAGGGGGTGAACCACGATAACACTTGTGTTCTATGCAATATTTCTTGAATGATTTTCTTTCTGTAAATGATTAGCTTATGAATGAATGATTAACTAGATGTATTAGAATGCATGCATAAGGTTAAAGATGAATGAATCTTAGAAATACTTGAATCAATAACAAGTCTAATGCATAAAGAAAGATATAATACACTCCCAGATACCTACTCATTCATAAACTATAAACACTTGAGTATTGCAGTCACCCATAAAGATATCTCGGGTTAGACACCGTTGTGCACTCTACACACAACGTTGCCTTCTGGTTTATCATGAGGGCCAATAGTTTTATAGGGTTTTGTTGAAACCTGTTGAGATTTGAACCTGGGTCAACCCAAGAAGAATTAATAAGTGAGAGATCTAACCAACAAATGGTTATGTTTTCGGTTGGAACTGCATGGGATTGAGTGGATGGGATCCATGGAAGAAATGCGTGGAGGATGAAAGTATAGAAGGGAATGTTCAGACCATGGAATCCAATAAAGGAGGAGATCAAAAGATGGTTGAAAATGAAGGAACTTTAGTTTTCACAGAAGGAAAACAGAAACCCTAAGATAACACCACACAAATGTCTCGACAAATATGTGTTTAGAGACCTACATGAGGTATTTTTCTGTGATGTCCTGCATTTGTTGCAAGAGTGGTTATTGAGGTTAAAATACAACCACCCTACAAATTGAATTAGATAGTTGGAGTGGAATATTGTGTAGATCACGCATTTACAGCAAGTTAATAACAAATTCGCGTGCGCAGTAGATTTATGTTTAGACAGTATTGTTGCATGATTTATCACTAAATTTGCAGTAGATACAATGAAGTCTTACACTGCAGCAGAGCGAGATTTTCGAAAGGGACCCAGAGGTAGGTACGTTAGATAGTTGTATACTTCAATCAATATTTTATTGTATGACAACGATGTGATTACTATGGAATCAGACAACTAAACTTCCCTGTGCGCATGGGGGATGGGGGGAAGCACTGATAGGAAGCAGAGAAATGGATGAAGAGATGGATAAGGGAAATAAGAAGGAGGCCATGGACCCAATCATGACAGAGGAAGACCAAATAAAGAAGATAATGGAAACAACTAGAAAGACGCACAGTGGAGTACCCTACCAATATAAGAAGAATAATAAGAAGAGAGCCATAGTTGATAGAGAGGGATTGGAAAGCGATGAAGAAGAGGTAGAGGATCTTCGAGTTGTTGAGAAAATTGAGGAAATCCTACACGCAACATATGAAAGGAAAACAAGAGGTCCAAAGGCAAGAACAGAAGGTGAAACTCCAATCCAGATCATTATCAGTGTGGAACCTACAACCCCATGTGCGACTAATACACCAGAAAGAACACCAACGTTTAGACAACCAAATTTTAGAGGAAGAAAAGAAACAAGACATGGATCCAATCAAGGAGCATCAACTAGGTGAGTCAGTTCAAGAAGTAATAGTTAAATATCTACACCACGCAAGGTAGTAGTTCAACACAGTTTAAAATGGAAATGCATGATCCCGTGATCAGGTTACGATAATTTCAGGGAGAGGCATCAGGAGGACCCTAAAAAGAACTTATCCATCTATGAGAAGATATGGGAAGAAAAGAATATCATAGATGAGGATATGAAACTCATGCAATTAGCAATCAATCTAAGAGACCCTGTAATGGATTGGTATATGAGCCTAGATGTAAATAGTCCACCAGGAGTAACAAAGACTATTGCATATGTGAAAAAACTATTGATAAACAAATTTCAGAAGCCCAAGTCAGAAGACCAGTATATGAATGAAATGATCAAAATTAGGCAAAAACTAGGTGAGCCTGTTTGGGATATTGATCAGAGGTTTAAGAATCTAAAAGGTAAGTTGAAATATGCAATGACCAACATGCAACATAGGAATTTATTTTTAAACTCACTATTACCACATTTGAAATGCCCATTAAGACAACATAAGTTTCGAACTCGGGTAGAGGCTCTGCAGACAGCCTTACAACTGAAAGAGAACCAATATCAGTAGACAGATCCAACAATAGAGTAGATGAAGGAGGATTTGAAGAATATAACATTTCAACTTAACCAAAGTAAGGGTAAAGAGAAAACAATATTTGTTTGGTGTACCTTATGCAGCACAAAAGGACATCATAAGAAAGAATGTCCAACGTTCGTGTAGTATATGGTGACAAGAATGCCAAACTCATTTCCAATAGGAGAACCATGGTGAGATATTTGTAAGACACATGGTCATGATCCATATCATTATTCAATGATGCATAAATATAAGACAATACCAAAAGGTTCATATTGCAACTTTTGCAAATCGGTGGGTCATGATGATAAGGACTGTAGGATGATGGAGTTGATGAGAGAAATAACTTCAGATACTTATAGGGTGCAAGAAGAAATGATGACAGGACAAGTTGCACCTCATTTCATTTAGGTACCACCACCATGCAATAATGCGCAACAACAATACAACAATGCATGGTCATAGTATAATAATGTGCAACCACAATATAATGCCACGTAGTATAACCAGGTACCTCAGTACAACTCACCACACGAAGATAGAGGTGGATATCGAGGTGGAGGAAGTGGAAGAGGAGCATTTGGACGAGGTAGCAGACTAGTAGTGTGCCACAACTTCCAACAACCAAGACATTATGCAAGGGAATGTCCACTCCCACCAGTGACATGTATGTACTGTCGCACAGTAGATCATGACACATAATATTGTCTTACACTCTTGGGGAAGATCCAAGAAAAAAGGAACCAGAACAACTAGAATTTTCAATGGATATCTGCAGAAGCCAAGGATGATGGGAGAAACATCAGTATAGTCACTCAAGGAGGAGCCAAGTGATCCAGATTATTTTTGGCACCAAATGAGAGCAGAGATATAATAAATCAATGTACAGAGATATATCGAATATCCAATAATATAACAGAAATGTATCAGAGATGCAACCATAAACACAGAGATACAGTAATACACAATTTTCCATTAATGAGCGAAAATGTACAAAGACTGTAAAAATACAGAGTGAAAGACTCGCTAGAATGGTGGCAGCTTATCTCTAAGAAGAGATGTGCCTGATGCTCGCATTCGAAAGAAGATGTGATACTCACATTCGAAAGAAGATACCTTTTACAATGAGGCTCCAAAGGAATTTTTATCATAAAAAAAATCCAAAAACCTAACCCCAGAAGATGAAAATCCAACAGTTTTGTGGACCCTGTTTTGGGTAGTTTGGTGTATCAACTTCCCGGGGGCGTAACTTTGGCATACGATCTTTGTTTGGGGAACACGATAGCTCATTTTAAAGGTATGGTCAAGGCGATTCATTTAGGGGGATCAATCAAAGCCTTCAGCTATCATTTAGAAGCTCGATCCCCAAAAACCTTCATTTAGGCCCTCAAAATGGCCCCAGAAGTTAGAAACTGCTAAAAATAGTAAATTACCAAAATTGCCAGAAAACTATTTTGAGCTAGTTGGAAAAGGTGGGTGGCCACCGATATCCACCTAGATCACCAAGAAAGGAAATGAAGCAGTCAAACAAGATACAGTGCAACACCAATGGATTAATAAGAATATTGAGCCACATAAGCAGTGTGATGCATGAGAAGAAAAGGAAACATTTAAGGAGGCTAGACATGAGTTTCTCAAGAAAAATGTTGCGTCTACATCAACCGTGCAAAAAAATTATAAACCACCAATGTACAATATTCTCTCCTCAATGGACCATACCAGTAAAGGACGAACTTTAGAGCAATTAAGTACCATAAAGACTTTTCTACAATCATGTGTTATGCTATTGAATGACCTATCATCTGTTAAGGTTTTACAAAATATTTTATAAATATGTAACACAAAGGAGGAAGGGAATTTGGAACATAAAACAGTCAATCATCTCCATACTAGAAGAAGGAGAAGCAGAGAATTCAAACTAAATTCTAATATTGGGATTTTAGTATGGGATATATTATATTGGACTTAGGCTCTGAAGTAAATGTCCTACCTAAGAAGACATGGCAGTGTATGGGAGAACCCACACTAGGCTATTCACTTGTCCAATTGAAATTAGAAAATCAACACAGAGTGTTACCAATTGGAAGGCTTAAAGGTGTGACAATAGATTTGGATGGAATGTGCACTATGGTATATTTTGAAGTAATAGAGATAGTAGATGGCACAACACCTTACCCAACATTGCTTGGATTGGATTGGGCATTTGATAACCAGGCTATAATCAACCTAAAGACAAGGAAAATTAATTTTGAATCAAGCGAATATAAAGTCATTGCACCATTGGATCCTTAAGAAGGAGAGAGGTTTGTAGAGACCACTTGTTTGGATCTGGAGGAAATAAACCAGTTGTACAGAACCACCACACGAGAAGAGGATTATGTTAACCCAACTGCATATGGGGTACTCAACTAGAGAATCATTACATCATGTGCATCTGAATTAGACATAGGTTTGGAGAATTGGAAACAGAGATTACATGAATTTTCCACAAGGAGTTGTGCAAGAATAGACTGTGCAATAACATGGGTTGGTACAGAGATAAGAGAACCTCCTAGTTTTCATGGGTTAAATAACTTAGAGGATTTTTTGACAAAATATGAAGAGGACGTACTATAAAATCATAGGCTCTTATCCTTAGATATTGTACTCAAGGAAACACCTGCAAGATGGCGGGGTGTGCACAAACAAATAATCCAGGATTGGTATCAGTGTAAACGACTACTGCACATTAGATTTGATGCACAACAGGGGAGCAATAAAATGCAGAGGTATGATGGACATCGAAAACCAATGGAACACTTTGACAAGTGTAAGGTACAATGGATGATGGCATGACCATAGGAATGGACTCATGACTTTATCCATACATCGGAAGGAATCCCAGGGAATTGGTATATAGACCAAGAGATGCGCAGAGGCACTACAGAATGGACAGGCTTACAAAAAAACTTTGTAGTAACTTTATCATTTGAAAATGAGAACCCCAACATGGATTTGGCACTAAATCTGATACAGGGAATGATGTTTATTAATGAACCAGAAGTTGAAATCATGACAGAATATCAACAAAAGAAGAAACATCCAGTCAAAGAGTTACTCTCATGGTATCATGTTGAAGAGGAAGCACCATATGAAGATGATTTGTGCAAGATTCAGATTAAAGAGATTGAAGGAGAAAGAGAGGTGGAAGGCCCATCTCTGGAGTGAGATGTATTTGTTGCACCAATCAAAATTAAGAAAGTTAACATTGGGACGAATGACAATCCTGAAATGGCAAGTATTGGACACTATTGGGATGAGAAAACAGTAGAAAGAATAACGAAGTTATTGCACAAATATAGTGACATATTTTAAACAAACTTTACAAATATGAAAGACGTAGTACGGGAGTTAGGTGAGATGAAGATACCCCTCAAACCTGAGGCTAGACGTGTCAGGAAAATACCCTACAGACTAAATCCAATGTATAAGAAGAAATTGACAAAATGTTGGAAGCTAGTATCATAGAACCAGTAGAGGAATCTGAATGGATCAGTCCTATGGTATTCCAAGAAAAGAAACAAGGTGGGGTAAGGATTTGTGTAGATCTTAGGAAACTTAATGATTCTTTCTTACATGACCCTTTCCCTACCCCTTTTACAGATGAGGTCTTAGAGAATGTGGGAGATCAGGAAGCATATTCATTCACATATGGATTCTTAGGTTACCATCATATCAAAATAGCTCCTTTTTCTACAGAATGGGGATCCTACCAATATACAATCATGCCATTTGGGATGAAGAATGTACTAGCCATGTTTTCAAGAGTAGTCATAGCCTCTTTTAAGGAATTCATACATCAGTTTCTAGAAGTATACTTGGATGACTAGACTGTATATAGTTTGTTAAAGGACCATGTAGAATTGTTGAGACTCATGTTGGAAAGATGCAGGCAATGTCAGATATCATTGAATATCAAGAAATGAATTTTTGGTACACCTTTTGGAATATTGTTGGGACATATAGTGTGTAAACAAGGTTTATTAGTGGACCCTGCTAAGATTACAGTCATTGTAAATTTACCACCTCCAAATTCAGTGCGCTAGCTAAGAGAAACATTGGGACATATAGGCTATTACATGAAATTTATAAAGGGGTATGCGCACATTATTGCACCAATGGAAAAGTTGTTAAAGAAGGACACCATATTTCAGTGGAATGAGGAATGTAAGCAAGGTTTGGACACTTTAAAACAAAAGATGGTAACAACACCTATACTAGTATTTCCATATTGGGAAAAGACATTTCATGTGCATGTAGATGCATCAACCATAACACTTGGAGAAATTCTGGCGCAACCAGGAGCAAGGGACTTAGACCATCCTATAGCCTTTGTAAGTAGAAAGTTGTCAAAATCATAGCAGAAATACAACACCACAAAAAGAGAAGGCCTATCCATGGTATATGCACTTCAAAAATTCAGGTACTATTTATTGGGTAAACACTTTAAAATGTTCACATACCATTCTTTCCTCAAATATATAGTCAACAAACCAGTGTTGGGGGGGAGGATATGTAGATGGCTATTATTGTTCCAATAATTTGATTTCGAAGTGATAGTCAAACCAGGGAAGCTGAATGCAGGACTTGATCACCTGTCAAGGGTAACTAATGGAGAAGAACCTACTAACTTAGAGGACAACTTCCCTGATGCATAGCTATTTTCAGTATAGGTAGTTGATGAATACTTTGTTGATATTATTGAGTACTTAAGAACAGGGGTTGCACCATAGGACTTTAGCACTACGTAGAAGAAAAATATGGAAGTCAGAGCTGCAGAATATCAACTTATTGCAGTAAATTTATACAAAATGGGCACATATAACATTTTGAGAAGATGCGTATTGGAACATGAAAGGCCCAGAATTTTGGTAGAAGCTCATGAAGGTATAGTTGGAGGACACTATGTAGGAAAATATACCACGCATAAAGTATTGCGCGGAGGATTATGTTGGCCAACAATCCATAAATATGCCAAGGAATATTGCCAGAAATGTGATGTTTGTTAGAGGGTTGGCAAACCCAACAGAAGGGAAGAGATGCCTCTAAGACCACATGTGACTCTACAAGTATTTGACAAATGGGAAATAGAATTTGTGGGACCTATTAATCCACCAGCAAAAAGGTCAGGAGCTAGATATATCATTATTGAGACTGAATTCTTAACAAGATGGGTAGAAGCAGCACCAGTCAAAGACTGTAGCGTAGAAACAACAACACACTTCTTGTTTGAGAAAGTGATCACCAGATTTGGATGTCCCGGGACTCTAATGAGTGACTAGGGAACTCATTTTATCAATGATACCATCAGAGCTATGACTAAGGATTTTGAAGTCTATTACCAGAAAATTACACCATACCATCCTTAGGAAAATGGCACAGTAGAAGCCTTCAAAAATATTTTGGAAAATTCTTTGACTAATATCTACAATGTCAATAGGGATGATTGGGACTTGAATATACCAGTAGTATTATGGGAATATAGTACCACATGTAAACATTTGACAGGATAGACACCATTTACACTAGTGTATGGGCAGGAAGCAGTGATGCCATTAGAATTTCTGGAACCTAGTCTGTATGTAGCAACGATTACCAACATGACAAAAAGAGATGCAATACAGGAGAGGCTAAGTCAATTAATGGAAATGGAAGAGGACATGATTATGGAAGGATTTCACCAAGAAGTACAGAAAGCAGGAGACAAATCCTGACATGACAGACATATTAAAAAGAAGAATTTTAAGGAAGGAGACCTAGTCTTGCTCTATGAAAGAAAATGTTTCCAACACCCTGGGAATTTTAGAATGCATTGGCTAGGGCCATATGAAGTAAATAATGTCACAAATGGGGGATTTGTACAACTAAAATAATTGGGAGGAATAGAACTGAAAAGAATGATCAATGGTAGTGGACTGAAACTGTACAGGGACAGTTGACCTACTAACCCTTAAAAGTTGCAGTGTAATGAGAAAAGAATGTATATAGTGTACTATAGTAGAGATTAGGACAGATAAATGATAAAAAGAAATTAAAAGGGGAAAAAGGAGATAAAATGAATAGAAAAATAGAAAAAGGAAGAAAAACATAAAAAGATGCAGAAGTGGACTAAACCACAAGAATGTGTGGAAAAAGTCACACGTAGTAATTACTGCGACGATATCGAAAGAAAACACACAAGAAAAATTACACTCGGCACAAATGCACACAAAAAGTGAAAAAATGACATGACCGAGTCTATAAAAGGTGGAAAGTACATGTTAATTCAACACTTAGCGATTTTTCAGCATAGAGAGAAATACAAAGAGCGTGCCCTAGATAAAATTTTATGAAGAAGCAAGCGAGTGTGCAACTTAGAGAAAAGATGACCCCATCGAAGTTCGACACTCTGTGATGGTATGTATGGGTTACTCGGAAGGGTCATAGGTGCAAGGAAAGAATGAGATAGTCTAAAAACATAGTTGAGATGGAAGATGTCACCACGTCGGATACAAAATCGATTAGCCTGACACGGGTTGAAGAGGAAACATCAACAACGCAGGAAGGAGAAATATGGAAGAGTTTTGGGGCCCAGGATGATATTTTGAACCCTAACCCTGAGACGCCCGCGAAGCAGGATGAAACAATGGCACCACAAAAGACCCACGAAGGCAAGGAAGTGTTATTCGAGGATATCACCGACATGCCAAATTTCGAGAGGGAAGAGGACGCAGACACAACAGAGGTACGTCCTTCTGTTGCGAGATAGAAAAATAAAGGCTCATGACACCATGGATATCACAGTCCTGCATCTTCCAAATGCAATGGTTGTTGTCAATGATATGCTAGGAAAGGTACCAAAACTTCGATACGTAGACCACGAAGTGCACAATGCGGCTAAATTCCCAGAGTTGGCCGAGGATATTTTTTAATAAACACATGGTAAATTGGACCCCTGGGTAAGCCAATAATGGAGCACATACAGTGGATAAAGGGGTTGTATAACTCTGGCATTATGAACCTATTGTATATACTACATTTCAGGTGTGATACGAATGTTGGGCTCTATGTCAAACAACTAGTTGCATGCGTGCATGGAGGCATCATGTGGATGGATAGGCTAGTACATATAGATGTGGCACTGATTTCCAGGATCACAGGACTACCAACATTCTGTGCGAAGAGAGAGGAATACCTAGATAACAAGGCGAGTGAGAAGGAAATAGCAGAGTTGGTCGAAGCATAGTTTGGCACCAGTCAGGGTAATAGAGGCATTGTACTCAAGGATATCAACGATAATGCAACAAGATTTTCTAGCAAGATCATGGCTTGCAAACTATTGAGTAAATATCGAAAAGAAGAAGCGCCAGTAGGTGTTATTGCAATATCCTTGTAGTGTGCGAAATGAGTAATGTTCAACTCGGCACCATACATGTTCAACCAATTTTTGGTAGACTGTAGAGACACACATGACAATGGAAATGAGTTGCATTACTCTTGGTTGATGATTATGATAGCATTGGCAGGATCGAAGGAGCCAAAATTCTCAGTGTTCCTGGATAGGAAGGGGAAATTTTATGTGGCCAAACATGAATCCCTTTGGCAGGCCAAGGATAACAAAACACAACAAGCAAACAACACAGTTTTTGCAATGTTGTTGGAAGAGATACAACATCGCATAGCTAATGTATGGTGCATACCTATGGAGGTAATCCAAGAGACAACATGGATAGCCAAGTTCAAGGAATCCCAGTATCACATGTGGATCCAGGCCGCAAGGGATCCAAAGAAGGCACGACTAGAAATGCAGTATTGCATCACCAAGGAAGAGGTGGATTGGATAGTCAAAGACTAGGATGCGCAATGGCAGCTACCAGTCTCAAAACTAGCAACAAGGCCAGTCATGGTGCAATCCTCCAAGCCTAAAGGACAAGGATGAAGTAGGTTCCTCAACAAGAACAAGTAGCCCAACCAATAATACTAGAAAGGTTGTAGTGAAGAATCAGCCAACCGGAAGTAGAGCAGAACCGAAACGTCCAAGGAAAACAACAACAGGGACATGCAACCAACTACGGAATAGAAAGGGGGATACTTCACAGGCTAGAGAAGAGAGGTTCCAGGGTACAACAAGTGGTTTTCATCCCTCACAGACAATAAGGAAGCTAGTGCAGGAAAAAGAGGTGCACAAGAAAATAAAGTATGTCACAGAAGACCCAGTCATCACCCTGATAGAGGATGATGTGAAGTTAGTCATGGAAAAGGTCCAAGATAGGGGGGAAGAATTGGTCCGTGTTGCATAGGCACAATGAGAAGAGATCATGACCAAGCTCATAGAAGTCCATGAAAATATACAACAACTACGGAGATAAGCAAAACCATAGGCCACAACGTGCAACAGGAAAAGTCACAGTGACCCCCTGCACAAAAAGGAGAGGAGACAATGTAGTTGGTAGTCCAAGGCAGGGAGGCATTTACAGTCTCGTGCCCAATGATCAGAATGGATCAGGAAATTGCACAGAAATCCATGGGGGATGTGGAGAAATTTGAAGTTTTCATGGCACAAATACCCACCAAGGCACTGTACGGACTCCATGCTAGTGTAATGCAAGAAATGCAATTCAGGTCCTGTGCAGATGCAACCAACTTGGAGGTGGGTAGAGGAGTCATTGAAATGATACAAATCACATGAAACCAACTAACTTCGGAGAAAGAGGAGGAGAAAGGATGTGGAGATAAACTAGAACAAGGATTAACAACGATATATGATCGCATCCCAGACAGTACGCAAGCACCTAAGAGAAGTGCAGAGGAGAATMTCAACATGATCTCGCAAAAAATTGTCAAATATAAGAAAAAAATTGAGGAGCTCAAATAAAGGCTCAATCCTATGACTCCTCTGGAGGTTCAAGAACAGAGAGAACAATAATTTGCACTCCATATAGTTGAGATGGAGAAAGAAGCAAGGGAAGTAGAAGAGTTGTTCGACATAACTGCACAAATATGGGCTATCCTGGAAGAAGATGAAAAGGTCCAGTAGTGGGACCAAGAAGAGGAGAGAATCAGTGTTTCCATACAAGAGCTAAAGCAACAGTAGAAAACAATGAGCATCACAGAGCACTTGAAGGGCACTCAAGAAATAAAGACTCTGCAGGCAAAGTTGAAATCAACACAAACAAAGAAACAAGAAAGACAAGTTGAATTGGAACCCCTCCAAKAACAAGCAGCACAGATGATTGTGCAGTTAGAGGAAGAGAAGAAAAGTATGGCACAGGCACATACAGAGGGCACAACATTAATGTAGGAGGAGATAACAATGCARTCAATGGAGGTGCTAATAGGAAAAGCTGTGTAGATGAGGGAAAAAGGAAAGGAACTAGCAAAAATGTTCCACAGTTTGGACAGGGTAGTACACGGAGCGTGCACCACTTGAATGGCTTGGGATGAGAAACATGTCAGTGTTGGGGGCCTGTTGGGTGCAGGCCTATTTTGAGGAAATACCTATTTTTGGAAAAGAAGACCTAATTTTGAAGCACGTGCAACAAGTGGCAAGAAAGCAACATGTAGAAAAAAGAAGGAAAAGCCATGTGGCAAGGAGAAAGGAAAGCCTAACCATGATAGGGTTAAGGTTTGTGATAAGGATTATAATAGCTATAAGCCTATAAAATAGTATAAATAGGAACCTAGGAGGTCTAGATTAGGGGTTGTTGTTAAGTGGAGGACGATTATTATGATTGTTGAGAGACCGTCGATTGTAATAAGGTTGTAGAAGAGTTGAATAAGCTATATTTTGAGGGTTAAGTCACAGGTTGAGAAGCCTGGTGTGATCTAATCTTCTTCACATAGGTTCCTTAACTTCATCAGGATTGTATGATTGAAGATGTAATGCACGCAGCGCCATATTTTGTAGCAGATTAAATAAAAGAGCAGAGAAGCCAAATCTTTGTGTACATAGCCTCGGGTGGGGGTGAACGATGGTAAAACTTGTTTTCTATGTGATGTTTCTTGAATGATTTTCTTTTTGTCAATGATTATCTTATGAATGAATGATTAACTAGATGTATTAGCATGCATGCATAAGGTTAAAGATGAATGAATCTTAGAAATACTTGAATCAATAAAAAGTTTAATGCATAAAGAAAGATAGAATACACTCTCATATCCCTACTCATTCCTAGACTGCAAACACCCTGAGTATTACAATCACCCATAAATCTATCTCAGGTGAAACTGCATTGTGCACTCTACATGCAGCGTTGCCTTTTGGTTTACCAGGAGGGTCGATAGTTTTAGAGAGTTTTGTTGGAAAACTATTGAAATCTGAACCTGGATCAACTCAAGAAGAAGTAAAAAGCGAAAGATCTAACCAATACTTGCCAATCATCGATCAAACTTATAAAAGTGGAAAATTATAAAAGAGTTAATGGCTTACCATTGAATCAAAATTATAAAAAGGATGATTGACATGGAAAAATGGGAGAAAAAACTATATTTTCAAGCTATACATATAAAAGAATGGGTTTTTTTTATTATTTAAGAGGGTTGGTTTATTTCTTATGAGAATACATATAATAAAAATATAAGGTATCCTACTCACTTATTGTGTATGATATATATATATATATATATATATATATATGACTTGTAGCATATAGATATGTTTTATGGTGTATATATTTAATTGTTGATGTTGTTATGAGTATATTATGAAACATATTAGATGATGATAACTATGTGTATTGTGTCCATAGGGGTTTGGTTTAGTGATCAGCAAATGTACTGTTAAGGAGTTCATGTTGTTACGCAGGTTACGAGTTTAAACCTCGATTTATCTGGAGGCGTGCTTGTGGGCTGTGTGATTCTCCCTAGGGGTTATAAGGTAGTTGGCAGGATTCGACCCCATGTCAC
>SNQJ01S0006346.1:134527-145136 GCA_010110895.2 Picea sitchensis
ATATATATATATATATATATATGCTTATTATCTAATAAAGTTTATATAACAAATAAAAAGAATTAAGAGTTTCATTTTTATATTTGAATATGGTGTAAATTAAAGTATCAATATTATTATAATTTTAAAGAGGTTTTGGAAATTGAACAATCTCATTTAAAATTAGTTAGTAACAAAACAAAGTTATATCAATAAGTTAGAGGCATGTTTGGTATAAACATATTATGTTGGCATTACTTTAACTGCATTATTCATCATGTTTCTTATTTATGTTGACAATATTGTTTCCCCAAGTTGGGTGTCATCTGTCTAGAATGAGTTTCAATCATATGAGGTGGTGGTGACTGGGGATGTCTCTTCACTCATGCATCTCCCATGCATCGAGGACAATGGATGATCTAGTGCGAATCGAACTGTCATATAGGAAGGAAATGGGGAGAAAAAAATGGATGTTCTTCGCACGACACAGAATTAAGTTTCATTTCATGACTACAAAGGACTTAGACTTGTTTGTACTCTCGGCTCTCATTTGCATGATGATTCTTAGAGGGTTAATTCTAGAGAAAGAGTGATCTATAGCCTCCACAAACCCCATTTTCTGGTGCATGTTTGATATTTGGTGTGTTCTAAATAGGAATTGGGACTCTGGTTTTGTTTATGTCTGGCTTGCTTCTTTTCCCCTCCCATGCATTCCCATGGCTCCTCGTAAAGGATGCTCCAGACGTTCTCCTTCCCTTCAAACATGCATGGCCAAGGATGTTTTTGAAGCTCTTGCATTTTATCACCAGTTTTTCCATTGGATGATAAAGCCACCATGTCATCTCTAGAAGAAGATTTAAGGTTGGTCTGGGATTATAAGGAGGATGAGGAGGTGGATGAACATGTGGGTGGCATCATTCCTGAGCTCGGTTTCACTATACCAAGGAATACTAAATTCTACAAAACATTGGAACTCTATTGGCATACGAAGACCATGGTTGCATCGAGAATTATTCCAAAGGACTAGGATTTCAGGCAGCTTAAATAGTGGATGGAGTCACTTGAGGAGAAAATAGAATTCTCATGATGATGGTTTCTTTGTTGGTCAAACGTCATGGGCACTCTTTCCCACTTCCTTTTGTTGGTCGTCTGCATACTAGGTATTATTCGGCTGTGAGACATATGACCAGTTATGGCATAGTGGCTCCTCAAGTTCCCCCTTCTGATGGTTGATACGATCTCTGGTTTTCTTAGTCATGCTCTGTCTGAGTATTTTCTAGTTCAAACTCTTAGAATTTTCTTCTATGTTTATCTAAAATACTAGTTATCTAGACTTTTAGTCTTTCAACTGTTCCAAGACATTTTAGTTTTTAAGTTTGACTTTAAATTTTGGCCTAGTTTCCCTCTTTGGGAAGGCATGTAGTCGTGGTTCCTTTTGGTTTTGATGTTAGTATTTATATCATTGGGAACCTAGAGTATAACAAACAACTCTATATATATTGTTAATATATGAATAGAAAACCTTAGTTACAAAAATAAATGTTGATAATATTGTTCTTATGGTGAGGTGTTCCTCTAATATTGATAAGCAACTAAGAATTCTCAAGGATTTTTATTATAATATGGACATGATAGTAAATACTGACAAAACAAAGTTGCATTGACAATTTAGAGGCATGTTTGGAAGAAGCAGGTTGTGTTGGCACTACTTTACCTAGAATACTCATCATCCTTATTCTTTAATCTAACGATATTGTTCTTATGGTGAGATGCACCTATCATCTCAACAAGAAAATAAAAATTCTCAAGGATGTTTGTTCTAGCATAGGTATGATAGTGAACATTGATAAAACAAAGGTTATGAGAATCAAATATAGAAAGATCACTTAAACTAATTTTTTGTATGACAATGACAACTTAGATGAAGTTACTTCATAAAAATATATTGGAGTAAACCTTCATCACAAACTTAACTAGAACTATAGCATAGATAAAAGGATTAATGGATAGTGGAAATCCTATTTTAATCTTGAAAACAACTACAAATAACTAGACTTCTGGTTGCGGGAAAAAAAAAACTTCTCTTTCAAACTCTTGTCAATCATGTTAGCTTATATGGATATGAATTTTGGGGTTGCAACATCTCTAGAGAATCATGGAGTAGGATTGAGAAAAAACAGAAGTTTTTTATAGTTTATAATATTAAAACTAAAAGTAATATTCTCTATCTTATTATCCTAAAAGAAGTTGGTATTTTCCACATGCTCCTAATGTATACGAAAAAGAAAACTAACATGAAAGACAGGAGGCTTCCTAAGATTGCTCCAAACTCCAGTCAAAGCCACATGTATCTTAAGAGGGTTTGAAATAAATATGCTAACTCTTGGCTAAATCATGGAGAATATAGGAGGAGACCACTTTGTACAATATTGATACCATTAAAAGTACTATCACTTTTAAATTCAAGGAAAAATTGTGGTGTGAAAACAAACTAGGGGATAAGAGGAAATGTAGGTACTATAAGGAGGTAATTAACCCTACTCTAGAATATCAAAACTATGTTTATGTTATAGTTAGCATAAATAATAAAATTAGCATTATAGAAATAAGAGTGAACTCTCACGAGCTCTATAGTGAAACAGGGTGTTGGACATTTCCTAAAACATTGTGGGATAAAATAATTTGTCATCCTTGTTATACTAAGATCTCAATTTCAAAATATTTGTAACAATATCAACCTTCCTAACCTATTAACTCATTAAGACTTTGGAGATTTGGGAAAACTTATCTCCAATCTTTTCAAGCATAGGAATAAAATTTTAAAGAAAACCAATTAATTCCTTGCCATCTTTTTTAAGGTTTGATACATCGTCGTCGTCGTCATCATCATCATCACCACCATCGCTTAGTATATACCTTCTAACAAAAATTGTTTTTATTTCAATGGTTGATATACATAACTTCCTTGAGTAAAATAAAATCATATAAATAATATATAAATATAATAACAAAATATATAATTATTTATATTAATTTAAATGTTAATATAAAATTTGAAAAAAAAAAGAGTGTGCGACTAATAAATTGACACTATTTATTATTTAATCAACATTTACAAAGGACATGATGAATAGACTTATAAAAGGTTTAATTACTCATCAATTAAACTTAGTCATATAAATAATATAAGCATAAAAGGGTTAATTACTCATTAACCAAACGTAATCATATAAATAATATATGTAAGCATAATAATGAAAGTGTTTAATTCTTTATACTAATTTAAAGTTTACTATAAAATTAAAAATAATGAATAGCTATAAAGGAATTGATACTTTTTATTAGTTTCTTGTGAAGTCAAGTGAAGTGATTATATCAATAAGTTTGTTATTGATTTGATATTAATATGTGTTTTATTTTAAATTTATGTGTGAAATGTAATGTTGAACTTAAGAAAATAAATATATATTTTTTGATATAATAAAAATATTTATTTTTACATTTACAAAGGACATGATGAATAGACTTATAAAAGGTTTAATTACTCATCAATTAAACTTAGTCATATAAATAATATAAGCATAAAAGGGTTAATTACTCATTAACCAAACGTAATCATATAAATAATATATGTAAGCATAATAATGAAAGTGTTTAATTCTTTATACTAATTTAGAAAGTTTACTACAAAATGAAAATAATGAATAGCTATAAAGGAATTGATACTTTTTATTAGTTTCTTGTGAAGTCAAGTGAAGTGATTATAACAATAAGTCATATATTAGATTTGATATTAATATGTAGCTTCATTTAAATTTATGTATGAAATGTAATGTTGAACTTTAAGAAAATAAATATATATTTTGGATAATAAAAATATTTATTTTTTCTTGGATTAATATATTTCAAATCTTATTGTTACCTTCACATATTTCAATGTTTTAAATTAATAATACTAATACACTTTGAGATAAAATAAACCATGCAAAAAAATTAGTATTACCACTTCTCGTATTATTTAATGAAGATCTTTATTTATACCCTTTATATAGAAAGGACTCTCCTAATCGGCCACATGCAAACCAAAGACAACTAGACTCTTAACTATGAACTGACTCTTAGAACTGGCACTTGTAACTGGCGCTTACAAATGGCGCTTTCAACTGGCGCTTTCTCCATTATTTCCAAGCTCCCCTTAATGAGAATGGATTGACTTCTACACCTAACATCTCCTAAACAACTCAAACTTAATATTTCAAAGAGGCTTAGTGAAATATTTGCAACATTTTCACTAGTATTACAATACATACAGTTATTTCATTTGATCAAGAACTTTTCTCATCAAAATGATACAGCTTCAACATGTCCTTGCATGGAAAATTGATTCTTCTAATATTGATGGAACTTTGATTGCTTCACAGACTGATCATCAGAGGGTTCTTCATATCTTTCTTCAACATCTTGGATGTGTCTTCTTAACTAAACAACTTCACAAGTTCCCACAAAGCTTTACAGCACCGGCTTAGAAAGACAAAGATGGGGTCGCTTTTTAAATGGCCCATGAAAAACAACTCTTTATCCAATGTCAACGATATTCTAGTGGTTGATTCTATCATCCATTTCACCAACCGTAATCTGCTAAATAACTCATTAATCCCAACATCGGGACATGCATCAAGATACTTAGTCACCATAATCAAGTGTACCTTTTAGATACCCGAGTACTACATTTGTTGCATTCCAATGACTTTCATGAGCTTTCATGAACTAATTTAACACACTCACAAAATATGAAATATCAGGTGTGGTTGTGGTGAGATAATTCCACTACCAACGGCTCCATATACATTCACCTCGTTCGAACCATCTTCACAAGAAATTTTCACATTCTGCTGGATGGGAACAATAGAATATTTACACCGATCCATTTTAAATCTCTTCAGATTTCTCCTCGACATACTTACTCGACAAAACAAAAGCTTGGCCTCAGATTTTCCAAACTTCAAGACCTAGGTGTAATGTAATCCACCAAGATCTTTCATTTCAAATACCTTTGATAACCTGCTTTGATTTTATCAATTAACTTTCCGCATTCTCGTATCTATTATTATTAAATCATCAACATATATAATGAAATCATCAATTATATATACCTTTGTTCATCAAATTTGGTATATATATTTTGATCACTTTTGCTCCACATAAAACCTTGTTATATGAAAGAGTTTATCTTTCTCATAACCATGACCTTAGGTGCCTCTTTTAGTCCATACAATGATTTCTTTAACTTACATACTAAGTGTTCTTGCCCCTTTTCAACAAAACCCTTCAGTTTGAGTAAGGTAAACTTCTTAACTTCACACCATTCAAAAATGCGATTTAACATCTAACTGATGCAAAATCTGCATTTTTGAATGGTACTTTGTAGCTAAAGAAATTAACATTATGATAGTATTCATTTTAGCTACCTGTGCAAATGTTTCATCATAATCAAAACCTTTGCTTATGAATACCCCTTTGCAACCCATATAGTCTTATACTTATCTATACTACCATCCGATTTAAACTTGGGTTTGTATATCCATTTGCATCCAATGGCTTTATGTAGCAATTTAGTCAATTCCCAAGTATTGTTTCTCATTATATATTCATATTCTTCCTCCATTGCTTTTCTCCACTGTTCATATTCATTAGCTTCATTAAAACTCATGTTTTCTATGACATTTGAAATGCTACCATTAGGGCATAGTCTTGCAATTCTCAGAAGTCAACTGCCTTGAAGATCTTCTCAATCATTGTCTCCCCAATTTAGAAGACCTTCACCTTAGGTGAACTGGTGGACTTGGAACCGGCTCCATATCAATCTAGTCCCTTCCTCATTGCCAAGTGATGTCACTCTGTTGGGATGGATGTTGTTGTGGATGGCCACATCACCTTCTTTAACTCCTCACCAGTCTCTGCATTCCTCACACAGATCATGTCGCCATGACGCTTCCCGCCTATGGAAGTACATCTCTACTTGGGCAAATACTTTGGTGAGTAGCAGGACTGCTCAGCCTCAGGCGTTTAAATTCATAATGCATCTTCAATGAAATACATTTAGTGGTTTTAGCATCCAATTTCCTCCTATTTTTCCTTTGGAATATGTGCAAAAATCCTTACACCCAAATATCTTCAAATTATTAACTTCTAGTTTAGAACCATACAATTGTAAAGGAGTAACATTATCAAGACACCCTATACACTTTCTATTCTTTAAATAAACTTCAAGATTTATGGCTCTAAATTTTATTTGAGATATTCTTACTCAATACTCAGCATCACAGACACTCACCAAGTTGTTCTCAAGTCTTTACACCCGCTTTTGGCTGTGAGTGAAAATCAGGAACTGTTGTACTCATTCCATTATCTTGCAAGATGAATAAAGCCCTTTATACTCTCCCCTGACCAAATCTGAGGGATTCTTTTGATGGGTTTTCATGTCTGCTTTTCCACCTTGGTTCTGAACTCCTTAAAGTACCTGAAAACATCACTTTTTCGTCTAAATAAACCCATGTGTATCTCAAGGCAATCATCAATAAGTAACGGAATTTAAAATGCACCTCCTAAAGACCCAACTGTGACAGGCTCCACAAACATCAAGATAACAAGATCTAACACACATCTCTCTTTTTCTTATCGTGGTTGAGGGGAATTCATCCTCTCAGTAGATCTTTCCTAATGCACATCCATTACAAGAAACCTTCTCATTCTTTTAACATGGGAAGTCCTTCAACCAATATTATTTTTCTGTATTGTAACAATAAATCGTATGATTGATGTGTCCATACCTTTGATAAGACTAAAGAATCTCATATATAGTAAGGTTGGTGCATTATTTTACTGGTAGCATCAAGTTTGTATAGACCTTCTACTCTGACACCTGCTGCAACAGTTTGGAAGTGGTCCACAGATCCTTCACTATGCACAATTTTTGAAGAATTCAACCAAGCAGATCTCAGAATGGTGGCACCAAATTTTTCTTTATTCCAGGCAAATACACTACATTGCGAATGTGACTAACAGTACTATTCGGCAATGTTTGAATGTCTCCATATCCTGATCTCTATAGAGCTGGCCATCTCATAAGATATATGCCACCCATTCTCGTGGTTTCTCATAAAATTAGTATACCAATTTTTATTACAAGTTATATGTACTGATGATGTCTAATCCACAAACTGCATCTGGACCATCATGAATAGGATAAAGCAAATAAGTGGAATAACAAACAACCTAAGATCCTCAGAGTCAAAATTGGGGTCTACCTAATATCATCACACTAGCAATAATTTGTATCTGATTTGAAGATTTTTCTCAAGATAACAGACTAATGTAATGGTAGGTTTATTCCTAGTCTAATACTTTTTCTTCTATGACATTCTTAAATCATATGTCCAAGTCACCTGCCAAAACAACTTCGACTCTATTCCTATCGGATTGTATACCTTGATTCGAGATTGTCTTCTCTCATGATGAACTCAGCCTCTCCATGAACCACCTCTCACATGAACTGCCTCCCTCTCTTACCCTGGATTCTCCTCAGATCTATTATTTGACCACATACAAATCTTTTACTTTGAGGTCAGATTCTCGGCCTTCTTCCTCTCTGCTATAAAGAAGATACCTACTAATTTTCAAACGGAGGGAGGTTTTCCCTGGCCGCAAGACTCCACAGAACATATGATAATATTCTAATATACCATTTAAGGTAATAGTCACTAGATCGTATGTTGGAAACACTTCCCATATTTACTTGAATACTGTCTTTCACCTCACACGCACCCAAAATGAACTAACTGATTCATTTCCATCCATATTAATTCCTAGAAATTTAGTTTTCAGAACAAAATGTGATTTGTGTTGTTTCATACAATGACAAAGAGTTGTCCATGTTTCAGCAGGAGTTTTAACATCTTTAATATGTGGAATTATGCTATCATTAACAGACATATGCAACAATAACTTTTCCTTGTTTTCACGCTTCTCCAAATCTTCGATCTGTGTTGTTGTCACACCTACAACCACATCAGGTTTCAATTCAGTTCACTTCACAATGTTTCAGACACCATATCCCTCCATGAACGCCTGCATCTTGAATTTCCAGTTAACGAAATTCAAGCCATCTAACTTGTTGGTTTCGATGAGGTATACCTTCTATTATAGATCTGCCATCTCAAGTTAGTCTCTATGAAGCAACTGTAAAGATATGCAACTTTTTAGTTTTCCCTGTTGATTAGTTTGTCAAGCCTGCCTTTGGATCCACTGATCCACATCTACCACTGTTCTCAGGTTGAATTATGCATGCACCACTTTTAAATCATAACACCACCTCACATACATATATCAACTTTTAAATTTATGCATGCACCTTAATATCTAAAATATTCAATTTTTTCTTTTATTTTCAAAATGAATAATAACTCTCTTTTTCGCACCCAGGACCACTTAATATAATAACTAACTTTAATAAAATATCCTTCAAGGTTTTAAAATATATATCCCTTTTCTTATTTGTATGCATAAGACAAGTCTCACTATGGCACTCTTATTTTCAAATGCTCCAAAAAGAGAAGAAAACTTTCAATTTGTATCAAATCTTAACTAAACTCACACTAACTCCAACAAAAAACTCACGCATGCAAACTACTCCACCAGCTCACGCATGCAGGCTTTGCTTACCGCACCAAATCTTGCTCACAAAAGACGCTAACACACTTTCCTCAAAGAAAGAAAAAAAAAATGAGGTTCTTCAGCAAACTTACACTCACTCCCAGGATTAACTCCAATTCTCCATCTCGAAAGAGGCAATCGTGATTCTCCTTATCACCCCACACATTGCTCAAGAACCCACAAGCAAAAAACATTCTACACTATCCACTTGAATCAAGGCTGCGCAAACACAATCGTTTCTGTAGCTAACCTTCTATCAGAGTGAGCTCCAAAGAAAGAAAGACCACCAGATTTTCAAGCTCACGATTTTCAAAACCTTCACGCAAAGCAGACTCTTCTACATGATTTCAACCAATGGAGGAATGCCCCTCCTTGTAAGCTTGTGGATTTAGCAAAGCTCGCCCACGCTATCCACGCCCTCTCCCCGTGGCTCTGATACCAAGATAAAATAAACCATGCAAACAAACACGGTGAGGCTACGCTCACTTCTGTATTATTTAATGAAGACGGATTACATCTTTATATAGGAAAAGACTCTCCCGAATCGATTACATGCAAATCAAAGACAACTAGACTCTTAACTAAGAACTGACTCTTAACATGCCTACAACTGACTCTCACAACTGAAGCTTATAACTAGTGCTTATAACTGGCGCTTACAACTGGCGCTTTCTCCATTATTTCCAAGTCTTTGTTATATATACTACTTGTTTTACAAAATCATAATTTAATAAAACTGTAAAAATAATAATAATAAAGTGGGAGTGACACTCACATCTCTATACCTGTACATTACTGTCAATTCTTCCGGTTTCCATTATAAACACCTCGTTAAATGTAATTTTGTTTTATTTATTAATGCGGTGGGTTTGTATTTAAGGCATACAAACTTTTTGTGTTGGTCGCATGGGAGAGTGGGATCGCTAGTTAAGTCTTTGCATTATTTTTTTCATACATCCTATTGGTCAACCTTAAAAAAAAACAAAGGCTATATGAAAATCTATATTAAGGTTTTTTTTAATGTTTATTTAGTTTTTATCAACTTCACAATAAGATTGCATTTGTTAATATGATGGATATAATTAAATAAATTTAAATCTTAATGTCTAGATATTTATTAGTTTTTTTTCCAATTTAAATTAATATTTAATAAATACTCCATAACATTTTGCTCACAAAGTTTTCCAGTATATACCATATTCTTTCTTTAGTATAATTATGTATACATAATATATTAATTAGTTAATTTTCACAAAGTTTTCCATTATATACCATATTCCTAATTTTAATAGTGGTAGGTATAGCTTTTTTTAGTATAATTGTGTATACATAATATATTATTAATATATTATATATTAATTAGTTAATGAAAAATTTAATTTTTATTTAATTAATTGATACAAATTGTATAAATATGTTTTTTAGTATAATTATGTATACATAATATATTAATCGGTTAATGAAAAGTTTAATTTTTATTTAATTAATTGATACAAATTGTATAAATATTTTTGTGATTTAATTTTTTTATTATATTAATTTAAATATTAAAATTATGATTTTTTTATAATATTAACTAAATATTAAAATTATAATGAAAAACAAAATTTTACATAAAAAAAATTACTAATTTTAAATATTGATTTGTATTTTAAAATAAATATATATTTATTTTATATAATATTTATCCTATGTGATATTATTAGAAATGGAATATAAGTAAAATGAATTTTTGGTTATGTCAAAATCATATATTTATTTATATATTATTTTTTCATTTTATAAATGAAAAAAATAATATAATAATTTGATGAAAGATTATTAATCTTTTTAGTGAAAGATAGAAGTATAAAAATATTATGGGTAAATATTTAATGTATGCACATAATTAAAAATCTTGAATCATGCCCCCGGGGGC
>SNQJ01S0006346.1:155505-174124 GCA_010110895.2 Picea sitchensis
ACACATGGTTCCTTATACTCCACATCAAAACAAAGTTACTGAGCGGAAAATTAGATCCCTGGAAGAGATGGTATATTGAATGCTACATGCAAAGTCACTTCCACAGATATTATGGGATGAAGACCTTAATTGTACAACATACATCCAAAACAAATCTCCCCATAGATCTGTCAAGGATAAAACCCCCTTCGAGGCTTGGAGTGGCCTCAAACCGAAAGTGACCCACTTCTATATATTTGGTTCTTATGCATGGGCCAGGATTCCCCTTGAGAAGAGGAAGGCACTTGATCCATAGAGTACAGAGTGTGTTTTTTTTGGATACCGCGACGATGTGAAGGGATATGGACTCATTGATCTCTCCATGGATTGGTTCATCATTGAGCATAGTGTCCAATTCGAGGAAAGTATCTCGCATGTACCTCAGCAGCCGCATGCAAAAAGTTATGTTCTTCTACCTGTCARAGATGATGAGCATGCACATGTTGTCTCTTCTTCAGATGAAAGTTATGATTCAAAGGATTCAGATATAGAGTTAGTACATTCAAATGCATAGGTAGTGCATGTAGATGTAGATGAAGATGCAAATATAGAAGAAAATCCATAAAGAACCAAGAAACTTTTTGTATTGGGAACTGATAATAATCATAATGGTGAACACACAACAACCTTCAGATTCTCCATTTCTCAATTCTCTAGTAATATTCTACAACAATCTGGAATCTGCAACTTTGTCCTTTTTACCAAAAAAGGGGGGGGGGAATTGTAGGACGGTCTTTCCTATGTGGAAATATTTTGATGTGGCATCACTAACTAACATGTTATTGACATGACACTGATATGGAAATAACGTGGCATTGATGGCTTCAGTCACCAGGCCACTAATCATTGGGGAATGCGTCCCCCTCTCCTCACTTCTATATGCCTCCAATCTAGTCTTATGAATGGGCTTCGGCCACCAAGACACCAAAACATTAGGCCATCAGTCACCCCATGCAATATTAAATCCAAATCCCTGCCATTCAACTCCAATCCAGTCCACCATCCCACTAGTCTATCGGTCACTCTACATAATATTCCATCCAAACTCTCGCCATTCAACTCTGGTCTGGTCCAACGATCACTCCCTACAAGCTTCCATCCAACTCCCAAAAATTTGACTCTGATCCAGTCCACCGAGACACTGGACCACTAGGGATAATTCTTCCCCTTCTCTCATCATGGAACTTTCATTTGACTTTGGACTAGTCCACCAGACCATCGAGCCATCGGTCACCCCACACAAGCCTCAATACAAATCCCTTCCATTTGACTCTAGTTTGGTTCATCGGGCCACTGACCCATCGGTCCACCAATCACCCTACGCAAGATTCCATATAACTCCCTTCCATAGATCCATTGGTGAGAACACCACTTGTTTCCCTCATTTGGTCTGGTACACGATATTTTGTGTTGGGTTTTATCCTCTGCACCATTGTTCCAATGACATGTGGCGAAGAGATGAATTATCATAGGGAGATATCTTGCATGTACGACACATTACTAGGCATTGATTGGGCATAAGGATGGGGCATTGAGGTGGTAGACCAAAGTTACATTATGCACAATCTTTGTATGATTCCATGTCTCTCTTTGCTTCACGCGCAAGTAACAAAGGACTCGATGTCAATTAAAAATAGGTTCCCTAAACCCTTCCCCATGCATGTGGGATAAAGAAATAATGCATATTGAAAATCTATGGCTTGAAATCCATGCATAGGCTAGATCGATGATGGTTGTGCATTGTCTTCTAGGAGGCATAACTCCCCATCTCAATGCCCAAATTGAGAAAATGAGGGATTGATGAAAATATAGGGCCATGAGGGATCACTTGCACATGGTTTCCATGGCTAGAAAGACAATGTTAAACCACAAAAATTCTCCCCTCCCACGTTGTCTCGTAACAAAATAATTTCTCTCAAGAACTTCTATCCTATCATGTAGCAGGACATTGAAGGCCCGGTGTTGTAACCTACAGCTCTGATACCAAATTTTAATGTACCTAGCCATCAGGTTAATTCATGCTACTTCAAAAATTCATTTTCATAGTTTTGATACCACTTTGTCCATGTACCTAGTACCATCAAACCCAAAACGATTTTCTTGGATACTGATCTAAAATGTACCCATTGACCTGGGTACCTCTAAATTTTCCTTCCTATGAAAATCATGATTTCTAATACCAAATATTAGAATCAAGAAGCATGATAACATCACATGAAATAATCAATATGCATACTAAACTGTAAGAGAAATGAACAACATGCCATGCACAATGTTAACAACAAGCATGCACATATAAACACATCACAAAGATAATTAATAAACAACGGAATATAGATTACACAGAAAACATAGAGAGCACTTATCATTAATTAAACCATTCATCAACTGGTTGCAGACGTCGAACATTCCACCCAACCATAGATACTGTTATTCCAAATCTCAACAGTCGGTCACCCTTGATCCAAGGTTATAAATCCATAAGGACGAGCCCTGGGCTAACTCTAACACACACAACAATTACCTACCAATATCTCATTGTTTTCCTAACCACACAACAATCCTGTTTTACCGTCTGTCTTCCCCTTCAGTCTGCACAACCCAAATAATTGACCCCCTTTCTCCGCAATGCAGTCCCTCGGGTTATTCCAATTCTTTTCTAGGACTCCAATGCTATTGGTCAAGAAATATCAATGTTGGAAACTCTAAGGATTCTCAGTTATAGACAGTTCTTTCAAAATCATCATCATTCTCATGCACACATGCATCCATTCCTTTTTGGAATCATCAATAATTCCTTACATCCATCTAGTAATGCATCTCTACCTCCATCCATTCATTTCCATTCCATACCCAAAACATGAATGAGTAAGAATGAATGAGGAACCAAATGAAAATGAGTAACAAAATGAATGAATGAACCCCCCAAAAATCCATAGGCATGGTTTAAATATCCAGGATACCCAAGGCACAATATGGTCTCCCCAAGAGACTCATGTTCCCTCTCATTTGGCCCCCAACACAAACATGGATAAATAAATAATTAAAAATAGGAGTAGCCCCTCATCCCCCTCTCTCATGGAATCATAGCCCCCTATATATGTCCTTGTTCGTCTAGCAACCAACTATGTATTTTATTAATATGTATTTTAGTCTATAATATGCATAGTTTGGCCCTCGGCCATATTACTCACCATGGGCTCTCTAGTCCAATACATATCGGCTCACCAGCCTAAGTCACATTTACATAAATGCATTCTAGTTCACAAGGATTAAAAGCAGGGATGTTACAATTGAACGTCGTATAGAATTTTCCCCATTTAATTTAAGTCTCCCTATCTATAAATCCTTTAGTATCATCATAAATTGGTCCTGGGAGATATGCCTCTTCTTCTTGGTGGCTTCCGCTTGCAAAAGATTCTTCTGATCCGGATTATTTTCAACATGAAATGAGAGAGGAGATATAACATAGAAATATATAGAGATATTTCAAGAGATCCAATAATATAAAAGATACATATCGGATGTATAACAAGAGGCACGATTATACAATAATACACAATTTCTATTGATGAGTGAAATGTACAAAACTGTAGATATACAGAGTGAAAGACTTGCTAGAATGGTGGCAGCTTATCTCTGAGAAGAGATGTGACAGCTATTCACATTCACAAGAATATGATTGTTACGATGAGGCTCCAAAGGCCTTTTTGAAATTAAAAAAAAATCTAAAACCCTAACCCTGGAAGATGAAAAGCCAACAGTTTTGTGGACCCTGTTTTGGGTAGTTTGGCATATCAACTTCACAAGGGCGTAACCTTGACATACGATCTTTGTTTGAGGCGTACAATAGCTCATTGGAAAGGCATTGATGAGGAGATTCATTTTGGGGGCTCAATCAAAGCCTTAAACTATCATTTAGGTTCCCAATAACAAAAAAAACATTCATCATTTAGGCCCTCAAAATGGCCCCAGAAATTTAGGAACCGAAAAACTACTAAAAATAGTAAGTTGCCAACAAATTGTTTTGAGCCAGTTGGAATAGGTGGGTGGACACCCATATTCACCTAGATCAATCCTCCCTCCTTAGGAATCAATTTTATCCATTGCATTGAGCTCCGAGGGGAGAGGGGAAAGCGCTTGTTGAATCTGAACCTTGGTGAGTTGCTTGCCTTGTTGGAAAAGTTGTGTTGCTTGGTTTGTGGGAGGTTGTTGAGAACCTGATGAGATAACTGTGTGTAGAAGGAATCTTTTTTCTTTGCTTCAATCTTTTCAACCTGCTTCTACTGGATAGAAGGTGCTTGGACTGGGGTTGCAGTGATTGTAGTGTACTTTTATTCACCATTTGAACAGATTGTGAAGAAGCTGAATTTTGCAGTATGAGATACTACCTTGCGACATTGTTTAGGTGGGATAGTAGTTGGAACTACCTTTGGTATCATGTAGAGATAACCCCCAAGAGTAATAATGACACTACAGGATCGAGACTCAAAAATAACATGGAGCTTCCACATATATGGTTGGCCCAAAAGAACATCACAAACATCCAGCGGGGCAACATCACAAAATACCTCATCCTTGAAGGGTTGGATATTGTATGATGTAATGTCCCCTTTCACATAAAGTCACCATGGTGGAAATTTTTCTAGCCTAAACTGTTCCCATGGGCTAAGGCGGAAAACATGACCTAGGGGATATAAAATTCCTAGGACGACTTTATAAAGTTAATTTATCAAAAAGGGGGACATGGGTTCTAGGCAACTCAAAAGTCACTGTAATTTTATAAAGTGGAAAAACTCACTTAAGTGACTTTATGAAATAAATTAAAATAATGAGTGGGAAAAAGGAAAAGGAGGAATAAAAGGGGGGAAGTGAGGAGTCTCTCCTCATTCTTGCATTTGTTCTTTTTGAGAAAATGATTTTGGAGAACTATTGAGAAGAGAGTCTAGGGTTTTTGGAAACCCTTGTTCATCTATTGGTTTCGGTGTTGCAACTATACACCCTAGTCATATGGAGATATCACTTTAGATTTCTCATTGTGCTTTATCGGTACTAGATTTTCATCAATTTAGTGACTTAGTTTTGGGTGTGGAGGCCGAATCTACTAAGGAAAGGTGATTTCCTATCAAGAAGAAAATTTATGGTGGTTGAGTTCTCTTATTTACAATTTGTATTCTCTTATAAGTTGATAATACTTTCCGTGGGGGTCTTATTCTTCATTTGATGGGTTGATTGCATGTCTAGAGGCTGAGTTTATGATCTGGTTTCTATTTCATAAACTTGTGACCAATTTTGGGTCATGGGACAGAGCATCCAAGTGCCATATATTTCCCCATCACAATCTGGGCACACTACTAGTGTCTAGAAGAATATTTTAATTGCTAATATGAATGGTGGGAAGTAATAATAGTGATCACTTCTAGGAAATTTGAATCTATTAATTTATGTGGTAAAATTCCTCTCTAAGTTGGGCGCGTGTCTGGGTATGCAATTTGAAATATATTATCTTCATTGGAAGGATGAATTGTCCTTTTTTTGGGGCATATTTATTTGGTAGATGAACTGGGGAGAATTGACATTATCCTGGATACTTTACCTCCGTCTACTCACATTCTAGGTGCATCATTAAAAGGGATTCTCTCAGCTACAATAGATATGAATTAAGGTTGATACAGGAGGGTTGAGCCACCATTTGGAGGTGTTTCTTTATTGTTGTTACGCACAGTTTCCACTCTCAACAAGTCACTACAGGAGCCAATCAAACTCTCACTCAAATTCCAAGTTATATCTAATTATTATAGCATGTGTAAGTGTGCTTATGCTAAAACTGAAATTAATACTATAATATTTCTTATGCAAGTACTAGAGTTGTCTATGTATGAATTTATGGCTTTTAATAAAAAGTGCAGCCATTATCTCTAGTGTTTTTCACTTACAGTAAGGTATTTCTACATTGGGTATAATTGGAAATGATCTTGGTGTTGTTAGAATGCTTTCTCCATTGCATGAAATTACAAGGATTACATTAACAACAATTTGTGTACAAATTGTTTAATGAAATACCTCAGTGATGAACACTCTTTAAACTCAGAAAAAATAGCCCAAACTCAAGGGGATATCTAGAGGGTATCTTAGATATGAAAATCAACATTGTTGGTTGACACAGAGATCTCGTCCATGTCAAAGCCACTCGATGTTGTATGGTTGCGGGTGTGGTGTTGTCGACAATCCTAATTGTTTGACGACCTATTTTGGGATGAGGTTCTTCTGGCTTCCACTATCAACAATGAAATGCAATGAGGTCCCCTTCACCCACATCTGTGAATGAAATAGGTGATCCCCCTCTTCAGGATCTGCTAGTTCTTCTGGTTGAATTGTTGTGGTTGCGACAATAGTAGTGGGTTCTGCGTCGATGATCTATCTTCTCCCATTATTTTCTGAATCGAGGTTCAACTCATTTTCTTTGATCTCGAACACCAATGATTTTTTTGAGCGGCATTCATTAGTGTTTTTCTAGGGGCTTTTATGGAAATCACACCACTTTCCAGTGTCCTTCTTCGTCTTCCCGTGACCCTTCTTTTCCTATGGCTTGGACTTTTTTTTGGGACGCTGTTTGTTAGGGTCATCTTTATCATCCTTTGTTTTTTGTGGATTTTCATACATGAGCTCTCGTTTGTTCTGGTGCCTAAATTTCTGCTCGATTTTGATAGCATATCGATAGGTAGCTCCCAGTGATGAGATGTCCAGGAAATCCATTTCGGTTTGGATGTACCTATGCAGAGCCCCACGGTATTTCAGAACTAGATGTCGCTCGGAGTGTTTGATACCCATCTGGGTGCGCAAGGTATGGAAATTATTTTTGAACTACAACACTGTTTGGCCCCTCTCTTGCTGTAGTGTGGTCCATCTCATGTATTGGTCATCATAGCTACCAACATGGTAATATTGTTCCTTGACCGCATCCACAAAAAAATACCAAGTGGGCTCGACCCCATATATTCCAGACTCCTCTATGGAACTTTTCTCCCAGTAAGTTTCCCACCAATATTTGACATGGGGGAGAGCCTTAAGGAGTGTGAAGGTGATATTTTCCCTATCGAAAAAATTGTGAATAGATAAGTAACCTTCTAGCAAGTTTAACCATTTTTCTAGGGTATTCGCATTTATCTGACCTTCAAATAAGGGAATATCAAAATTGAATTGTACCTTGAAAGGAGAGGTGTTTCCAAAGTGATCGCTTGATGAAGACGTTTCTGCTGTTATCAACAGGTGTTGAAGGATGTGGGAAAAATTATCCGTCATTTCGTCCCTCTGTCACGTGAGAGCTTACTCAAGCAATAGATTGATATAATATTATGCTTCATCATTTTTCTTTTCTTCCACCGTGGAGGTTTTCTTGTGCGTGCGAGAGAAATTTTCCTCAAGAGAAACAAGTTTGAGACCCAACTTGCAATACTCAAACCTCATCGGGGACATGCACTGAAAACAGATCGAGAGCATCTTGCTCTGATACCATTAATCCAGATTATTTTCGACACAAAATGAGAGCGGAGATATAACACGGAAATATACAGAGATGTTGCAAGAGAGCCAATAATATAACAGATATATATCAGTATATAACAAGTGGAAAAAATATATAGTAATACACAATTTCTATTAATAAGTGAAATGTACAAACTTGTAGAAACACAGAGTGAAAGACTCACTAGAATGATGGCAACTTATATCTGAGAAGAGATGTGATGGCTACTCAAATTCGCAAGAATATGATCGTTACAATGAGGCTCCAAAGGCATTTTTAACATAAATAAAATCCAAAACCCTAACCCCGGAAGATGAAAAGCCAACCGTTTTGTGGACCCTGTTTTGGGTAGTTTGGTGTATCAACTTCCAAGGGGTGTAACTTTGGCATACAATCTTTGTTTTGGGTGCACGATAGATCGTTGGAAAGGTATCATCGAGGAGATTCATTTGGGCGGCTCAATGAAAGATTTGAACTATCTTTTATGTGCTCGGTCGTGAAAAACATCATTTAGGACCTCAAAATGGCCCCCGAAGTTTAGGAACCAAAAAAATGCTAAAAATAGTAAGTTTCCAACAAACTATTTTGACCTAGTTGGAATTGGTGGGTGGCCACCGATATCCACCTGGATATGGGGGACTTGTTGGCAGTCTGTGTTCACTTGTGAGGTGACATACTTGAATCGGCAAAAAATATTCGTGATTAGTATATCAAAATATAAATTAAAAATATCATATTATAACTATCTCGAAGGGAAAAGAAGCGATGAATGAGAAAATATGGAATTATTTTATGTATCTGGGTGATTTTCAAATCTCAACCAGATCTAAACTCAGAAAAGTAGCCCAAACTCAAGGGGATATCTAGAGGGTATCTTACATATGACAATCGACAATGTTGGCTGACACGGAGATCGTGTCCCTAGTTAAGCCACCTGATCTTGTATGGTTGTGGGTGTGGTGTTGTCGACAATCCTAATTGTTTTACGACCTCTGTTGAGATGAATTTCTTCTGGCTTCCGCTATCAACAATGAAATGAAATGAGTTCCCCTTCACACACATTTTTGAATGAAAGAGGTGATCCCCCTCTTCAGGATCTGCTGGCTCTTCTAGTTGAATTGTTGTGGTCACGATAGTAGTAGTGGGGTCTGCGTCGATGATCTATCTTCTCCCATTATTTTCTGAATCAAATTTTGAATCGGGGTTCGGCTCCTTTTCATTGATCTCGGCCACCAATGATTTTTTTTAGCAACATTCATTAATGTTTTTCCAGGGGATTTTATGAAACTCACACCACTTTCTAGTGTCCTTCTTCGTCTTCTACTGACCCTTATTTTCCTGTGGCTTGGACTGGTTTTTGGGAGGTTGTTTGTTAGAGTCGCCTTTATCATCCTTTGGTTGTTGTGTATTTTTATACACGAACTCTCGTTTTTTATGGTGCCTAAATTTTTTCTCAATTTTGACAGCATATCGATAGGTAGCTCCCAATGATGAGATGTTCAGGAAATCCATTTCGGTTTGGATGTACCTATGCAGAGCCCCATGGTATTTCAGAACCAAATGTCGCTTGGAGTGTTTGATACCCATCTTGGTTTGCAATGCATGTAAATTATTTGTAAACTTTGTCACTGTTTGGCCCCTCTCTTGTCGTACTGTGGTCCATTTCATGTTGTGTTCATCATAGCTATCAACAGGGTAATATTGTTCCTTGACCGCATCCACAAAAAAATCCCAAGTGGGCTCGGCCCCATATATTCTAGACTCCTCTGTGGAATTTTTCTCCAAGTGTCCCACCAATTTTTGACATGGGTGAGAGCCTTAAGTAGTGCGAAGGTGATCTTTTCCCTATCAGAAAAATTGTGAATAGAGAAATAACCTTCTAGCAAGTTTAACCATTTTTCTAGGGCATCCGCATTTATATGACCTTCAAATATGAGAATATCAAAATTGACTTGTACCTTGAAAGGAGAGGTGCTTCAAAAGTGACCACTTGATGAATATGTGTTTGATTTTGTCGACAAGTGTTGAAGGATGTGGGAAAAATTATCCATTATTTCGTCCCTTTGTCGCGTGAGAGCTTGCTCAAGTAACAGATTGATAGAATATTATGCTTCATTGTTTTTCTTTTCTTTCTCCATGGAGGTTTTCTTATGCCTGTGAGAGAATTTTTTCTCAAGAGAAACAAGATTGAGACCCAACTTGTTATACTCAAACCTCGTGAGGGACATGCGCTAAAAAACAATCAAGAGCAGCTTGTTCTGATACCACTAATCCAAATTATTTTTGGCACGAAATGAGAGTGGAGATATAACACATAAATATATAAATATGTTGCAAGAAAGACAATAATATAATAGAGATATATCGGTATATAACAAGAGGCAAAAATATACAGTAATACACAATTTCTATTAATGAGCGAAATGTACAAACTTGTAGAAACACAGAGTGAAAGACTCACTAAAATGGTGACAGCTTATCTCTAAGAAGAGATGTGATGGCTACTCACATTCGCAAGAATATGATTGTTACAATGAGGCTCCAAAGACTTTTTAACATAAAGAAAATCGAAAACCCTAACACTTGAAGATGAAAAGCCAACAATTTTGTGGACCCCGTTTGGTGTATCAACTTCCCAGGGGCGTAACTTTGGCATACAATCTCCATTTTGGGTGCATGATAGCTCATTGTAAAGGTATCGTCGAGGAGATTCATTTTTGGGGCTCAATCAAATATTTTGGCTATCATTAAGGTGTCTGGTAATGAAATAGCATCGTTTAGGCCCTCAAAATGGCCCCAAAATTTTAGGAACCGAAAACCTGCTAAAAATAGTAAGTTTCCAACAAACTCTTTTGACCCAGTTGGAATTGGTGGGTGGCCATTGATATCCACCTAGATAATATTATATGGGGGGATTTTTGGTAGTCTGTGTTCACTTGTGTGGCAACATACTTGAATCAGAAAAAAAAAATTGTCATTAGTATATCAGAATATAAATTAAAAATATCATATTATAACTATCTCGAAGGGAAAAGAAGCGATGAATGAGAAAATATGGAATTATTTTTTGTTTCTGGGTGATTTTTAGGTCTCACTGGAAAAATCGAAGCGTCCATGATTTCCCTGCCGACACATACATGTATCAACAACTGAAAAATCATCTACGTCGATATGGGGAGGTGAGTCAAACTCTGAAGAGGAGACTATTGGAAACATTGTAATATGTTTCATTGATTCACATTAAGTGTTCAAAGGAGAAATGAATTTCTATGTATCGGCCTTGGAAGTTTCAAAGTTTTTGAAATGGCGAAGACCCTAACGGTGAAGATCACTTGAACTATGTCGATATTACCCTTTGAATCTGAAATTTGGCAAAGTCTCAAAGAAGGGAGGGTACTTTAACATCATACAAAGAAACTCGCCAATATGATAAGTCATTTTCGACGAAGATCATCTAAACGTTGCCAACACTATAACTTTGTGTTAGCGAAGATTTTCTAAACCTAGTTGACACTGTTTTTGAAACTCAAAATTTGGCTAAGTCTTCGACAAAAAATACAACTGAGAGACTGTGTCAGTGTAGATGAATTGAAATTCACTGAAATGGAGAAACATGTATCGGAGGTTATGACCCAAAATTTGTCGATGAGAGTTGACTGTATCGATGCCTAAAAATTTTTGGGCACCAATATGGCCAATTCACATTATGTGAAGTATAAGACTAGGGAAATGCATGATTTTAGGACTAGTCGAGTTCCATGGAGTTATGTCACCGAGTTTAGGTTTAAACCATCCAAATACAATCCATCGTAGAGATGGATTGGAATGGGAACATGGATGTATTGGTCGGATAAGGTTTTCCATGTGGCCACAATTAGACATATTTTGTTGGGTTAGTGAACAAAGGGCTTCGGGGGAAAATGAAATCCATAGGGAAACAGACTAGGACACAAGAAAAAGACGGGTAGGGGGCACCAAGAGCCCTGTGAAGAAAATCATGGAGGATCCCATGCCATGTATGATAGGTTCATCCCGACTTTCTCTCTATTGGTATCAACCTTATATTTGCAACAATGAAACCGACACTAATCAACAAGACATGTGGGATCAAATAGAAAATATCTTACCTTTCTAACCCAGGTAGAAATCGGTTGCCACCCACCTATTCCACTGGCTCAAAACATGGGTTTCCACCTTGGCATGGTTGTTTTGAGGCCCTAAACGACAATTTTTGGGCACGACAACACACAAATAATTTTTGAAAGTATAGTCTGGGCCAATCAGAATATGTACTCCTCAACTAGACCTTTCTAATGAGGTATATAATGCCCCAAACAGAGATCCTATGCAAAAGTTATGCCCTTGGTAAGTCGACATACCAACTACCCCCATCGGGGCCCGCAAACCTTTTGTTGTTTCATCTTCCAAGGTTAGGGTTTTGGATTTTATTTATGTTAAAAATGCCTCTAGATCCTCATTGTAAACATCATCATCTTCTTCTGAATGAGTGTAGACATCACATCTCTTCTCAAAGATAAGTTGTCACCATTCTAGCAAGTCATTCACTCTGTAATTTTACAATTTATGTACATTCTCTCATTAATAAAAATTGTGAATTACTATATCATTGTATTTATTGCAACATTTATTTGTATCTCATAATATCTTTATATATTTCATTGTTATATATCTACCTTCATTTCGTTCTAAAAAATAATCTGGATCAGTGGTATCAGAGCAAGCTACTCGTTGTCGTTTCTTACTGCATGTCCCCAGCGAGGTCAGGGTAAAGAGAGTTGGGTCTCAAGCTAGTTTCCCTTGAGGACAACCACTCTCGTCAGCCCAAGTGATCTCCCATGGTAGAACAAAAGAGAGACGTGGAAGTAGAAGATCCCATCAAGTTGTTGCTTGTGGAAGCCCTCGCGCAATAGAGGAACGAGATGTTGGAGAATTTTTCCCAAATACTTCAAATATTGCAAACAATAACAGGCATGTCTTCATCAAGCAGTAGCTTTGGAGATGCTACTCCATTCAAGGTACAAGTTAATTTTGATATTCTCGTATTTGAAGGTCAGATCGATGCAAATGATTTGGAAAAATGGTTTAATTTTATAGAAGGTTATTTCTCTGTTCACAATTTTTCCGACAAAGAAAAGATCACATTTGTGATTCTCAAGGCTATCCCCCATGTCAAACATTGGTGGGAAAATTACTAGGAGAAAAGTTCCACCGAGGAATCTAGAATATTTGGGGTCGATCCCACTTGGCATTTTTTTTTGGATGCAGTCAAGGAGAAATATTACCCTGTGGGAAACTATGATAACCAATACATGAGATGGACCACACTGCATCAAAAGAGGGACCAAACAGTGTGACAGTTCACAAATACCTTCCATACCATGTGAACCAAGCTTGGTATCAAATACTTTGAGCAGCATCCGGTTCTGAAATACCGTGGGACTCTATACAGGTACATCCAAACCGAAATGGGTTTTCTAGACATCTCTTTACTAGGAGCCACTTATAGAAATGTTGTCAAAATCAAGTAGAAATTTAAGAAACAGAAAAAGCGGGAATTTGGGTCTGCAAATACACAATAACCAAATTATGGTAAAGGAATCCCTAACTCACAGAACGATCAAGAAAACCAGTGCAAGCCACAAGAAAAGAAGTGTAATGGGAAGACAAAGGACACTAGTAAGTGGTGTGACTTCCACAAAATCCCTTGGCACAACACTAATGAATGTCGCTCAAAATAGTCATTGGTGGCTGAGCTCAAAGAAATAGAGTCGAGCCTCGACTCAGACTCCGATTCAGACAATAATAAAATGAGACAGATCATTGATGCAGAACCCATTTCTATTGTCGTGACCACAACAATCCAACCAGAAGAACCAAAGGATCCCAAGGAGGGGGAGCACCTCTTCCATTCACACTTGTGGGTGAAGGGGACCCCACTACATTTTATTGTCGATAGATGAAGCCAGAAGAACCTCATATCAACATAGGTTATCAAGTATTTGGAGTTGTCGACAACACCGCACTTGCAGCCATACAACATTAGATGGCTTCACCAAGGATGAGATCTTTGTGTCAGCCAGCAGTGTCGCCTGTCATACGACATCAATCCCTTCAAGGGTGAGGTACTATGTGATGTTGTCCCACTTGAAGTCAGTGATGTTCTATTAGTCCAGCCATATATGTGGAGGCATCATGTTGTTTATGAGTCTCGACCCCGTAGCATAATTATTACTCTGGGGGGTCAGTCCTACAAGATACCAGAGGTAGTTCCGACTATTGTACCAAAAAAATAGTGTCACAAAGTACTCTCTCATACCACAAAGTTTAGCCTCTTCATAACTTGGTTAGAAGAGAAGGACACTGCAATCAGTACATCCTCAGCCCAAGACCCTTCTATCCAATAGAAGCATATCAACGAGATTGTAGAAGAGCACCAAGATATTCCTACTACACCTACGGGGGTGCCTCCAAGTTATGATAAATCCCTTCATGTTACTCATGCTACATCTTCACCAACATAGTCCTCCCACACTCAAGAAGATCATGAAGCCAAATTGGTTAAACAAATCCAACCCCTCAAACAACAAGTTCATAACATCCTTCAACAAGCTAAGCATGGAAACTCCTTCAACAAGGAAAGCAACTCACCAAGGTTCAGATTTAGCAAAAGATTCCCTGAGGACTTCACACAATGGAGACCATTGCTTCCTAATGGGGGAGGATTGATCGAGGAATAAATCGGTGGCCACCCACCTACTCCACTGGCTCAAAACATGGGTTTCCACCTTGGCAGTTTTTCTAACGTTTTTCGGGTCTTAAACTTTTGGGGTCATTTTGAGGCCCTAAATGAAGTTTTTTTGACACGAAAACGCACATAACACCACTAAAGGCATCATATGGGCTGAGAATAATATGTACTCCTCAACTAGACCTTTCCGACAAGGTATAGGACTCCCCAAACGAATATCGTATGCAAAAGTTACACCCTTGGGAAGTTGGCGTAACAACTACCCCCATTGGGGCCCGCAAACCTTTTGGCATTTCATCTTCTGGGGTTGGGGATTTGGATTTTCTTTATGTTAAAAAGGCCTCTAGAGAATCATTGTAAACATCATCATATTCTTGTGAATTAACAGAGCCATCACATCTCTTCTCAGAGATAAGATGCCATCATTCTAGCGAGTCATTCACTCTGTAATTTTACAATTTCTGTACATTCTCTCATTAATAAAAACAGTGCATTATTGTATCTTTGTTTTTATTGCAACATTTCTTTGTATCTTGCAATATATCTGTATATTTCATTGTTATATCTCTGTCTTCATTTCATTCTCAAAAATTTCTAGATCACTTTCGTTCGAAGGTGACACATGGGAAAGGAATTAGTTAGATGTTGAGTGCTCCTGTTGCGGGGAGAATTCTTCTCAAGTTCACTACTAGAGTTATGGTGAGAACAAAAGAAAACTATGGTGGGAATTTTATAAATTTTTCAACCCCTTGTCATGGAAATTTATACGGGAAAGGGTATATCGGTGATTATCCTTTGAATTCCCCTGGTGGATGGTGTCGATGGTACCGATATGGAGAGGAGTGGTTATCAAACTTCAAGAAACTAACGTATCAGTGGGGATGGGCGGATGTACATCGATGTATCAGCGAGGATGATCCCATTCATGTTGATACACAAAGTGGGACTCATAAACTTCACAGCAATCAATGTACCAAAATATATATTGGGATGCATGTCGATGTGTCGATGACCTAAACTCCATGGTCGTCGATACATCAAGAGTATTGATAAAGACCTAGACGATATACGTATTGACGATGATGGATAGAACTTCCTCGATGTGTCGGAGACCGAAACTCCATGGTTGTCTATACACAAACCTTAAAACCAAAAATTTCTCTAAGTGTTGACACTCTTCATTGTCGGAGGAGAAATTGTCAACTCATCGATATTGGTTGTACCAGCAAGGAAAATATTAACTCATTGATATAGCCAAAATAAATTATTTGTAAGTAAAAAAAAATATATCTAAGTGAAAATTCAAGAAAATCCCAATGAAGATCATGAGGATAATTTAGTTTTTACAACAATTCAAGAGAGACTATAGATGAGAAAAAGAGGGTCCCTATTTCTTGGGAGAAATTGACTCTTTGAGCAATGAGACAAGAAAAAGCGAAGGTGTCGATACCTGGCACAATATAACCCTATAGCTAAGGCAATGCCATTTTTGGGAGACCTTAGTCACCTTTGGATGAGCTCATTCTATTGAGCCTTAAGGCTAAAAACAAGGTTGTCTTGATTCGCAAAAAATTTAGAACTACCGCTTATAATATAATATATTTTTTATCCAAGATATAATTTGAGATAACTTTTATATTCAACTTTTCATACAAATAAAGACACCATCTCTACAAATTACCCTCCAAATCCTAAATTCTCTGCTCCTCTCCAACCTGGGCATGGGATGAATCCATAAGAAACCCACGTGTTATCACATATTCTTGCAGAGGATGTTTTCCTTTGGTGTTGACCATTGGGTGACCAAATGTGAAAGAAGTGGGCTTAAAAACCCCACAAATGTTTTTCATCCAAAGTCAGGGCGCGATTTTGGAAAGGTGTACACATGCCTGGTCGACGAAAATCCATCAAGCACAGGCTCAGTCTCGACCATTGGATCCATCAGACAAATCAGTTCAGTTGTTAGCGGGTATTTGGGATCCGAAAGTTGCTCGAAGTTTAGTGCCAGGGAAAAGGCCCGAGATCAAGGGATGAGAAAAGTTTTAATCTCGACCATTGGATTAGCTTTTCACAGTTTGGCAGAATGAAAGGTCAAAGGGAATATTCATGAGGACTCACGAAATGCAAACTTGTGAAATGATCTGGATCGTCAAAACCAGAGGAGACAGGTGGTTGTGGATTAAGCATGTCGCGGAATCAGGTTTCGGAGGTTTGGATGTGAGCCATGAGAAAATATCGTGAAATGAGAAATTGCAAAATCGATCTGGGCCGTCCAAACTAGCGGAGCATGTGGCACCTAATCAGGGATTTCGTGATTTCACAAATCGGGAAATCTGGAGTTAGGAATATGGAGACCCCCGATTGCCGAAATCCCAAAATACCTTTGAAGGTTTGGGCCCATGGTCATAGCTCATGGTCTTATGGTGAAAACGTACAAGAAGAAGGCTGGCACCCATCGTGTAGAGATGCCAACTTGGGGCCTTCTAGGAATCATCCTAGCCATCTATTTTTAAAAAGATCTAACCGTTGATCTGGGAGGAGTGATTTCGTAAAATCACGTATCGGGAGTTTTGAAGCTCGGCACATGGGAATCCTCGATTGTCAAAATCCTGAAACACCTTTCGAGACATGCGCCAGGTCCCGGCCCGTGGTCATGTGAAGGAAGGTATTAAGAGAAGTGGATCTGACCATCGCTCAGATAAGAGATTTCATCGATTCCAATATCGGGAAATCCGAAAGTTAGCACCCTAAAATCACTGAAACACAAAATGTTAGGACATTATGTGAGATTATCACAGGGTCATGACCCTGGGTTACTTTGAAGGAGGGGCCAGAGGAAAGGAAGTTAGCTCCCGAGCCTTGGGGAGCAGGCACGTGGTCGTCCCTTGAGTTTAAGTCTTGACCACTCTCCATAAAAGGGGTATTTAATGAAATTTGGGTTGGGTGGTTGAAACCTCAACTCGATCCATAAATGGAAGGCCTGAAGGGTCTGTAGCAGTCGGCCTGTGGTACCCCTGAGGACAGTCTTCTCTACAAGATCCATGCTGATCTGAGTCCATTTTAGACAAGGGACTGCGTGCACAATCTGCAAGAATATCCTGCACACGAAAATCATTGAATGTAATGTTCCAGCCACCCCTCTGTCATGGGTGGCGAGTTTCTCTGAGTATAAAGGAGTCATTTTGATATTTTGTAAAAGAGGTCTTTTGGTTGAGCAGAGCTCAAATTTTGTATTTTGTTTTAACACCAGAGTTGTGTCTGGTTATGTATATCGATTTGAGACTTTCAGTTAATAGAAGTCAGTTTATTTCCATCTCTTTGTGAATCCTGTGTCAAAACGCTCGGAATTGGAGGATCCAGTTGAGGATTGTCATGTTGTTATGATGGAGGTTTGATCATAGCGGTATCGCAATCAATTTTACTCAGTTTCCAATATTGATTTGTTCTCTCTCGCATTGAATAGCTTGGAATTGGAAGATCCAATCGAGTTGTTGTAGTTGCACGGTGATGGAGGTTTGATCATCATGTTGTTGGAACTATGTCATTTGGGCACATTTTAGTGTTTGAAACCTGGGCTCGAAAGTATCATCAAGTATGAGTTTATCTTCTTTCAAGTTGTTGGAAGGTCGGATGCCCATAGCAGTATTGTTCTCGTTTTCTCACCAAGTCTTCCCTCTTCTCGCTTTTAAACTCAATCCACTGACTGAAGTTAATGTGGCCCTCATTTCCCTATGCATTTCTTGTCTGGTTCTGTGTTGTAACATCATTCTAGTGTTGAGTTTTGTCCATTGACCTCCACCCATTTAAAACCAACATCAACCTAAAAATTGATCGGTACTAGGATCACCTCCCCTACAATCAGGAGGTGACTTCTAGTGCTAACATTTCTGGCATCGTTGTCGGGGAATGAATTGAAGACTTTTCCCTGGTATTGAACGACAACAAATTTTTTGATTATGAAGGTGCATCAGATATCAGAACCATTGGAGATTCCACTTTCACCTGGTGAATCCATTGTGGTGACTCCACTATTTCCACTCAACGTTTTCAGTTGTGGCTTCTTCTAGCACACCTGAAGCTAACCGAGAGGAGCTTTCTCGAGAAATTTTTTAGCAGCTGCTTTCTCAGCTTGAGAAGTTCCCTGGGAGAACGAAAATGATCAGATCTAGTCTTTGATGGTGAACAAAGACCAGACACACTCATTCTGCATATCATTCACCTAATGACTCCATGATTAAAGGATCGATTGGCGACTCCACTGGTCTGAAATGGAAAAAATCCGGGCT
>SNQJ01S0006346.1:186631-196993 GCA_010110895.2 Picea sitchensis
CCCTATTGCTTATGGATCATGCCTTGGTGGGACAGTTTACTGGCCTTTGGCCCTCACCAAAAGCAATGGAGAACTGGGTGACCAAAAACTGGAAACCCTTGATTAAGAATAGTGTAACCTCTTATTTCCTGGGAAGAGGCTTCTTTTAGTTTGAATTCACTACAAAAGAGGACAAAGATCTTATTTTTCGGAATGGACCCTATTTCATGGGCCCTCAAGGCCTGTATCTTAACAAGTGGATGTCGGACTTCAATCCATAAGTGGACGTCCCTACTTCCGTTCCAGTATGGGTCAGGTTGCCGAACCTCCCAGATCACTGTTGGAATTGGGACTCTTTGCAACACATAGGTAATGCACTGGGCAAGTTTATCGATCGAGCTAACAATAAGGACCAATATGATCACACCCGAATCTGCATTGAGGTCAATCTAGAGGTGGGTCTATCGGAGGCAATAAAAATCAAAGTCGACATCTAGACTCATATGCAGAAATTAGACTACGAGCAGCTACCGTTCAAGTGTCGTAAATGTCATGTCTATGGACATTTTGCCAGGGGTTGCCCGAGCAATGGTGAGAAAGAAAGTGAGAATGAGGAAGGCTGGAACCAGATCAAACGTACAAAAATCTCCCATAAAACCCCCATATCCGGGGCTCTAAAAGACAAAGGCCCCCAGTCGGCTCCGGATCAGCATGGCCTCTCCCTAATCGGCCAATCAAATAAATTCCGGCCCTTAAGCTCAACATCAAATGAAATCTTGGAGGTCGAAAAACAAAAGTCACCGTTTCCTAACAAAGGGGTATCCTTAGCTCTGAGGATAGGGGAAATCGCCTTTGAAAGCCTCAAGGACAAACAAGCTGAAGCTGAAGAGGAGGAACAAGATTCAGAGGAGTCGGAAGAGGAAGGAGAAATAGGGGACACACAAACTTTAGCCAGAAGATCGACAAGAGGCCGAAAGTCTACCCGAGATAAAAGAGACTCGAGAGCAGGAAACTTACAAAGATAAGCTTCAGGGAAGCCAACAAACCCTTGAGAAACTATTGGCAAAAACCTTGAAGATGACAAGGAACTAGGCACAGGGCTCCAAGGGAGCCCAACATGCCTAGAAAAGTAAGTGATGAAGGTCGTCTCCTGGAACTGCAGGGGTATGGGGAACAAAATAAAAGAAGAAGCCATGAGAAGCCTCATAAGAATAGAATCCCCTGATATTCTCTTAATCCAGGAGACAAAAATGGAGGGCAAAGACTTCAAATTAGCAAAAAATTCTGGAAGAAAGTTGGAGGTCAGGCTGTTTCGGTGAGAGGAGTCTCAGGGGGGTTAGGCTCCCTTTGGAACATCAACAAGTACGTGTTGATCACTGAAATTTCAAATGATGGCTATTTTTGAAACTTCAGCTTATGGACACAAAGGAGGTCATTAGCCTCTTCAACGTTTACGTACCAGTCAACGCAGGGGAAAAAAAAGCTTGTTGGGACTCCATCAGGCATCTGGCAGAAATAGAGAATTTGGAAAATGTCATCATCGCCGGCGACCTTAACCTCACCCTGCTTTCATCAGAGAAGCGAGGAGGCAGTATTGTCAGGATCCTGACAAGAGAATGGGTGGAGGACCTCATGCAAGAGTAAGACCTTCTCGACATCAAGCCCTCTAATGGTAAGTACACTTGGTCAAATAAAATAATAGGACCTGGTCATATTGCAGCAAGACTTGATAGATTTATTGTTCAAAGTTCTTTCCTTCTATTAGGGCTAGAGGCTAGTATGCATATTCTCCCTTGTAGTGTATCAGACCATAAGCCCATAAAACTTGAATTCTCGGTCCAAAAAAATCTAGGTCCTATTCCTTTCAGATTCAACCCTTTATGGGTCAAGGAATCGGATTTCATGAGGAAGGTAGAGGAAAGATGGAGGGAGCCTGTCCATGGATCTCCTTTCTATGCCTGGGAGGAAAAACTCAGAAGAGTGAAAGCAGTCCTGAAAATCTAGGCCAAAACCCTCCCTAATCCAGCTTCTAAAAGAAAAAAAGTTCAAGCCAACCTAGAGCTCCACCATCTACAGACGAAAAGTGTAGAAATCACAAAAGAAATTTTAGACAAGGAAGCAGATTTATAGTAGAAGTTTCACAAAGACTGTTTGTTGGAGGAAGAATATTGGAGACAAAAATCTCGCAGCATTTGGCTAAAAGCGGGAGATAGGAACACCTCCTTCTTCCATAAACAAGCCCAAGCAAGAAGAAACTTTAATTCCATCGCAGAAATCAAAGAAGATGCCACTACTCAGAAAGATTTTGCCAACATCAAAAGGGCATCTTATTCCCATTTTAAAAACCTTTACAGTGAAGAAGGGGAGAGGGACCATAATTCAAAATTCCTCGAGGTTGTTCCTTAAATGATCACCAAGAGAATGAACCAGACTCTCGAAGCTAAGGTGACCAAAGAAGAAATTAAGACTGTCCTTTTCACCATGGAGCCCGATAAAACCCGTGGACCAGATGGGTTTACAACCAGATTTTTTCAAATCTGTTGGAAGATAGTCAAAAAGGACTTGCATAAACTAGTCCTGAATTCCCAAGCATACCAGAAAATTGGGGGCAACATTAATTCTTCCTTCCTTGCCCTCATCCCTAAGGAAAAGGGAGCCAATGTCTTCAACATATTTCGCCCTATATCTCTCTGCAATATTGGCTACAAGATGATAACAAAGGTGATTGCCAGCAGATTAAAAAGTTTGCTCCCTTATATTATCCACGAGAATCAAGGGGGATTTGTTCAGGGGAGACAGATCGGGGACAACTTTATCCTAGTTCAAGAGGGGATACACTCAAGTCTGAATCGAAAAGAACAGGGCATGGTCATCAAGCTTGATCTCGCAAATGCCTTTGATCGTGTCAGACATAGTTTCCTTTTTGACGTTATGCATAAATTTGGATTCGGGAGTAGCTTCATCAACTAGATTCGGGCTTGTATTACTGAACCTTGGATTGCTCCCTTGGTGAATGGGTGAGTAGCAGAATTCTTCAAAGCCTCAAGAGGGCTCCAACAGGGGTGCCCTCTCTCCCCCCTCCTTTTCATCCTCCAAGCTTCTGTTTTAAGCTTTTATTAGGAAAAAAAACAGGCAGACCAAGAGATAATGGGCCTGAACATTGCAAGAGGAGTAAAAAATGTTAATCATTCATTATTCACCGACGATTCTCTCTTGATGGGTCCAACCACCTTGACTTCGGCTGCTCACTTCAAAGGAGTGTTGGATGACTACTGCGAGGCTACAGGAAGTATCCTAAACAAAGGGAAATGCCAGATTTATTGTTGGAATGTTCCTGGACGCACTCTCAATGCCATTTCCAGATGCTTGGGCTTTGCAGCCTCTTCTAACTGGTCTTCTTTCAATTACTCGGGACTTCCAATTTTTCAAAAGGCAGCTTTTAGCAGAGATTGGCTCCCTCTCCTAGATCACTTCAAGCTCAAGATTCAGGCCTGGGGCTTCTCTTGGCTCAATCATGCTGGTAAAATAGTGCTTATCAAGGCTATCCTTAATAGTCTCCCAATCTTTCAATTTTCTGTTATGCTGGCTCCAACTTGTATCCTCAAGAAAATGGAAGAGTACATTTGCAATTTCTTCTGGAAAGGCGGTAAGCTAAATGAAAAGAGAATCCCCCTAGTAAGCTGGGACAAAACAAGCAAGCCCCTGTTAGAAGGCGGTCTAAATTTTAAAGATCTCAGAGTTCAAAATGTGGCAACGGGAGCCAAGAAAGTTTGGAAAATAATCGCTCCAAAGCCAGGCTGGGCACAAATTGCACTGTGGAAAAAATACTTCAGGGGTCAAAGGAAACGCTGCCTTGACAACTCTCTTCCAAAAAATGGATCGCTCCTCTTCAAGCTCTGTGTTAAAGCTGTCCCTCTGATAAGGCTTAATGCGGAAAAAATAATTTAGGGGTCAAAGAAAACGCTTCCTTGACAACTCTCTTCCAAAAAATGGATCGCTCCTCTTCAAGCTCTGTGTTAAAGCTGTCCCTCTGATAAGGCTTAATGCGTATTGGATCCTAGGAAATGGCAAACTCATCAAAATATGGGAAGACAAAATCATGGATCACCCCCCACTCACCGAATTTAGCTCACTGCGCACGCTTAGAGTGTGGATAACGCTGGCCTCACCACGCTTTAGATTCTATTACGCCGGGAAGAATCCAATCAAGTTTGGTCAGAAGATGCTCCTGCCCTGATCAAGCAAGATGTCGAGCATTTCACTGACTGAAGATGGGCTCCGATCCACAGAGACAGATAAATGTGACTAGGGCTCAACCAAGAAATATACAAAGGGTTCTCAAGGTTTAAAATTGATGCAAATTCTCACGTCCCTCCTAACCTCAAATGAATTGAAGGGCTTGGAGCTCATAAACAATAATTCCAAAATATATTTTTTCATCAAGCCATAGCCATAATAGAATTCTGAGCATAGGGGATCGCTTTGGAAGAAAGAGGCATTCATGGGTCTCACGATGCATAGCCGTGCCTCGAAATGAAGAGAACTCATTAATGGCCGGAATGTAAGTTTTCTCGAGATATAGAACGAGGTTTGAACCATGGAGCACACGCTTACTTGTCCCAATTCTCCATCGCCTGAAGAGCTTGTTACCCACAAGCAGAGAATTCATCCTGTGGGCATTTCCAAAAACGGTTAAGCCAAGGTGATTTAAATTTCAAAAATCATTTGTTGGCAAATTTGTCTTGAAAGGAACAGGAGAATTTTTAGACATCAAGTGCAGGAGGTGAAGTTTGCTTCAACCATAATCAAACACCAATTGAAGGAAAGCCTAGGCATCCAACTTGAGGCAACAAATTTAAGCCAGCAGGAAATTGATTGTGGAGAAAGGTTGGGCCTCCGGCCAGAACGAGTGGCGAGACAAAGCAAGCCAAACAAAGATTGGCAAATTCGACTCAACAAAAAAGACTTTTCAACCTGGTTGCATAACCATTCTCAACACACTTTTCTCTTCGACGGGGCAGCCAAAGGCAACCAAGGAAAAGCCGGAGCAGGAAAGGTTGAGAACTAAAATAGAAAAATCGAGCATAGTTTCGCCTGGGTCTTGGGCCACACTACTAGCATCCAAGTAGAAGTGTTGGCTTTGTTCCAAGGCCTCAAGCAAGTCAAATATCTAGGCATCAATGAGGTTAATGTAATTGGTGACTCTCGGTCGATTATAAAAGTTATAGTGGACAATTCCCCTCCCAAAGACCTTAGGTTAACAAGATTGGTGTCAAGAATCAAGTCCCTAATTAATTCCTTTCAGAGTATAAATTTTTCCATGTGCTGAGGGAGAATAAAAAGGACACAGACTCAGAAGCCAACAAAGCAACTCTTCTTTCAACCGACACCCTTCTAAGAGACAGGGACGAGGATTGGGATCCCATTACTTAAGAGAGTTTAGTACTTTCATGTTCTTCCGCATTTTACTAGACCAGTTCGTCTGTATTCACAAGTTAGAGAATATAACGGAGATTGAGTCACTTGCTAGTTGTAGAAATCTCTAGTTTTTGAGTATTTGGGTATTGGAAGCACTTTCAATAGAGGAAAACTTGACTGCTCCTCATTTTTGTAATCGATTAAAGGCATTTAAGTTAAGATAAATACAATCCCATAACTGCTCTCAGAAAAATAATAATCTATTCTTAAGGTCACACCCAAGGATTTGGATCACAAAAGTTTAAGGTATATATATACCCTACCCCCTTTCGATTTGAACATATGACCTCCAAATAGGAAACACATATTCTTAAACATTAAACCCACTCAAATTGTATACATATATAAACCATACATATATTTACTAAATACATAAATTAGGAAACAAAAGTTCTAAACTATATATATATATATATATTTATATAACACACATATCAATAATTTTATATATAGTTCATATAATTTACTTATTATTTATTATTAATAATTTTTATACAAATTATTAAATATAAATATTTTAATATATTTAATAATTTAAAATGATTGAAGTAGAAGCAATACTTACACCTCTCACACATATAAATATATATATATTAATTCTATAAATGAATTTAGACTTATTGTTAATTTATATATAAATTATTAACATAAATATTTAATATTATTTTAAATACATTTACTGAATTTAAATTCGATTTTAAAGTTTGGCTAGCTTAATTGGTTAAGGTGTGGGTTTTGGTTTGTTAGGCTTAATTTCTAGTTCAATACCTTTATGGTGTGTTTAATTGGGAGGAGACACCTAACAATCCAACGGTGTTAAGGCTTGGTGTGACCCAAGTTTCTTACCACCGTAGATCCATCTTAAACCTGGATGTTTGCACCAAGAGGGATCAAATCTTTTCGGGAGGTGCAAATCTCTTTAGAATGGAAAACTTGAGGAAATGTTTGCAATTCAAGATATTTGATCCCTCTCAAAGCATGATATATATCTCGGGTTTAAGATGGATCTGCATTGGTTTTAAATTCAAAAGAAATAATATCACATAGCCTCTAAATACTATTATCTACATGAAGATGATTTTTAATGAGGCTCTAAAGGCCTTTAACATAAAGAAATCCAAAACTCTAACCCAACAAGATGAAAAAGCCAACAATTTTGTGGGACCCGTTTTGGGTAGTTTGTTGTATCAAATTCCTGGTAATCTCGCATAAGAGCTCTATTGGGGCACAATTTATATCTCGCTGGAAAGGTATCACCGAGGATACTCATTTTGGGGGCTAAATAACGTCTTTGGACCCTAATCGAGGTGCTCTATCCCAAAAAATTCATTTAGGGCCCTCAAATGGTCCCGAAAGTTTAGAATCAAAACTACTAAAAATAGTATGTTGCCAAAGAACTATTTTGAGTCGGGCTTTGACAGGGTGGTGGCTCCACCTATATGCACCTAGATCACTTCACTCCTTAGGAAGTGGCACGGTATCCATTGCATTTCAGTGCCCAGGAGAGGGAAAACGCTTATTTAATCAGATCTCGATGAGCCGCTTTGCTAGAGAAGTTGGCGCTGTTTAACTTGTTGAAAGTTGTTGTACTAACTTGTATCGGAAGGGTTGACACATTTTAACCATTATGATGTTACGAGATTCGTGTGCAAATGAATATTTACACTTTGATGCAATCTGCCTCAAGGATAAAAGGTGCTGGATTGATCTATACAAAGGTTGTAGTGTCCTTTTGTTCACCTTGGAACAGATTGTGAAGAAGATTAATTTGTAGTATGAGATATTACCTTTGCATCACTATTTAGGTGGGGAAAGAGGGTCGGCAAATACCTTGCATATCTTGTAGAGATGACCCCCCAACGTGACAATGAAACTACGTGGTTGAGACTCATAGATAGTGTGACGCTTCCACATATATGGTCGTCCCAAGAGAACATCAAGCTGCATATCCAATGGGGAAACATCACATTGGTCACCTCATCCCGGGAAGGATGACATATGACATTCGACACTACCGGATGACATGAAGATCCCCATCCCCGGCTTAAGCCACCCGATGTTGTGTATGGCTATGGGTTAGTTAAGCTGTCACGTAGTAACCCAACTATTTGATGACTCTATAGATGAGGTTCTTCCGCTTCCCGCTATCAGCACAAAATGAAATGGCTTTCACCCACATATATGAATGGAAAGGTGCTCCTCTCGTGATTTGTTGGTTTCGAAGGAATTGTCATAATCGCGGGACACTGCGGGTCTCATACGATGCAGATATGTCTTCACCAATATTTTCTTAAATTAGATTCTAATCGGTTTGGCTCCTCGTTTGATATTTCCACCATCAATGAATTTTTCGAGTGATATTTATTGGTGTTGTGCTAGGGATTTTGTGGAAATCATACCATTTTCTAGTGTCCTTTTTCTGCCTTTTCCATTACCTTTCTTTTCAGGGTTTGAACGTTTTCCAAGGTCGGGTTGTTAGGGTCATCTGCACTATTGGTCATTTTGGTTGTGGTGGATTTTCAAACCTGAACTCTTGTTTGTTTTGGTGCATAAATTTATTCTCGATTTTAACAACATATCGATAAGAAGAACTGAGTGATGATGTCCAAAAAATCCATTTCGCTTTGGATGTATCTTAGAACAAATGTCACTTGAAAATCTTTTGAACCACCCACCTATTTTTAGAGCCAAATGTTTCGAGTCTTGATACCCATCTTGTGCACAAGATATGGAAGGTATTGGTGAACTCCAACATTGTTGGCCCCTCTCTTGACGCAACGTGGTCCATTCATGTACCTGTCTTCATAGTTTCCAACAAGGTAATATTGTTCTTTGACCACATCCATAAAAAAAAATATGAAGTGGGATCAGCCCCATATTTTTCAGAATCCTTTGTGGAACTCCGCTCCCAATAATTTCCGCACCAATGTTTGACATGGGGGAGAGCCTATGAGGTGAGATAGGTGATCTTTTCCTTGTCGGAAAAATTGTGAACAAAGAAATAACCTTCTAGCAGATTTAACCATTTGTCTAGGGAATCCATTACTTATCCACCTTCAACAATTTTAGAATATAAAATTAACCTCAGTATTCTGAAAGGATAGTTTCTTCCAAAGTGGCTGCTTGACGAATATGCATATATACAATTTTATCGCATTGAAGGATGTGGGGAAAATTCACCATCATTTCGTCTCCCTTTGTCGCGAGCTGTTTCTCAAGTAATAGATTAATAGAATCGCCTTCTCTATCGCTTTTATTTTCTTTTTTCCATGGAGGGCTTCTTGGGCATGTGAGAGAGATTGTACTCTCTATAGAAACAAGGTCGAGACCCAAATTTTTATACTGACCTTGTCGTGGACATGCACTAAAAACCGATATGAGTAGTCTGCCCGATATCACCTGGGATCCATATTATTTTCACATCTAAATGAGAGTGGTGATATAACACATAAATATACAAAGATATTGCAATATAGACAATAATATAACAAATATAATATCATAAATATAACAAGAGGCACAATATACAAGAATACACAATTTCTATTAATGAATGAAATGTACAAAATTGCAGAAATACACAGAGTGAAAGACTCAGAATGGTACAACCTATCTTTGAGAAGAGATGTGACTGCTAATCGCATTCGGTACAGAAGATGATTACAATGAGGCTATAAATGAATTTTTAACACATAACAAAATCCAAAACCCTAACCCCTGAAGATGAAAATCCAACAATTTTTGTGGACCCCATTTGATAGTTTGTGTATCAACTTCCAGGGAGTGTAACTTTGGCACACGATCTCCAAGCTTGGGGCACACAATAACTCACTGCTGGAAAGGTATCATTTAGGGAGATTAATTTTGGGATAACAAAGGTTCATAATTGAGGATCTATCCCAAAAATAATTCATTTAGTCCCTCAAAATACCGTAGTTTAGAACCAAAAACCTGCTAAAATAATACGTCAAAAGACTGCTTTTGAGCCGATGTAATAGGTGGGTGGCACTCGACATCCACCGGATCATTATATCCCAAAAATCAAAGTTCACTAATATTATTTTTCTCTCTCTCTCATATATATATATATATATATATATATATATATATATATATAGAGAGAGAGAGAGAGAGAGAGAGAGAGAGAGAGAGAGAGAATCATATCAACTATTGAGAAACACAAAGAAATTTATGTTAGAAGGTATATACCAAGAATTTAATGATGACGATGATGATAATTGTTACTCTCCACTGTGTCTAATTTTGGTTTATTGAACCTTAAAAAAGATGGAAAGGAATTAATTGGTTTTCTTTAAAATTTTATTTCTATGCTTGAAAACATTGGAGATAAGTTTTCCCAAATCTCCATAATATTAATGAGTTAATAGGTTAGGAAGGTTGGTATTGTTACAAATATTTTTAAATTGAGATCTTAGTATCACAAGGATGAAAAATTATTTTATCCCATAATGTTTTAGGAAATGTCCAATGCCCTATTTCACTATAGAGCTCGTGAGAGTTCATTCTTATTTTTGTAATTTTGATTTTATTATTTATGATAACTGTAACATAAAGATATTTTTGCTCTTCTAGATTAGGGTTAATGACCTCTTTATAGTACCTTCATTTCCTCTTATCCTCTAATTGTTTTTTCACACCACAATTTTTCCTTGAATTTAAAAGCAATTGTACTTTTAATGATATCAATATTCTACAAAGTGATTTCCTCCTCTATTATCCATGATTTAGCCAAGAGTTGGCATATTTATGTCAATACCTCTTAAGATACATATGAATTTGACTAGAGTTTGAAGCAATCTTAGGAAGCCTCTTGTCTTTCATGTTAGTTGTCTTGTTCTTGTACATTAGGAGCACGGGGAAAATACCAACTTCTTTGAGGAGAAT
>SNQJ01S0006347.1:20891-34452 GCA_010110895.2 Picea sitchensis
CACCTGGAAACATCCCACATCCAATGAGAATTAGCCCAATAGGACCTCTTGAAACCCTTTCCAAACCTGGCTTGTAGAATAGCATAACGTCTTTGAGCATTTGTCTGGGAAAGGGGGGTTTTATGCACATGTTTAGATAACTTGATTATTAGACGTGATTGACATTGCTATGATCCTTGTGACTTATGATCCCATGGAGGGCATACTTCTTGTTTCTGCAGGACCATGCCCTACGGATAGGGACACATGGGGAGATGATTAGTTCGGACCTCCATAGGGATGAAAGCCCACCAGATGGATGTTGAGACCCTAGTAAGGGGCAGACATATACCAGAGGCTTGCACCGGAGAGAGAGGAGGACGTTCAAGCAGAGACAGCCTGGAAGGCCTGGACCCAGGGGGGTCTTTCCCTCCCACATGATATTGGCCCCTGAAGGCCCTAGACTTCATCATTTAGAGCCTTGACGTCACGTAGTTGAGGTGACCAACTTGAGGACGGTTTGGGTTGGCACCTGTGGCAACTCCTGAGGGGTTTTGAGCCCCAACGTTTCACTTGGAGGGATAGTGTTCCCGCAGAGAGGCTAACGTCACCCTAGGAGAGGCATGACGTCACCCTAAAAAGATCAAATTAGGGTTTTATTTGTCAAATTTATGTAAAAATGAATTTTCTCATGTAAACTGGCCATGTCGGCCTTTTTGACCTAATTTTGTAAATTAAAGTTCATTTTCACTGTATAAATAGGGGATTTTCCCCATGTATTTTTATCATCATTCATTCACTCACAAGTGAGATCTGAAATTTGCGCGCACTTCTTGGAGGAGGCTAAATTTGGTGTTTCTTGGCATTTTTCTTGGTGGAAAGTCTTCAACTAGGTTAATTGCTAGATTATTCTTGGTGAATGTAAGTGAATTCCTGCAATCCTTCTTTGCTTTGAATGGTTATGGTACATTTACTTTGCATTTTTTCCAAGATTATGAAATTGCTAGTTTAAAACCCTAGGAGAACAAGCACATGTTATTGTCCTTGTCTTAACAACTTTTCACCTACTAGATTGTGCCAAAAACCCTACCTTTGAAGCATTGTACTAGAGCCTTGCCATTGCAGCACTTTAGTATCATTTTCTTTATCAAGCCATTGTTTGCTTCAAGCTTGAGCTAAAGAAGAAGGAAAACCGCTAGGGCCTAGGGTTACCTACTTCCTAGTAGCCGTTTTCCTTCTAAGGCTTGTTGATTGAGGCCTTGGGTTACCAACACTTCAATCATCATCCTTCTTTGTCCTTAGCTCTTACATTATCATTGTTTCCTTCAAGTTCACTGTTGCAAAGTGACTCCATTAGCCCTAAAAGACACTGATTTAGACCTTGAATTTGATTGATTGATGAAACCAACTCTTAAATCTTTTACCTCAAGCAACCTACTAACCTTTCCTAACCCTAGATTAGACTAATTCACTAACCTTCTTGTTTTTGTTACAAAAGTAAGTTGCATCCATTTATTACAACAGTAAAAGCACTTAAAAGCAATTGCAAAAGTTGATTTTTACACTGCCTAATTAGCTTCTGACAAGTGCTAGTATATTGCTATGGTTGGATTATAATCTTTTGGTCATTGTGAAGCTCTTTTAAGGCATTTATTGTGAAGCTATCATCTTGTATACATTGCTGTTATAAAATTCTGTTTGCTTCATCTTGCATCAATTTATTGCTTTTATTGACAAGTTCAAGGTTTTAATGAAGTACTAACATCAAATTGTACTTGCAAAATATATTGTTTTCTTGTTACTTTGTCCTGGGAAGGTATATCTAAGCATATTGTTGCTTCATTGATTAAAACTTTGGGACTTTCTTATCGGTGTGACTTGTGAGAGGGGATATCTTTTATTGACACTTTAACCTTTGCCTTCTCAAACCCCCAGGTCATCAGCGACGTTTCCCTTGGGCTATCATCCCTAAATAGAAAGAGGTATCTTATTAAGGTGACAGTGATAGGACAACCTCATGTCACGCCAATTTGTCTTCCCTTAGCCTTTTCCTTCGGGACAAGTACAAATTGCGCGATAACAGGGACCAAAGAGTACAATTATTGGCCACAAGATTGTGGAAGTGTCTAAAACACTCCTAGATGCTAAAATGTTATCGAAGTAAAAGAGATGACAATGACAATAAAAGAAGGAAAAGGGCATGGACTAGGCAAAGCAAAAGTGACAAACCCTAAGACAATTGAGGCCATAGGTCAACATCAGCACCATAACAAGAAATAAAAGTAGAGGTGGAGGGAGAAAAGGCATCCATGTCCCCATTTATCACTGTGAAGGAACCTGTGCAAACCTTTATGAGGTCATTTGAAGGGTGCTCGACACCGAGGGGCCCTGGCTTTACAATCATGGGAAGAGCTATGGAGTGAGACAACTTGTCTCTCCTAACATTTGAGGATGAGGTAAGAATCTCATGGTGGAGGTCTCGTTGCTTGATCCAACCCGAGGTCCATATCCCATAGTGGTTGAGTCTGAGTTTAAGGTTGTGTAGAGGCGATGTGCCTACTGGCCATGTGGGAACAAATCCATCTACCTCCCCACTACTCAGCACATCCAATAATTGAGATAGGTTGAAAGAAAGAAATAATGAGCCTAATGGTAGCGGGCCTAGAGAGGCCACTCAAAGTCTCTCGCTTGAGGATAATCGCCTCTCGGACATATAAAACCATGCATCTTTGATTGGGGTAGCGAAAGAAAGTCACAAGGGAATCCCTTAAATACTGGAACAAGCAATGGTAAAGCCATGCATCTTTGATTAGGGTAGTGAAAGAAAGTCACAAGTGAATCCCTTAAGTATGAAAACAAGCAGTGGAACCTCCCTTGAGGCTCATAATATATAGGACCCCTAAAGACAAAGTGTTCCTCAGACTTGATCTCTTGGAATGGCATAGTTGCCATATCCTCTCATCCCTAAGGATGTGGTTGTCAGTCTCGATCTGTAGGTGGTGGGAGAAAACTCGGAATTGGCTGAGTGATATCTTGAAACTATGAACCCGGTGTCGTTGTTTGTAGTTAGAACTTAGGATAGACAATGGCACTGTCCTCCAATTGCATGAAATGCTCATAGTAAAAGGCCTAGGTGCTTTGAAATGTTAATTTTTTTTGAGTCGACATCTTGAAGGGAAGAGACCTAGGTGCTCTGAATGTACTTCCTATAGATGTTGTCACTGAACAGATTTGGAGGAGATGACCATGGGCATCTTAGGAGTACCTGAAAGGAGGGAGGTGCTCCATATTGATACCAACGGATTGAAGAAGTGAGGTAGCCTTCGAGATCCAACCTCGTATGCATCTAGAAAGACCCAAGAAGGCAACCCTCCGTTGAGATTTGGGTACCTTGAAAAGTGGTCCCCTTGTGTTTGTGAGCCTCTAAACACAAGTGGAAAATACTTTGTACTATGTACCTTGTACTTTATGTCTAATTTCACTTTGACTTAGGAGATTTAAGTCAAAAGTGAAATTTGGTCATTTTAGCTTAAAATGACTATTAATTCACTTTGTGGGTGAATTGAGGGACATAAAGTGAAACTATGGAAACTTGAGTAAAGTGGGTTTTGGGTTGAGATTCTTTTGGAGAGGTCTCAACCATTGATTAGAGATGGGATGAGATGATCTCATCCACCCAACTTTTAGGTTTCCTTATGTTTCCTTAAGAGGGGCACATAGGGCAAGGAGAGGCTCATTCTCACTTGATATTTCTTGTTAAAACCGATATGCCTTCCATGATTACAAACTATTTAAACTAATAAGATGTTTGCCTTTCATTTCCCTAAAATATCTGCAAAATTAGGAAGACACTAATATGCAGCCTGTTATTACCATAGACAAAATTGAATGTTATCTATATGAATGTTATTGCTGTAAACACTAAGAATGAACTTTATAATATATATATATATATAGAGAGAGAGAGAGAGAGAGAGAGTACTATACTTCTCCTAGACTCGTCATTTCAAAAGACATTTGTTTAGCTCAATCAATTGTATCAAGGCTAAATGTAGCAGCGATACCTATTAAGTCCATATTAAAAGTATGAAAGGCCTGATTAAGGGATGTATTTAAAGATCTAATTAAAGAACAAGAAGGATGTAATTAAATCCATAAGCATTAATAAACCTTATCAAGGTTATTTACATGATTTTGATTAATATGTACTAACCCATCAATTACTTCTACACAGGATTTGTCTCCTACACATTTCATTCCTGCTGAGTAGACTTCAATAACGGGGTTTGACTCTGAAGGATTAAAGGCCCTATAATTATTTTCACATTTGACAACCTTCACCTATCGATGTTTAGGCACAGAACATAATCCCCATGAAAACTAAACAAAATGAATGCCAGCTATATGACTGTACGAAGGACTGAACATATGCAGCATAGGCTAACTTGTGTGCATCAAGGCTGATTACTAGAAGGATTTGGAGTGACATTTTGCTACCTGCAGTCGCTGTCTATGCTTGGAGCTGATGTAAGATTTCCTATGTTGGAGTTACTTCACACACACCTAGGATTTATTTTTCCTAAGGTTTTTCCTTGTTTATTAGTCATAATTAGTCATTATCCAGTCTCCTATATTTTAGGGGAGAATATTTCACCTGGAGAATATTCTCTTTCAGTTGACACTTCAGTTTGACTAGTTGAGTTGAGTTTAGATGCTGCATTGGTTTTGTCACCATTCAACATAGGGTGAAATATTCTAGGTTGAGAAACTTGGAAAAACTCCTCCAGTTTGATGTTGGACTTTCGTCAAACACTTGGCATGCATCAGTAAATATGGCTGTAGGTGAAAATTTGATTGGACAGCAATATAATTCTTGTTTTCGCTGGCTGTTTCGTGGTTTTCTAAACCCTTATAGCTCCCCAATGAGGTGGCAGTGATTATATTTCAATATGGAACCAAACCCATAAAAATAAAATGAAAAACGTTCACAACTGAGATAACAATTTAACCAAACAATGATTTCTCTTTATTGAATGAAGTTGCTGAACTTATTACAGTCAAAACGAGGTAGGAATACCTCTCAGCAGTAAAGAAATTGTTGCTGTAGGAAGTTGGGAAGTCCCACAACATCACGCAGCCATGAAAGGAACCCAAACTGTCCACACGACTGGATATAGGTGAGCGTTTCCTGTGTTTAATGTTATGCTGATGGAATGGCAGCCTCCACTCACAATTATACCACTCTACAATGCAAAGAGCAGCCAACCGAAAGGGGAATGACCAGCAACAAACTCCCTTCTCCTCCCACGCACCACAAGGAAGAGACACAGGGCCCAAGTATGAGAAACACGGCCCAATCAGATGCATACGCAGCCACAATGAATGACAGCCAAGAGCCAACAGAAGAATACGCTCAGCCTGAGAATGCCACGCCCAAGAAGAGGCTCGACTCCTCTCCAACAACCCACACGCAGCTAGACAAGGGGAATGCGCCCAGCTCAAGGAACGCTTCAACTACCAACTCGTGCCAAGGAGGAATTGCCACTTCTCACCAAATCTGCAAGCAAAATTTTCCGTCAATGGAGATTCTCGAATCACACTACCAATATCTGTAAAGGAGAACCCTGAATGGCTTCTCCAATTCCTCGGCTTGGGTAGATGGTTTCACTGCCGAATCCGAGCTTCCAAGGCTAGGGCAGATAGTTTCACTGCCGAATCCGAGGTGCCGAATGGGTTTCCAGCTGAAACCCTCGTTTGCTCACCGAGCTCTTCTCCCAAACTCAATTTTTTAAAATGAATAGTCGATAATCCCTTTTTCCCCTTCAATCATCCTTTTTATTCATTCACATGTCCTTTTCTCCATTAAAATATTCATTTAATTATTAATTGAAGAGAAATACCCTCAAAGAGGGGTTTAATAATAATAAACTCACTTTTCCTTAATAATAATAAACCCACTTTTCCTAAAAGTTTCACTTTATAATTCGGAAGTGAGTTTACTGGTATCGCTTCCTAGCTCATCCGTCTAATGGTTTACGGAACCGTAAACCACCACGATATTCCGACTGCCTAGGAAAAACGGACATTACATAGGGATCATCACCATGATAATGCACACTTGCCTTGGGACTATCACCATATTGGCGTATTACCCTTGATTCTTTGATCTACTCCTCACTACTTTATGTTCAATCACTTAACCGAAGACTAGTTGACTAGTTAACTCAACTAGGTGGCGCTTCACTCCCCGTGAATTGCCCGAGACTAGACTAGGTGGTCGTCACTCCATAATCAGTCAGGTCCACATTACTCTAGACCACCACTATGGCTCATTAGTTACCATGTATCCTATATCTATTGTAAATTATTCACTCTTTGAGGAATACTGCCACGAGAATTCTCCTGATCCTCCTTCTTTTCTCCACTTTTCTCAGAATGTGTGTGTGTGCTATTGTTTATCTAGATCTATTATGTGTGTGTTCAAATACATTTACATGGAATCGTGAGCCGATGACTACTAAGCAAAAGCTACACCCCAAAAACATTTCCAGGTGTACAAAAGATTGAAGACAACAAAAAGATGGATTATTCGCCAAAAATACTTCTTACACTCATAACTATTTGGAATGGAAGGTGAATTCTCGCTTTATGCTCAGATGTATAGGTTTGTACCAAATAACTATGGTAATGAAGTAGAGCCTGACTTGTCGATGAGAAAATGACTTTCTCAATAGACAAGATATGGCCATAGGATGTATCCTCTATTTTATTTCTCTAGAAATTATCCACCAAGTGTGTGATGTCACACAAGAATTCACCTAAATGAATTATGGACCATTGGAGGTTCTATTTGGGAATAAAGAAGATTGTGAAGATTGCATGAAGGAGGTTGAATGTGACAGAGCCGCATGATAGCCAATGTAAGATCGCTTCTTATTATGAAGAGCTTACAAAAGTTTTTGCAAAAATTTGTGTTCCATTAATTGAAGATGATGTCTACTCCATTTAAGATTGCATTTTCTGAAATTCATGGAAGATATATGGCATGCATCTCAGAGTCACATGCAGACACTTTTAAATGCACAATGCATGCATCTCATAAGACAAAAAAGGAGCTGCGCACATCAAAATCCATTCTGATATTTTATGAGAAAAAAAATACAATTTTTTTCAAAAAAAAAAATGGATATTTGAACTCCTCTCAAGAAAAATATCCAATTTCAAAAACGTCCAAATCCGAGTCCGGAAAGTAAATTTATTATCATTTTAAAATCAACCAAATTTCAACATTTTTCTAAAAACGTTTATATAATTGTTCAAAAATCATCCAAAATTTATTACAAGAAGATAAAGGATATGTGTGGAAATATCAATGATGCATATTTCCACACATATCCGGTAAGGTATTACATATACACATCTTCAACAAAACTTTCAAAGAGCACAAACTTGCATAGTTGGGCGAGGTCTTATTGGTGTGAAGGACATGGTTGCTTAGCAACTGCCTTTTGTTCCTTATCATTTTTTATTTTATGCATTGTAATTTGAGGGGGGGTTTTGTTCCCATGAGGTTTTCCCTCTTTCCTCATTTAGTTCAGTGTATCATTTGTATTTGGGTACCTAACATGGCCTCGTAGCCGGGACCCATTCTTTATTTTCCCCATAGTGATGTTCAGGGGGGGTGTTGGAGTTACTTCACACACACCCAGGATTTATTTTTTCTAAGGTTTTTCCTTGTTTATTAGTCATAATTAGTCATTATCCAGTGTCCTATATTTTAGGGGAGAATATTTCACTTGGAGAATATTCTCTTTCAGTTGACACTTCAATTTGACTAGTTGAGTTGAGTTTAGATGCTGCATTGGTTTTGTCACCATTCAACATTGGGATCATCACCATGATAATGCACACTTGCCTTGGGATCATCACCATATTGGCTCATTACCTTTGATTCTTTGATCTACTCCTCACTACTTTATGTTCAGTCACTTAACTGAAGACTAGTTGACTAGTTAACTCAGCTAGGTGGCAGTTCACTCTTGTAACTGCCTGAGAGACTAGACTAGGTGGCAGTTCACTCCCGTAATTGTTGGGTGTGTGTCCAGATTACTCTAGACCACCACTATGGCTCCTTAGTTACTCATGCATCCTATATCTATTGTAAATTATTCACTCTTTGAGTGTGGAATACGGTTAATGAGAATTCTTTTATTCTTTCTCTCCTCCTTTCTCCAATTCTCTCTGCAAATGTGTGTATTATTGTTTATCTAGATCTATTCTGTGCAGGTTCAACACATTTACAGTATGCATCAAGGCTGATTACTGGAAGGATTTGGAGTGACATTTTACTACCTGCAGTTGTTGTCTATGCTTGGAGCTGATGTAAGATTTCCTCGATTTCATCATGATTGAACTCCTTGGAGTTCTTCACAAGACGAGACATTTTAAACATATTTTGATCAAGTTGATGAAGACTGTCTACCAAGTTGTGGTGGCTTTGTACAAGCTTGTACATAATTTCACCCTGGGAGTCCTTCGATGCTTCCAATCTAAGTTGGACTCACTGTTCACTGGGCCCCGAACCTGCTGAATTTTTCGCTTCCACCAACTTTTGAGCTTTGGTCTGTCCTTTCACAAGTCCACTCTCCTGAACCTTCTGCACAGGTTACAAGTCCTGAATCTCACTTTCCAATCCGGCAAAAAACTCCCTCACCTCTGGTGCATCTCTGTTGCCAAAAGTTATAATAAAAACATTTTTTCTTTTCCTCGTTTATTCCTCGCCTTCACTCTGCTTCTCCAGTCTCTTTTGTTTGGTTTTAAAGCCTAAAACAAAAGCATGTCCAAAGGGATAGTCCATCATTCTTTTATGATTCCTCTCCCTGGCCTTTCTAATCTGGGGTGCTCTAGGTATAGAAATGCCCTTACTTTAATTTCTCTCCTTGGCCATAATACTGGCACCCAAAGCCTCAAGTTCACAGGCAACAAAATGACTACATATTTGAGACAGAGAAATGAGATTGGCCTTTTGTCATATTTAAAGCATAGACCACCGATAGTCATAATGGGTAGCTATCAAAACCCTGTCTACGATCTTTAGCTTGAGGTGATAAGACAATCATCAACTGAAGAACTAAACTATGGGTTAAAACTTAAAGGCTATGAATTCAATGCTTTCATCACATTGAAGGAAGACTCCTTTGTTGGCAAGGGCATCCGGTAGCTTATTATTCTCCCTTGCAATATAAATAAATTTAGAATCACCTATCGTATCTGAAAGCAAATGTTCTTGATTTATACTGGAACTTGTATTTGAATTATTTCAGTATATCAAATACTAGTTTTGAGTCATCTTCAATAAATAAAGGCCTGATACCTAACCTCAATGCCAATTTCAGACCCTGATAGTGATAAGTCCGTCCCCTCTCCTTGATTGTTAGTGACATTTACCCAACATTTGAAATAGCCAAGTATAGCATTTCCTATCTGATCTCCAATTAGAATGCCACAACCTACTCTATCTAGTTCACCTTTAGAGGTTCATCAAAGTTCAATTTCCACCAACCTGTGTCTATAGGGGTCCAGTTTGGATTACTTTCAGGCTTTTTGATGGATGTATTGTTGATGATTGCAGCGTCGTGAGACATCCTCCAGGATACGTTCTCCTCTGTGACCGAGTTGAGTCGACCTGTGAGAGAGCCCAGTGTTGGGCATACCCATGTGATGGGGCATCGTTCTCCTCTGTGTGAGAGTTGAGTCGTCCCCCAGTGGTTGGGGCATCGTTCTCCTCTAGAGAATTGAGTCGTCCCCCAGTGGTTGGGTGTGTCCATGTGATGGGTGTATCGTTCTCCTCTGTGTGAGAGTTGAGACGACGTGGTACTCTAGATGATTCTCCTGTGGACTCAGTTGAGATAGAGATCTGTTGTGTATGACGTCCCTGTGGCTGAGCACAGGTGGACATCTCCCTAGTGGCTGAGCACTAGTGGATGTGTGAATCCCTTGCTATATTGTCTAAGTGTAAGATTTTCTTGTAACCCTAATTGTGATGTAAAGGGTACAAGTCGGCCCCACCATAAGTAAAAGATAATTAATGATTATTGTTATAATTAATTATATTGCTAAGTTAATGAGGTCGGCCCTGTTGTGCCAATAGACACCACTTTTGTTGTGTCCAGTCTAGTATAAATAAAGGTAATTTCCCCATTGAGGAAACACACTCACACATGTAATTTCGGAATTTCAGCAAGTACATTTTAGGGCTGAAGTGCGCACCTCTCTTGTGCACTAGTTTCAAGGTGGTAGAGCACCCTCTTGTGTGCATTAGGGTTTTATGGTTGGAGGATCTTCTCTTGAGAGTATAGCAAAGGATTGCTGGGTTTTCTTCCCTTGAGTATAAGGGTTTCCCAGGATATTCCTTTAATGGAGAATATATCTACACTTTTAAAGTTAACCTCAATTTGTTTGGGTCAACCTAATATATCATATAATCATTTGCTACTCTATGTCCCAGCCTAATCTATGCATATACAAGAATACAGAGAGTGAAAAAAGAAACCAAAGGAGATGGGGATGTTCAAAATATGGCATGAACATATATATTTTCTTGAAAGAAATGTATCTGGTGTTTTTGGTTCCCCTTCTTCAGATATACATAATTTCACCTTTTCAGTCCTTTTCCATCTTTTCTCCAATATGGCTACATGTTATCAGGTAGTATACTAAATTCAATGAGTTTGGGTTTTGGTTATGATCACAATTATGGTATCCATTCAATGGATGCAGCAATTGCATTGGTTTTGTGCTAAGGCAAGTATTTCTTTTTTTATCATATAGACATTCCTGTAAACTTCAGATGCAAATGAAGGCTTAGGCTTGTTTGACGAAAAATGTGTGGATATGCACACTGTATAAGCTGCATGTGTTCAATATTAATGTTGATACTGGATAGTTTACATGAGAAGCTAGCCTTTTCCTGAAATAATTCTTCGTTTCCCCTTTCGCAAGTCATGCTATCATTCACTATGAAGCAACTCATCTTTCTCAATTTTGGATAAAATCATTGTCCAGTAGATATAGCTATTGCTGTTTGTCTGGAAGTAAATTTATGCATTGTTCATAATGTGGTCTGCTGCCAACATTCCACTCCTATATGCTTCTAAATGAAATCAGTATAGGCATTCAGTTGTGTATTCTAGGCCTTGCTTCAAGATCACATGGCACTTTCCTGTGGAGTAACATATCATGTATCCTATGTCAATAACTTTCTGGGAACAAAATATGTGGATTGAAAATCAATTACATCAAAGATATCCCTGGAAACCTATAGTGAAAGTTGATTTCGAACTCCATAATATTTCAAAAATTAACATCGAAGGAAACATAGGTATTATTGTTTGGTTATGAGATCCCAATAAGGCTATTTTCATATCCTCCATATATTTTGTTTTGACAACAAACCAACGAATCTGTGATCTGCAGAGATGGAAAGAGAAGTTCTTTGTCAATGTTGGGACAGACTGTGGCTTGACCATTGCAGGATTTTACTATGTGTGTTTTTCTCGTAGTGATGGCTCAGTGAGTGGATTTTACTACGACCCAAACAGCAGGTACTTTCAATTGTACTCACCTTCGTTGTGAGATTGTATTGTTGGTTACCTTTAATTTAATTGTATGTTTGATTATCCTTTCTTTGAATACATACTGACCTATGTTATCTTCGTTGTGAAAAACTCAAGTCCATTTCAAAAGTTGGAGCTGAAGGCAACAAATGAAGGTCGGGCTGGTTACAGTTTTGCTTCATACGAGTTTCAATGAAAAGATGTCTAATGTCCATTGACTACTTAGAGATGATGACAAGTACACAACATCATGTTAAGTAGAAAACATGGCTGTAAATTATATTTGGTTAATTAATCGAGTAGTAAGTACCAACTTCAACCTATTTGTCTGCTCGCAAACAAGAAGACCTTATACATACTGGGCCAAAATGATCTTATAACATGGTTTCTGGGCTGTTTTCTTCCAGTCAATGCATTTATCCACTGAAGGGTCATTATATAGGAGTTATTGTGCATGCTTGAAACTTGAAGGATACTAACATGAATTTTCTTCACTCAGCCCATGTGAAATTTGATAGTGTTAATTACCAGGAAATGAGAATTATTGTCAATTTTGGCAGGCTCTTGTCCCAAGTTATATGATGCATTTAATGAAAATTTAAGTTGTGATTCTATCCAGCACCTAGTTTGGGTTAGTTTTAACTTATGATAAATACTTTCCAACACCAATCTACTAGCTTGATGACCTAGGTGCATGTTCTAAGCTCCACATATTTGATGGCTAAGGATGACAGGATATACGAGAGAGGTGATTGACAATTCTTATCTTGATAAGTTAAAGGGTTTAAATTTTATTTGAAGGGCCCACATTATATGCGTGGAGGTAGGCTAAGATTAGTTCTTAGAGAGGCCCTTATTAGCATTGTAGATATGCTTATTGTTTTAAATACGTATGGTGCAACACTCATCTGTTCTATACAAATGTTCTTGTATTTTGAAATTACAACAGTCGTTCCTGTCTAACATTGATCATAAGGATGATCATGTAACATGTTTGGTCATTGCCATAAATGAATAATGTGGTTGTATTAACCATTACAATGGGAGAAGTATATAATTAGAAATGAATTTTGAGACATTTTTAATGTTCACAGGTATACATTTGTGTTGTCACGTGCTGATTATATCATCTACTTGTTAAACTTGTGGGTTTAATCTTCACTTGAGGGCACAAGCCGACCTTATTGTAGTTATGATGGTCAAGAGCCCATCTTTGTGTAACACATTATATTGTAATTTTGGCTATTTTAGGCTAAGAACGATCTAGTCAAACCCTCTTGGGGCTAGCACCCTACGCCTTGATGTTGTATAAATACACCTTTACTCATTTGTAATATTCATTAAGTGACTCGTTCATAAATCATAAGCCGAAGAGCATTTTCTCTCTATTTTGCTCTCGTTTGCAGCATATTGTGTTTCTTCTCTGTTATGTGCTCTTATGGTTATGGCTCACTAATCCATAAACAGCAGGCCTATGGCCGGCCCGTTTTGTCAACATGCATCCGGTTTTCAAGCCTAGGCTACTTGCTGACATTGCCAAAACCAATGCTCCGGCGAAGATATAAGTGTTGTCGGCTGTGTTGAAATATTTAAACACACAACTTTATCCCTGCACTCTGCCAACCAAACAAAACTCCAAAAGCTTGTAATAATAAACCCAACTCTTAATTAATGATAGTTTGTACATCATTTATGCACACCACCTATTCAAATTGATATATATATATATATATATATATATATATATATATATATCTATTCATCGAGAATACAGATGTATGTGCATGCTCTAGCAGATTAGTAAACTTTGCTATTTGAATGTGTTGAAATATTGTAAATGCAAAGAGTATTCTATTTATTATTGATGTATTATTCATTAAATCAATCCCCTTTTGTGGATTGATCATGTCGGGCATTGTAAATGACCAAATCCCCTTTTGCGGATTGGTCAAACCCTAATTGTAATA
>SNQJ01S0006347.1:44011-56260 GCA_010110895.2 Picea sitchensis
CTGCCCTATGATTTTGGGCGCCTTATGCAATGGAATAATCTTATATACTTGAGACAAAGCTAAAGCATGTTGCGAGACTTGTATGGATGGCCACACTTTATTCTTGAAGAGGCCTGTGTTCCGGGCAAGCCACGAGCCCAGGAGCCAAGAAGAGGCAGCGCCACCCATCGAGAAAAAGATCTATTCGAGAAAAAGACTTTGAAGCACTCCAAGTTATTGTTTTTTTCCCATAAATTATCCAAACCCAAATGTGTACCAACCTCATACCATACCTACTTAGCAAAGCAACAATCTAAGAAAATACAAGAATTGGTTTCCTTGACATTCTTACACAATAGAGCCCTGGCCCCTGTTGGCCATATTTTTGGAGCCGGTCCCGAGTAAGGACCCTTCCTTTTAAAATTAACCAGAAGAATAACAAACCTTTTGGCGGGGCCCTTATCCTCCATCACGGTTTATACCACCATTGTTGATTATTGACATCCTAGTCCAACAACTCTAAGTAGCCCAACTTAGCCAGGTATCGACCACCATGATTAGCGAGCTCTTCATCCATCTGAGACAAATGAATGTGCGCCTTTTGCAATTCTGCAAGGAAGCCAAACCAGTCTCAACCACACCTTTCTTCCAACCCAACTTCCTTTACAGTATACCAACCCTGCCTCCAAATGGAAGACGTTTCAGCATTTGCAATTCGATCCAGAGTACAAAAACCTTTTTGTTTGAGGCAGTAAACCAAATCCTCTTTGAGGAAAATGCTTTCCACACATACTATTATGGCATCAGAGCTAATTCTCACCAACGAACCATTCCCAACCTTCCAAGCCAAGGCCTTTTCGATCACAAGAAAAGCAAGAGACAATGTCCTCCACTACGATGAGGCACTCATAATAACTTTATTCCTGTTATGGATCCAATCCATCACTATAAGAGGAACTATATACTTTGCAATAAGAATTTGTCTCCATAAGCTCTCGAGTCAAAAAGACCCAGAGCAACTTTGCTACCAGTATGCCCAAACAGAGCCTTGTCCTTAAGTCCCCATCCGCCTGGTTGTTTTGGTTTGGACAGATTACGCCAATTAACAAGATGTAACCCTTTGTACTCCAGGCTACCTTTCCAAAGGTAATTATAACAAATTTTCCTAATTCCTTGAAGAATACTTTTTGGGATCAAGGTCTTGAGATGCCAATACATGGGTATTGCCTCCAACACAATCTTGATAAGCACTAATATTCCACCCCTGGAGATCCATCGGTTGCACCAATGATAGACTTTCCTTTCCATCTTTGAAACCAACCAGGTCCAGTCTGCTTTGCCATACTTATTTGGCTTGATAGTGAAACTGAGGTATTTTAACCTCTCTTCAATCTCTTTGATACAAGGTGAAATAGATTTGAAAAAAGAACCTTGAAATCTTCATTCTTCCTTGGTAAGTATATGGTTGACTTGTTCTCATTGATGATCATGTCCATCATTGAACTAAAAAGAGATAGTATGTTTTTCAAGGTGATGCAATCTGCAACTACAGAACGACAAAATATCAAACATCGTCTACAAACAAAAGATGGGTGAGTTTAACCAAATTCTTGACGCTGACACCATGGAACGACTGAGAGCATCTGGCCTCTGTCAACGCCCTTCTGAGCCCTTCCACCACTAGGATGAACAAATAAGGTGAGAAGGGACATCCTTGTCTGAGGCCCCGACCTGCATTGAAGAATGAAGAGCTCGCACCATTGATCAAGACCACAAAAGAAATTGTGGTGACATAGGCCATAATCCGCTTGACAACTTGAAGCTCAAAACCAATGTGCAATAACAAGAATCCAAGGTACAACCACGAGAATCTATCATATGCATTTGAAAGATCGATTTTGACCACCAAAACTTCTTTTCTTTGTGTTTTAATGGAATGAATACCCTCATGTGTTGCACCAATAGCTTTGTGTATAAGATGGCCCTTCAAAAACCTGAATTGTTCTTGAGAGATATACTTTGATAGGGATGGTTTAAGCCTCTCTACTATGATTTTAGTTATGATTTTGTAAAGAGATTTAGACAAAGCTATGGGTCTAAACTCATCAAAGGAAGACATGTAATCAGACTTTTGGATGAGGGCAATAAGTGTTGCATTTATACAGAATTTGAGTTTTCCTCCACTTCAGACTTCTTCCAAAACCCTAAGAAGATCCTCACCAACACAATTGAAGAAGTCTCTGTAAAAGTTTGTCATCCAATCGTTGAGACTTGGACTTTTGTCCTATTTCGTTGTTGCCAAAATCCCATGGAGCTTATTCCTTGTTATATTTATGAAAAAGTCTCTCTTATCATCCTGATTAACCATCCCAGGGAAAAGTGCAATAAGCTTCAACGCATCCCCTACTTTTTCATTTTTGCCTTCAAAAAACAAATCTTTGAAATAGGCCACTCCCATATTTGCAAGATCATCAAAACCCCTTTTCGTAGTCCCCGAGGAATCCTCTAGGTCCGAGATGGAGTTATAGTTTTTGCTATGATTTGCAAATTTATGGAAAAATTTTGAATTCTGGTCTCCCGCCTCTAACCATAATGCTCGACTTTTGAGCCTCCATGTGTTTTCATTCTCCATCAGAATCGCATATCTTTTTTATTCCAATGCTTTACATAGATCCTTCTCAGCTACGGTCATTGTGACTCTTGTAAGCGCTTGGGCGTATAACCCTTCCAACTCTTTCTCTGTCGACTTTAGCTCTCTATCGTTTAATTCCCATCGAGTTCTGGCCTAGGAAATTGCCTCTTTTTTGAGATTATGAAGATTACAAACAAATTGCTCACTACCTGACAACTCTCTATTCTCATTGAAAGGGACCCAATTCAAATACACCAATTTCTTGAATTCCTCAATAGATGCCTAACCAGAATTATATTTAAATGGTGAACCCGATTTTCTCTTCGATCGACCTAGTTCCAAGAGTATGGGCCAGTGATCGGAGGAGTGAACCGACCCCACCTAAGATCGATAATCACCATTCTCTTGTAGAAGACTATCATGCACAAGAAATCGATCAATCCGCTTAAAAATACCGTCATTCCCACCTCTATTGTTGAACCATGTCGACTTCTTTTGAATTGGTTCCACATCCACCAAATTTATGGACTTCATTTTCTCAACAAAATAGCTTAAAAGGATATCCTCTCGGCCCGAAGAGCCCTAGACTTCATTCTTGTTGACCGTAAAGTTTAAGTCACCCCCTATAATTAACTTGTCATCCACAATGAAACTGGAACCAAACAACTTATCCCGATAATCTTTTATCCCCGCACAAGGTCCATAGACATTAGCTTTCACAAATTGATTTAAGTTTTTGCAGAAAATATTTGTGCACAAACCATATACAAAGGAAAAGGAATTAATCAACTTAACTTTTGGAGACAAATCTGTAGCAATACCAGTAAAGAGACCATTGGAATTAATACTTGAAAAACTCCAATTGGGAAAAAGCCTTTCTAAATCGAACACAAAAGAGTCAAAACACCCCATGGTTTCATGTATAAGAAGAATATTAGATCTCACAAAATCACACAAATTGCGAAGGGAGAGTTCTTGGATTTTCTTCCTAAGCCACAAATATTAACAAACAATAAAATTATGGATTAACCTTAGAAGAGGTCATCCCTGCTCTAAGGACCCTGATTATGAGTTTTTGTTTTCCTTAACACACTTCCCTTGACGCCCTCTCATGCACATGTTTTATAGCTGACTTGCGATCAGATTTTGAGTGACTCGCCTCTTTTAACCCTTCCAAGGTAATACCTCCAGAGAAATGATTACCTTGCCCGCGAGGACGCAACGAGTAAGGCTCATGATCAGAAGAGAGGGAATGAGATCCCGAAAAAWTTGCAGAACGAAATGAGGGAGGGACTTTAGTAGAAGGAGGGTCAAAAGGAATATCAATAGACGTCATGCACTCATTTTGTCTATCGTAACCATAAGGCATGGATCCTTCCCTCGACAGGTGGATAGAAGACTCACCTTCGTTAAGCACAAAATCATCATTGCTCAGAGAGGGAGAAATTGAGGGTAAGTGAGATGATGACTTACCCGCAACTTGTAGATTCGAAGCACATGCATCCCATATGGCCTCCAGATTTCTTCGTTGTGGCGAAGTCAAACCCATGTCCCCATTTAGCTTGTCCAACACTAAAGCCACAATGTYCCCCCTCAAAAATCCTTCGGAAATTCCCTCAAGCCCTAGGTCTTGTCCTTTTGAAAGAGGACGAGTCCTTTCCATATCCGAGCCCCCACCCATTTCCCCGACTATGCCCTTAGCTTCCAACATCGATGTCAGCTTTTCTTTATGGATACCAGGAGAGTTTACAACCGTCTCCATTGATTTTTTGTGAATAACCTATTGGCCAGGCCTTCAAAACCCCATATCGCATTCGACTTGAACATGCTTGACACTATGACACCACACACAATGAAATGACGCGTCAACATAGACAAGGATTTGAGTGTAGGTTCCATCACTTGTAACAATATCTATAGACTCAAATAAGTCAAGTCTAGGGTCGATATCTACTGGGATTTGAGCCACAAATCGATAACATGACAACTTATAGCTCTTATCTGCAACAATGTAAGACCCCTGAACCTCTCCAATTGCTCTAAAGCCCTCCTCTGACCAGAATTCAAGCAACAAATTTGGTAGCTTGATCCAAATTGGCATGCTTGACATATTCTCCATGGCATCAAATAAGGGGTGCCAAAAATTAGAACAAAACAAGTGTTGATCCCATAACCACTCTATGGCTAGGATAGCCTCTGCATCCGCCTTAGTTTTGAAAACCACTCCATTCCAACCACAAGAAAGAATATGGCATATAGGAGTATAGCCTAGGATAGAGGACCATTCCTTATCCATCCAATCCGAAATAGATTTTGTCACCATTCGCCCATTGACAAACTTACCAATAATCGCACGTCCTTCCAACTCTGCGATTTGGGAAACCTTGAGGTCGTCCCCAACCACTAAAGCCACCTTCCCTCCCCAGAATTTAATGGTCTTTTTACGCTTTTTCACAAATTCCCTGTGGTTCACCTCTCCAGATCCTTTTGTTGTCGCACCAAGGGGAGAATTAACAGAGTCTACAACCTCATCCATTGCGAGGGGAGCTACGCTTTGTGTGAGCCACCTTAGTCCATGCTTCAGGAGACGTCACTGGATCCTTACACAAGACACCCGACGAGGATCTAAGCACATGATCTACATTAATTCGATTCTACATGAAAGTACCCACGACGTGGTCTTGGAAAGATGGGGAAATGCTACCCAGACGCTTTGATGTTTGTGGGTCCCTCAACCCAAAACCAAACCCGAGCATAGAAACCTCGCCTTTTGTGCAATTAACGCCTAGATTAATCGACGAATTGGAGAAAATATCTGACTCTGACAACATGTCCTTGGAGTAGTCAACCAAGGGCATATACTCGTCCATCTTGCACCGAGTTCGCAACCCTCATGTTGAGGTTGATTTAATTATTCAAAGGTTAAATTAATCTAATTTATCCAAAATAAGGTTAATAGCTTTGGCACCCTACTTTATATGCTTCATTTTCACACTTGGAGTGGCTATTTGGACTTAGTTGAAGCTTTCTAGTGGTGTGCCCCTTTTTTTGGGTGCAATTTTCAGGCATGTAATGTACTATTTGTTTCTTAGAGAGGTTGGCACACTTATCTAGGGTGCACTCTCTTTGGTTGGTTGGACACTTTTATGATATGGCACATGGAGGAGTATTTTATTGATGAATTCTAACCACCTTAGCACATTCTCCTAAGGCGCACTTCACATGGATAATATTTTATGATTTGTTGAGTGGTTGAAGTAGTTACATGGCACATTTTTCTAGGGTGCATCTCTCCTAGTTGCTCTCATCTTTCTTGCATAGATATTTCATCTACACTTGGCATCTTTTGACCTTCATTGGAGAGTGCCCTCACCTCTTTGACTTGATATATATATTGTTTTATTTGGGGTGGTTATGAAGGTTGTTATTAGGAATCGTGTGGCATATGAGGAGGATCGCACATGTGGATCAACATGCACTTGCTTGGTTTTCTTTCTATTTTTGGATTGGAGGGTGCATATGTGTAAGATTTTTTTTTGTGATTTTTGGAATGTCTCGGAGGGTGCATTAATGGAAAGATGATCTACTTGCTATTTTGGGGTTTTGACCATATCTTTTATTGTGGATCACTTCATCCACGTGGCATCATGCACATTTATCCATGGAGTTGGTTACCTTGGAATTCATACATGTGGAGTGGTTGCATGCATGGACATTCTTGGAGGGAGTATTTCATGTGGACACTTGACATTTGATTTGGTTTGATACCTATTTTTCGTGGCACGTTCCCTTCATGACCATTATTTGGTGCATACTGACAACACTAAAATATGTTGATCGAAATACAACTATCTTGGGGCTTCATTTAACTATCAACCCATGGCTCTTTTTGAAACTTGCAAGACACAAATTCTATTTGCACGGAATTGAGAATATTCAGATTTACTAGTTCATCTTAGGTTAATATGAATGTCTATTAAAACCAAACCTTTCAATTCAAAATCAAAATAAAGGAACTACTTTGATTATTTGAAACTGATTGTTGGTTGCCTTGTTCATGGGTTTTATGGTTCCGAATAATGCTCTAGGAGTGAGACTTGAAATTATAATCATTTCGTTCAAACTTCTAAACTCTAACTTATGAAAATGAACATCAAATAAGGTGAAGAAAACAACCTAGTAGCTACCATTTAAAACATGTACATACAAAAAATGAAATTTGTAATTTAAAATTAAACAGAGTATTTATATGTTGAAAAATAGAGTACAAAACTAAATAGCTGAATTAAAAATCTAATTATGCAAAATAAATAGAAAGTACCTCTTTGAAGTGGGCCCTCCTTCAACTAGGTACAACAGAGAGACAATTGCTACATCACTACAATTTATTCACAATTTCAAATTGAACTAAAATAACATATTTATATTGCAGTACTCCCAAATTTGATCACAAAATGCTTACAACAGTACTCACACTTTGAAATATAGTTTTACTCTATATTTTCTGGTTAGCTAATATATGAATACAACTGGGTTTTTATAGATACAAATAAGAATCAAAGCCAACTATTTGCAATTACAATTATCCTCAAGCTAGGGACGCATAATTGCTGTCCATAAATACTAAAATATGTTCTTGAACTATATGTGCAATTTGAATAATAAAAAGATGCCAACGGTGCACAAATTTCAAAGGAGAAATTCGTGGGCAGCCATTAGTGAGCTTGAACTGTCTACTATATTCCCTGTTTGCCCTTGTCCAATTGTTCCACGCTGAAGTCGATTGTTTCTTCATAATTGACTGTCATTAAACTCTGAAAACCCTTCATTCTTTATTCTATAGTATGCAATCTGAAATTTGTTCGAATCATTTCTTGAAACTTTATGGTTAGGACCCTTTATCTTTAATAAAGACAAAAACACTCATAAATCTATTATAATTTTATTATATATAAGAAAATTAACCTATATTACCTTGTATGCTAAATGGCTAGGATGGGAAAGATATGGTCACGTATGATGATTAATTAGGTTTTTAGTGGTTCAAAACATTATAAAAATGAAGTAAAAAAGGTATCAAGCTCATGTTCATCATTAAGAACCACAAGGTGTATTGTTGTCCAGTGGTAAGCTGGATGGCCAAAAGTTGTCTTAGGATAAAACCCTAAGTTTTTGTCAACTTGCCTCCAAAGAGCTACCTCCTCCATGTTTTTCCATTGAAAATTGGCTCTGTATTGTTGAGTTGGATACCATATTAATGGGTAGTTAAATCTAGGTCCCAACCATTGGTTCCCATGCCTCTTTGTGGAATTAATGTACAGAGAAACTCTAGACAAAGCAAGCTCAAAATGTGGATAACCAATACGGCTCCTATTCCTTAAAGGATTTAGAAGTGTGTGCCAATTGTCATGAGAAGCCAACAAGGCTTGCAGTGAATGAGCTTGTGCAACTTCTTGGTGATTGGTGATAGCATATTGTCTATGCAGTCTGACTCTTTGAGAGTCCCGTGGATCTTAAAGCAAGTCCTTATAATCCTCAATAATTACATCAGGCATGGGGTATTCCTCCCATACTATTAAACTTGAATTTAATTATGCATGAGTATAAGAGTCATGTGCAGCTCCCCATTGTACCAAACCATAAATGAAAGAAGTAAAAGCCCTAAGTTGGACACCCCCCACAAAAGGGTTGGGGTTCCAACAAATATGGTCTGGTATCACAAAATTAAACGAGTATAATTCACAAAGCAAGTTTTTGTCATGATCTTCCACCTGGAGAAAGGTTGTTATAAAATCTTTGGGAGTTACAATCTTATGAATTATTCCATTTGCTAATTGTTTAATCTTGAATTGTGTCCATCTATCATGCATGTAAATAAGATGCATTCGAGAAGGAACTTTACATAGCAGTCCCTCCAGCCCTATATAACAAGCATCTTGGAGTTATTTTTTATCTCTTGCAGTATATTCCTATACATATTTATCTTTCTTTTCCATCTATTCTCCTGAGATCAAATAACTCATCTTGATTTCTCCATCCAGGTAAATTAGGCTTGAGTTGGTGAAATGCATAGGTGTTTGTCACTATATCATCCAAAATGGTGTTTATGAATTTTTTGACATTTGTCATGTCCTCCTCATCAACCTTTTTTAATGGTCTTTCATCAGTTTCAGTGGCTTGTAATAAATTGTCCATTCTATTATCTCTATTTTGTTTTAACGTCTCTACTTTCCTCCTCAATTTCCTATTTTCCATTTTTAATTTCATGTTTTCCTTTAAAATCTTCAAACACCCAGGATTGTATGCTTTAAAAATAGGAAACATATGACTCTTACCTCTGCGTTTCTTTTTCTGTGCTTTGGACATTCTTGGTTTATGAACTATATCCTTGCTTCCTCCAGTTGTACTCCCTTTTGAATTTTGGATATGTGTTTTTGAAAATACCTCCTTCATAGCTTCATTATCACAAGTTTCTTTTGGTGTCAAACCCTCTGTTTTCTAGGAATTCATATGCTACCCCCTGACTTCATTTGCTTCACATAAACTGCCCTCTATTGCCTGTGCTGGTGTATATTTTTCTTCCTCCATGAAAGTTGTTCATGGTGTATAACCCTCGTCAAAGTTTGTTGCATAGTCCAATTCCTTTGAACTCTTAATTTTGATTTCCTTTGTGCTTTCCATTTCATTGAATTCCTTAATATTTTCATTAATATTGCTAACCTCTTCTTTGGAATCAGTTAAGGAAATGACTAAATGACTTCTGTGAGCTAGGGTTCGAGTCCTGGGCACTTTTACATTTGTTTTAATATTGCTACAGGATGGTTCCAATTTTGTAGCATTGTTATTGTGTTAAGTTTTCAATATCTTGCTTCTGGATTGTGTGGATTTCTCCTGGTAGGGTAATATTCGTGTCTGTGGTTTGCTCATGATCCCACTAAGAAATCCTTGTCAATTGCTCTCTAACCTTTCCATCTTAGCTCTAAATACCAAAGTTATAAACCCAACATGAAAAACCCCCGATGTGTGTGCTCGTCGTTGGTATGACTTGGGCATCTCGTTCAAGTCTTTCAACAAGAAGAATGGTAGATTAAAAGGATTCTCTTGCTTCATATGTAACAAGATATGTATGTGATATTGCAAAATAACACTAAAACGACCTTCGCAAGTGATGAACTTCTATACAATGAGAGCTACATTTCGCCAAGGATCGTCTAACAATTCCCTACAAATGCCTTTTCTTTGAACCTCAGAGATTTGAAAGGGAATACTTACAAACTTCGACCAATTGTCCTCTAGAAGCTTGCAATACTTTTCCCAATGCTCCCCTTCAATCCTCAACCTTGTAGCGTTGTTGATTGACTCCTCACTGACTTGAAACGTAACCCCCTAAACTGTAGCAACTTCACCATTAAATGTCTGTGCAAATTTCGTAACAATTTCTACATTGGACCCTTGAAAACGTTATAGAAATGCCAACCATCCAACCTAGACCAAAAAACTTAACACCTAGGGGCTATGTCGAACAATATCAATGTTATCGGGTTCCAACCTATTTTAAGCTCCTCCCATTTTGTGTCCAAATTGTTTACAGTAGTAATGTATGAAATCCAACCCATGTTTACTTAGTAATACACACCAAATCAAATTTTTGGTTTGATGATTACAACCACAACTCGATAGCTAGACACTCACATACCCAATTTCATCAATAATTATCCATGTCCATGCTACCAAATGTCACTTCGTAGCAATGATGTTTTGTAGTGTAGGTTTATATAGGATATTTGGAGGGATATTTCGAACTAGTTACTACTTGCTAGTTGAGCACTTGCTCGCGTTACACGTGGCCGTGTTATCCAACTGCTACCACTATAACCTCCAGGTGTGCCCACGACGCCCCTTACGCGGCACACATTGTAAGTCGGGGGGAATTGAACTCGAAACCTCATGGAACTTCATTTTCACGGCACTTGCCAATTGAGTTGCCCCCCGGGGGGCTACTTGTGAATCACTTTGATTGATATAACATGTGTCATATTTTTTCAAAATTGACACAAGTTCAAAAACTTTTCCCAGGTTAGAATTGGGATAGGGCTTCCATCATATTTTGCAATAAAAGGTTGAATCATGTAGCTCAAAACCTTTGCTTATGTAATGTTTCATGTTTTAATAGCCTCCTTATATTTGTTTATGGAGCAATATAAAGGAACCTTATCAATTTTGTATTGGAGTTGAATGAGATAAAAAGGTTTTTATGAACAGAGTTTTCAGGTGATTATGAACATAGTGACATAGGTTTATAGACATGATTTTAATTTATGAACATAATGCTAATATAGATTAAGGATAGAGGAAAATAGGGTCAAAGTAAAATAAGGTTTATAAATAGAGTTTTGTTAAAGATTTTATGAATAAGGTAAGGTAATGTTTATGAACAGAGACAAATGAAACTAGGAAAAGTGGATGAAATAATAATGACAAGCTAGTTGAAGTTGCTTATGGACAAACGTAGGCTGATGGAATTCGAAAAAAAATGGATGGTGAAGGGGTAAAGGTAAGTTAGATATATGGATTATTTCTTATTTCTTCAAGTTTATAAAACAAAATCAAGAATAGAAATAAGAGTTACCTTTTTTCCTTCAAGCAAACTCGAAACGTATGATCAGTTTGAGCTTTGTCTTCACCAAGGTCTGTAAGCATAAATGATTGTTAGTGCTTATCCCTGACTATAACCTATGTTGATTTGAAAATTTCTTGAGCAACCAAATGAATGAAAATCCTCTTGCATATAACTCTAGACTCGTTGATTTTATGTAGACAATGGAGGAAGATAGAATTCTTGAATCTATTTAAAGTAAAAATGAAAGAGCATCTAGAATTCCTTTGATTTTCTTGACAGCGTCGCAGTCTGAGTATAACGAAAATTCAAGGTCTGTAAATAGATTTGCTTACTAATGACCTACAATTTAGATAAAGAACATGTTGTATTTCTTGAATTCTTTTCTTTATTTTTCCTTTTTTTTTCTTTTTTTTTTCCTAGGTTTTGTCCGTCCGTTACACTAGTTTTCAGACAAAACTTGTTTTAATTGTGCCTCAAAATAGGTTTTCATAGCTAATATATGTATGTATGTATGTATTTTCTTTTTCACTTAATAATGTCAGCCAGGGATCTAGTTTTCTAACATTTCCAAGTCCAATAGCGCCTGTTTCTAGGTTTTCACTATTGGAATTTTTTTTTTTATTGTATTTATAAAAAAAAAATCTAGTTTTTATTCTATGTACAATGTATATACAAAAATGGTTTTTGACATAGATATCAAGGACAACATAGTTACCAAATTAATGAGAACTCTATAGAGTTCTCGTTTTTTGTGGGGTCTAATTTTTTACCCTGTTTTTAAAAATGGTGCTACTGATAGCACCCCCCTTCGTTTTTAGGTGGTTTTTCGATATTTTAAATTTTTCGTTCCACAATGTTTTTGTTCGACAACACAGGTATTCCAACAGAGGACGAACACCTTCAGTAACCACTCACATAACCAGATCAAAGATCAACACACCGATGTTTTCACGTGGTAAAACGCATACGGGGAAACATCCACGGTCCCAGCCAACGCAGCCACTTGGAGCAGTTTATT
>SNQJ01S0006347.1:58886-69740 GCA_010110895.2 Picea sitchensis
CCTTTTCTCATCATGAATGTGAGCCCATGCTATACTGCCAAATACACGGAAGTGACTTACATCTAGTTTAATTTTAGTCCAAGCTTCTTCCGATGTTATATTTTTAAGAGCCTTTGTGAGAGTGTGATTGACTATGTAATTTGTACAGTTGATTGCTTCTACCAAATACTTTAGACTTAATCCCTTAGATTGGATCATATAATTAGCCATTTCCTTTAATGTGCGGTTCTTTCTCTCAGCAACACCATTTTTTGTGGTGTATATGGAACAGTGTGTTGCATTTGGATGCCCTGTGTAGTGCAGTAACTTATAAAACTATTGTTCACATATTTGTCTCCATTATTTGTTCTTAACTTTTGAATTTGATGTCCAGATTGTTTTTCTACAAGGGCCTTGTAGGCCAAAAACTTGTCAAAAACTTTGCTCTTAAGTTTGAAGAAGTAAACTCAAGTACGTCTGGAAAAATCATCAATGAAAGTTAAAAAATACTTGCAGCCAAAAAAAGAAGGAGAAGAAAATGGACCACACAAATCACTATGAACAAGCTGCAAAGGGCCCGAAGCGTTCCAAGAGGCACGTTTGTCAAAACTGTCCCGATGATGTTTGCCGAGAACACAACTGGCACAAACACCATCTCTGCATGAAACAAGAGAAAGCTCTGTCACCATCTGTTAATTACATAGTTGTTGTAATGAGCGATAGTTTAGATGACCAAATCGCTCATGCCAAAGTTTGCTCAAGTCATCGCTATGAGCAACAAAAACTGATGAAAATTATGATGACCCAAAGTTGTCAAACTTGTACAACCTGGTAATATCATCAGCGATTTCAGTTGCAATAACATGCTTAGGATCTTTTAGATCCTTGATTACAACTTGGTGAGGTGAAAACTCTACGGTTTTACCTTCACCTAAATGAGTGATTTGATATACTGATAGAAGGTTACAAGAAAGACTTGGAACACATAATACATAATTGAAATGACCATTATTTACTTGAATTGTTCCATATCCTACAACACTAAGAGATATATCATCACCAACCAATATTTTCTTGGTGTTACATTCATTTAGAGCAGAAAATATGGCTTTATCCTTAGACATATGATAAGATGCTCCTGAATCAATAAGCCACTCATAAGAAGAAGAAGTAGAAGTTGTGTCGAAGGAGAAACCATAAGCGGAAAGTGCATGTCCATGAGAAGAAGAAGAAGTAGTAGAATCAATACTGATGTTGTGCTTCTTCATCACTGCTTCTAAAGCTGCCATCTTCTTGAAACATTTAGACTCATCATGACCATCTTTATCACAAAAGTTGCAATGTTTGTCAGTCTTTTTATTTTTATATTTTGCTCATTTGTCACCATTAGGAGCTGAAGTTGTCTGAACGGGTTTGGGACCCTTATGTTGCTTGTTGTTGCAGCAAGGATGTTGCTTCTTGGGATACTTGGGTTTATCTTTCTGCTAGGCAACTAAGGCTTTGCTGGAGGTACCTGTAGTGTTGATCACTCCAAGTTGTACAAGCTTATCTTCCTCTCTAATCAAAGCAGCACAAAAGGACTCAAGAGTGGATTTTTGATAAGTTTTCCCTAGAGCCTCTCTCATGGCATAAAAGGTAGATACAAACACATAATATGCACTACCTAGCTTAGAAAAAATAAGATAGATGAAACACTCTTCCTCCATTGTTATCTTACAATCTTCACATAAAATTTTGAGTGTTTAAAACTTAGATAGATAGTCTCCAATGCAAGAAAAATCACTTGGACTCAAGGTCGGTACTTGATTTTCTAACTATTGTGCTCGATTAATATTGAGTTTACCAAACACAGATTCAATCTTTTCCCAAGCTTCTTCGGGGTCATTAATTTCTTTAAAGTGGAACCTTAAATCAGGAGAGATGGACATTCTGATTAGTCCACGTGCTTCGTCACTCCTATTATCCCATTTGGATTTCTTATCATCATCAATGGGTTATTTTTCCTTTCCTAAGGTAATCCGGTACAAGCCTTTACTTCTTAATAAATCTTCCATGTGAGATTTCCATTGGAAGTAGTTGGTGTTGGTAAGAAAAACATTACTTGTAGAATCCATATTAAATATGCAGATAATATTTATTTAAAAACTGAAACTGATAATATGGATGGAAAGAGCTCGAAAATTTGTACGATTTATAAAAAAAACGGCACTGAAAACAGACTTCAGATGTGAGAGTTATGCCTTTTAAAAAAAAAAAGGCATAAATCGTAACCAAATGACCACGTGATAGTGTAAGTTGCTTTATGAAGTGACCCACTTTTATAAAGAGAAGTGGGGATCACTTTTACAATGATGTTACCTTATAACAAAAAAGTTCCATACAAAATAAATAACTCTAAAATAAAATATTAAAGCTACTTATAGTGATTCACTTTTATACTTGAAGTGAAATACACTTTACAATTTTAGCATGAACTTTTTTTAGAAAGGTAACAAAAGAGAGACTTGAACTCAAGACCTCTTACTTAATAAGGCAACTTTTAACCAAATGGTCTAGCAAAACATATTGTAATGTTCAGAGGGAGGATTGGGGTTGTTGTTGTTGTTGGAGAGCGTGCTAAAAAAAACTCTTTTCACACAAGAAAAAATTTTTGCTTCTTGATGACAACAAGGGTTAGATCTCGGTTAGCTTACCCGGAAGATGCACATTTTCCTATTTGTTTATGATTTTCCGAGATCGCACAGGGCACGAGGAAAAGAGCATACATAGATCTAAAAGAGTAGCAACCCAGAAATAAATAATACAAAACCAAAATACTACTCTGCAAAATTTTAAAAATGCGTATTCAAGCTTTATACCTCCAGATCTGACTGTAATTGTCGTATCTTGGGAAAACGAAAACTTTTTCGAGTGAAACAAAAAATGTTCCTAAATGAAACGAGTGCTCCGGACGCAATGGAACAGTGCTCTCAGCCCAGAAATGTACGTAAATGACAGAAAATGGGGATGAGACAATTCAGCTTCACGATCTCGGTCTACAACAGGAGCGAGTCTTCAAACAGGCTCTGATACCATGTTCGACAACACATGTATTCCAACAGAGGACGAACACCTTCAGTAACCACTCACATAACCAGATAAAAGATCAACACATCGATGTTTTCACGTGGTAAAACCCCTATGGGGAAACATCCACGACCCCAGCCAACGCGGCCACTTGGAGCAGTTTATTAATGCAAAAGAAAAAGATTACAAAGAGATTTTACAATAGAGTTTCTCACGATCATCGACAAATGACCCTCCATGCTCTTTAAATAGAGATCATGGACCAATCGAGTGTCAAGCCGCAGATCAATGGTCGTTAAGATCGAGGAGAGTATGAACCATCAGATCACTCTATGTCAGAAACATATCGTGACCGTCGGATTTCCTAATTACAAATGCATACTAATGCATATTAAAGAAACACACTTTCACCTAACGACACATTAGACCAAGTAGATCTTAACTAACTCCTAAGTGTCCAAATATCCTAACAGTTTCCACATTATTTTTTTAAATGCTTATTTTTCATCTATTTTCAAAAAAAAATTCATTTTGTTTTTATTCAACGGTGTTTTTAGTCATTTTTTCATGCTTATTTCAATCTTAAAAATAGTTTTTACCATTTACTTTTTTTAAGTTACGATTTTTCATATAATTTTGTCTCCTTAATTAATTTATTGTTCCATACTTTTTAAATATAGTCAAAAACATCATTTTAACACATTGTTTACCTTTACTTCAATATATCGAAAAATTGTAGTTAAATAACACTATTTTCTAATATTTAGCAAAAAATAGACATTTTATAACCATATATAATAAAAAACCTATACATTTTGGTACATATTCTTTAAAATAACATATCAAATAAAACATTTTTATAGACATAATTGAACAAAAAAGAGTCAACATTTTATAAAAAAAATATCATTTTCTTTCATATTTTTATACATTTGAAATAAAAAATGACAATATTTAATAATATTTTCTAATGTATAGTGATTCACATACAAATAAAATGAAAAACAAAAACAATAAAAAGATTCATCACAAAACAACAATAAATAAATCTTTAGTCTTATTTGAAAATCTGAAAGTCAAAACATTACAATTATAGCTCATCAAAAATTTGCAAAATTGAGCATTGTCTTCAAGGGCATCTTCAAACTAATCAACAATATCATATATCTCAAATTCATTAGTCTCGACAGACACATTATCATCTTCTTCGACATCATTTTGTGCTTCTATTGTGTCATTTTGTTCTTCCATTAGCTCTTTGATATCCGCAAGTTCTCCAAAGTGATCCTTTCCAATCATTCCTTCTAATGGTACTTGAGGTTCCTTTGCCAATTTTTCCACCTTTGATTCACTAAAATCTCCTTTCCTCAAGCCAACTTCTTGCATTTCATCTGGAAGAGTTTGAATAGCATTAATTATTTGTTAAATAAAACTACACTGCATTGGGTCACTTTCAATGGCTATGCAATTCCTTCATTTATGTAGGCAACACACTAATGTTGTACCTAATCACCAAATACAGAATAAATAAGGAAGTTGGATACTATAAAAAGACATAAATTGAAAATAATATAAGATTGAAGTATGATTTCATAAATATTAGATCATAATTCTTATCTGAACCCGAGAACAAATCCAAAACTCAATCTCCTTCATTTGAAAATGTATCTATAAGATAATTAATTAATGCTTGCGGTTTTTTATAAATGTTTTATTTTTTGTAAATAAAAGTGGATCATTATATTAATGGCATATGTAAGTTGTACAATGACAAGTATGAGCCGCATGTTCCGCCACAAGCGGGGAACCAGAACAGGTGGCTCCTAGATGTTCAGAAATTGGCACATCATCATGTATGCTATCGTTGCTTGAGAAAAAATGCTAACACATAATTCTACAGCCTATCTTCGTAAACAAAAAAGTTTGAACAATATTCTGCAACCTATGAACAGCTATGGACATAGTTGTAATTAACAAAACTACATAGACATTATATGAGAAAACTACATGGTCGTCTATCATGTTGTTGTGGTAAACTAGACCATTAATCCTGCAACTGGAATTGACAAAAAACCATAACCTGGAGACTTCATTCTGTTGCTGAGCCTGGTTGACCATGAATTGTGTAGACTGGGGTGAACCGTTGGCCGCATGTAGGGCATCTGGCATGCACAGGAGCATCCACTAATGCGTCGAACAAGATGTCCATCCTTTGGCCAAGGATGGTCTGAGAGTGCATCTGATCGTCCTGCTTCTATCTGATTTCGAAAAGAAGTTGAAAGTGCTCCTCCATGAGGCGGTTGACGAATTGTTGAGGCTACTCCTCCTCCTCTTCCTTGCCTGCTACCTCTGTGGTAATTTCGTTAGCATCCACTGCATTATCCTCCAATTGCCAACTTGGGGGGATTTCCTTTTCCACCATACAGCTTCCATCATCGTAGTATGGGTCACCTGGATTAACAATTAGGGGGGCTAGAATATTAGTATCCAGAGGAGGGCACGCGGATGAAGGTGTCACCTCCTCTTTTACTGAGCTCAGGCCATGAAGCGGAGGAGGGATGGATGGAGGGAAGTGTGCACAAGAGGAGGACGCTTCCTCTTTTACCAAGCTGACGCCATGGAGTTGAGGAGGAGCGGTCTAGGGATCCTCCTGTGACCTCTGGATGGTATGCTGAGGGCTCACAAAGTGAGCAATAAGAGCATGTTGGGAGGGGGTGAGCCTATTGCGACGGGAGAGGGTATTTTAATAACGAGCACCCCTCTTGGAATTTCCTCTTTCCCTGGGCATGCTGGGGAGAGAATGGAGGTGAGGGGAAGTGGGAAAGGAGGTTGAGAGTGGGTGTTGAGAGGAGTGGGAGGAGGCGGAAGTGCTGAGAGGGAGCTTGTGGTGACTGAGCGTGAATTTCGTGACTGAGCTTGTTGGTGCGCCAAAGAATGTCACAGAGAGCAACAATGTCGGAACTCTTGGGAGAGTTGAAGAGCAAGACATGAGGAATGCACTAGGGCGGATGAAGAATGAAATAATACACCAGGGTGAAAGCCCTTTTGCACCCCTTGTCGCCATTGAAGCCTGAATTGACAGCCCTTACCTCCATTGACGCTGAGTTGACAGTCAGCTCGGTCCTGGTACGCTTGGTCTGGTTGACTCGCGCATCCATTAACCCAGCCAATCTAGTCGGGCGCACTACCATTACTCTTCTCATGGTGTGAGCCATGGGGGAGTTAATGTCCTCGGGCTGGCGGCCAGGGTTAATAACTCCCCTGGTTGCCTAGTGTTGAGTGTCCTCGGACTCTGTCCAGGTGGCACCCCATTCGGGTGAGGGAAGTGGTCTTTTATAAATGTTAACCATCTCTCCTTTCATATTTTTTTCTTCATATGTTAGTTTTCTAACCACAACAGTGTATACCAATATACTACTAGGAGTCTCTCTATCATTTTCATTGACAATAATAGAATTATAAGAATCATCTTTTGTCCAGGTTGCAAGATGTATACTCTCAAAATCACGTTTAAATGATTCTTTATTTAAGCTCTGAATATTAGGCTTGTGCCTGTAACATAAATAAGTGCAAATTCAATTAACTTGTGAATTAATAAAATTGTTTTCTAATCTTAATTGTTAAACATACACTTTCAATATCTTACCAAATAAATTGCATCATTGTCTTTTCTTTCCCCTTAAAAGCTTGATTGTACTAATCCTTATTGTGTGTCTCAATGAAATACTAGAAATATCCAAAATGGTGATGTTGTAACTTCCGTAAATCCCATAACCACTTTATTGAAATCTTGGTAAGTATAAGGCTCAATATCATATATAATGCTTTGGATATTATAACCATGAGGGATATCCACAATAACTAGGGAGCATTCTTTTTTAGGAACAATATTTGCAAGTTGTTCACAATCACCTAATATCACTTTATATCGAATAGTGTCGAGTCCATTCCAAATGTAGTGATTAAGGGTGTCATAAAGTTGAAAATTTTGAACACATCTCCACCTTTCTCTTTCAAACTTGATTTTTTGAATAAAATTTTTGAAAGTTTCAGGTACTCCATCTGCATTTTTCTTTGGCATCTTTAATGAAACAAACAAACATATAGTTATATATCTATAACTATTAAAATAGAAATAAATTAACTTACAAACGAATAATATGAATGTAATAAATCAACATACATTTCATTCAACATCTTGACCATTTCCTCTTGTATTCTCATATACACCTTGTGACTAAATAAAACAAAAATAATGTTATAATGATATATATATCAAAATTCTTAGAACATTGATATGTTAAACTGAAACAATTAATTTTATTGTCCTAACATAAATAAAAATAACTCAACAAACTTACTTTTTAAATTCATCACACATTTCTTCCATTGACAATTCTCTCGACCTAACACGTGATAATATAGTTATGATAAGTTTATCATCATTCATTGCTTGTATTGATCTCCAAGGTGTTATAGTCATATCATCTGGAAGATTTTTATGTCAGGGCCTGTCTTACTTGTGTCACATATCAATGGTTTAGCCTTCTAAACTCTATGATTTTTTATACTAATATTTTCTCATAGGGTGAAAATGTCATCTATCAAATCTCATACCTATCCAGTTCTAAATCTCAATTGAAAATAGTTATCCACAACTCTAAATATATCACTTCCTTTGCGGTTTTTTTCTTTTATATTTTCATCATCAAGTGGGAATCCTATTTCCATACAACATTGCTTACGAAACTTGACATCAACATTTGATCTCTTCCCACAACATATTTAAGAAAATTCATTATGGATAAATCTCACCCTTTGAATGAAAGTCATAGACATTATGTACTCATTGTTTGTGTTATGATCCCATGACAAAAACTTTTCTTCTGAATCTGTTAAACTGACATAAATTATGCATTTGACTGTCTCAAAAAGAGGATTATTGGGATATTCTTGCATCGGTTCTCTTTTACCCTCTGCAGAATGATTTCCTCCAATCACATAATATTTGTAGTCAAAACATTTTGATCTAGCAAATTCTTCCCTTGTAGGAACTTCCACTGGGTCAACAAGAACTAGGTAGTCAACCACATGTGCATATGGATTTTACCTAATCAATGCTTTCAAATTGTGAATATGCAAGTGATGTGGTTTTCTAATTTGATATTTTTCTTTCCCTTCTGTGGGTTTATAAAAGTGTTTCACATTCAACTGAAATGTGTGGCCATCATCAACTAAGTTCATCGTCCTCGTTCTATTTGGAATGGCATTTTGTGTTGTTTTCATAATATCATCCTCTAGATCAACACCTGGTGTTATTATTTCTCTTATACCTTTAGTACTTTCACTATAATACTCTAAGCTAACGATGGCTTCTTGAACATTATCAACATTTGTTTTATTCCTCTTATGATTTAAATGTGTTTCATCTAAATCAATGATTTCTTCATAATCAATAGGAATAGACTCATCATCAACCATTGTTCTTTTGTGTTTATCTTGTCTATTCTTTTTGCGAGAAGGAGTGATAACCTCATTGGGACCAATCTCAACAAAATCTTCATTTGGAGTTTCCTCATTTTCAAATGTAACCCTTTTAGGTTTTCTAGAATGATGATTTTTCTTTCTTCTTTCATGTTCTTCTTTGTCTACTCTTGCAGGTTCAACCTCCTTTAATTTTTGTTTATTTTTCCTTCCTGCTTGTGTCTTTTCAATGTGAAAACCGTTGATGACATCCATGATATTATTCTCTGTAGAGTAAATCCCCACTAACATATATGAAAGTCATTCAGCATAATCCTGTAAAAATAAATATAACATTTTAGTGTTAAATAAAATTAAAACATTACCCCCGGATGGGGTGGTATTGCGGTCCACACGGCTTCATGCGGAGGAGGGGGCTAGCCAGCAAAGCACGATGCCATGTGAAGGGCTCGTGCCCCTAGACACCACCCTACGCAGACTTTAATACGCCAATAACTATGGTACGAGGCGATTTATTCTCCGGCTTTTCTCTCCGTCGCGATTATTCCATGGCCGAGTTCTGTTGGTTCCTCGTCGTTCGCTGTGTGAGCCTCACCTGGCTATCCTTGGCGCAGTCTTTGGCTGAATTAGACGCATTCTGTGAGCACGTTGGCATTGGTCCTCGACCGCAAGCTCCCGGCCATTTTCCCCGCTACCTGGTGTCCCCTAGCAGGCACAAGCCTCATCCTATGCCTCGGCTTCGACTTCGCCCGCGCAGAGGATCTCCATGGAGACCTCGCTGCCCATCAATTTCGCCGCCATTGTCGCCTGCTTCATGCTCTTCTCCCCTCACTGGTTCGGACACCGTCTCTGGTTCAAACGACTTGGCCTCAGCGAGCATCAACAGTCTGGCTCTTATTCCTTGGGAGTCGATCCCCCCCTCGCGCCACATCCTGAACCAGCCTTCTTGCAAAGCCCCACCAATTCCAACTCTGACCTCCGTCGGGCCGACTATAGCAGAACCACCTCCGAGCAAGTCTAGGCGCATCGAAAACCAAGCCCCGTACCCTCTCTCTGATGCTCAACTAAGGGACACCCTGGCAATCATCTTCGGCTTGATTTTCGAGTTGCGCCAGGGGGTTGATGACCTCCAATTTCGAGTGCTCGCGGTGGACCGGAATGTCGCCTCTATGCTCCAACTCCTTACCTCCTTGCGTGGAGCTGCATCTTCTGAACCGGCTGAAGAGCACCCCGCGAGCGTAGCTGCTGAGAGAGAGACTTTGAATCCGACCCATCTAGGCAAGAAGCCACATAACAATCAGCATGCGGCGTACGCACAGGAGATGGACACGGAGATGGAAGCGCAAGACACTCAACCAACCGTCAGCACCGGGGGAGAAGGGGACGTAAAGCACTGGGATGACCAGACGACTTACATCGAGGAAGGGCCACGGCTCGAGGTGGACCACAACACCTGGCAAGACTATAGGGCAAGTCTATGAGTTTTTCTTTAGAACTTGAAATTTTTTGTTGACTTTGTTACTTTTAGCTAAGGACCAGTCATCTTGAACAGGTCATTAAACTTTTCAAACTCTTTTTGGATGACTATTATGCTGGCCGGACTGGTTTCCCCTATGTTGGGGCAATCCAGTAACTATAGCTGGTATTTTCTATGTACTGTGTTTCTTTTTTGGTCCATGGAGGCCCTTTATATATAATATCACTCACTTACTTACAAAAAAAATAAAATTAAAACATTACCATGATACTAAAAATAACAAATGACACAAAAATTAAAATAAAAAACTTACATTGTCTTTCTCAATGTCATCAACGATGGATGCACGTAATTCTCAAAAACATGCATTCTTGTTATAATTGCTCAATTTGAAACAATATCTAAGCTTGATATAAGTGATGCCTTGTTTGACAAGTGCAAAAACAATATATGTGGTTGGAACCAAACATATATCTCGTAACAAGCCAAGTGCCTGATAATTTTCTTGCACATGTTCTAATTCGATACAATACAAATATATTTGATCTCCATTGTTTCCTTGCTTGTCTTTAACAAACCAAGACTATTCCAATTTGTTTTCACCTTCCACGGATTTCCACTCTCTAACATTCTCCATTGCCCTTGAGAGCTCAGGTGTTTTGTTATCATTTTGTTGCCAAACATTCATGGAGGTTCCAGTTGCAATTGTGGATGCCATTATTGCAGGTCGTGATCAAAATATATTTATAGATAATCTATTTCCTGCAATTTTCCTATAATAAATTAATTAATTAAAAAAAAAAAAAAACGGGCCTTTTACATTATAATAAACTAAAAAAAAAAACATT
>SNQJ01S0006347.1:83072-98341 GCA_010110895.2 Picea sitchensis
ATTCGTAATTATTTTAGTGTCTCTCCGACAATGACGCCAAAAATGACAGCACTAAAATATGTTGATCGAAATACAACCATCTTGGGGCTTCATTTAACTATCAACCCAAAGTTATTTTTGAAACTTGCGAAACACAATACTATTTGCACAGAATTAAGAATCTTTTGATTGACTAGTTTATCTTAAGTTGATATGAATGTCTATTAAAACCAAACCTTTCAATTCAAAATCAAAATAAAGGAATTTCTTTAACTATTTCAGTATGACTATTGGTTGCCATGTTCATGGGTTTTATGGTTCCCAATAATGCTTTAGGAGTGAGACTTGAAACTATAATTGTTTCATTCAAACTTCTAAACTCTAACTTATGAAAATGAACTTCAAATAAGGTGAAGAAAACAACCTGGTAGCTACCATTTAAAACATGTACATACAAGAAATGAAGTCTGCAATCTAAAATTAAACAGAGTATTTACATGCTAAAGAACATAGTACAAAACTAAATATTTGAATTAAAAATATAACTATGCAAAATAAATAGAAAGTACCTGTTTGAAGTGGTCCCTCCTTCATCTAGGTACAACAAAAAGACAATTGCTACAACACTACAATTTATTCACAATTTCAAACTGAACTAGAAGAACATATTTATATTGCAAAACTCTCAAATCTGATCACAAAATTCTTACAAAAGTACTCACACTTCGAAATATAGTTTTACTCTGTATTTTTTGGTTAACTAATATATAAATGCAACTGGGTTTTTATAGATACAAATAAGAGTCAAACCCAAATGTTTGCATTTACAAGTATCCTCGATCTAGGGATGCATAACTGTTGTCCATAAATACTAAAATATGTTCTTGAACTTTATGTACAATTTGAATAATAAAAATATGCCAACAATCCACAAATTTCAAGGGAGAAATTTGTGGGCATCCATTAGTGAGCTCAAACTGTCTTCTATATTCCCTCTTTTCCCTTGCCGAATTGTTCCATGTTGAATTCGACTTGGTTTCTTCATAATTGACTGCCATTAAGCTCTGAAAACCCTTCATTCTTTATTCTGCAATATGCAATCTAAAATATGTTCGAATCATTTCTTGAAACTTTATGGTTATCACCCTTTATCTTTAATAAAGACAAAAACACTCATAAATATATTCTAATTTTATTATATAAACAAGAAAATATAAGAAATTTAATCCATATTACCTTTGTATGTTAAATGGCTAGGATGGCCAAGAAATGGTCATGTATGAGGATTAATTAGGCTTTTAGTTATTCAAAACATTATAAAAATGAAGTAAAAAAGGTATCAATTCCTGGTCCTGACACATACTATTTCTATTTTTGGATGAGGGCGAATTTCCTTGGAGAGGCTAGTTTCCACACATTGTAACATGGTCAACCATGGATTTGGAGAGATCTAACTACTCCATTATAATATTTGTTTGACATGTCATGGAGTTAGTTAGCAAATAATAATATTTTGTTGTATGAGAGAAGAGACTCACTCTATAAAAGATGAGCTCTCTCTCCATTATAATGGTTGGAATTTTGGGGATTGAAGAGCGCTCTCATTGGGCTACATTGTACATCATTTTAGCAAGTTTAATGAAAGATTGGAGGTATTTCCTCTATTTTATGTGAGATTTTATTTTTTGCAATTTTTTCATATGTTTATTTATGTAGAAAAACCTTGTAACTAGTCATGAAGGCCTTGTAATGGAGCATTTACTATTTGGATATGTAATTTGAGGATTAAATCCCCTTTATGTTCATTGTTGTTATATTAAACTTTCATTTAACAAACTAGTTTGTTTCCTGAACTAATATAACATCACCTTCATGGCTTTGTTTTAGAGTAGCACTCCTAGCTCTCCAAGGATAACTTTTTGCATCGATTTTCAGCAAGCTAACATTGATTTTTGGCATGCATGGCATCCCTTATTTTCCTTACACATTCATGCATTATCCCTCTTAGATCCATGCCTTTTTTACTCCATTTTCCCCAAGATCTGGTAGGCACTAGTCTAGGGGTGTTCCATCGCCTCTTTGAAATATCCCTAATCTAGCTGATCTAGATATCTATTGTTGAACTAATGTTTTGTCTCTCAGATTCGATACTCTAGGAGTTTCTAGATGCGTTTGGGTTATTTGTTTATCATGATTGGTTATTTTCACATGTGTGTTTCATTCAATTAATGTTTAAGCAATATATACAATGCATGTAAAATAAGGACAAACACCATCTCAATCATATGTATTATGAGGGAAAAAACATGAAACAAAATGATATGTTGAAAGCAGAGAAATAATCTTCAGCTAGATCTCATGGATCATCACTGGAATACAAAGCAACTACTACAAAATACCTGTGAACAGAAGATGAAGGCAGATCTTCCCATGCACGGATAGATTGCCAAAATGCAATTCCGGAAACTCACGACAACTGCTGCAAACACTGGAAAACTCACCCTAGTGGCTATACTTGACAGATTCTCCTGGAAATTGTTCCAAATTGAGTGCCTTGGCCTCTAGGCTGCTCCTGGTAACTGTCAGACTGAATATCTAACTCTGGAAGCTCTAGATGTCATCCCCTGGGGGGTTGCGCACCTCATAGCCTCTATGAGTGCACCCTAGTGATTCCACCATTGGAATACACTATTATATGTCTTGACATGTGCGCCCTACCCTCCTATGTACTAGGCCGGAAGGGTTTCCTCGGATCTGATCTGGAATACCCTCTGGAACCCCAAATGTCCCTCCTCAAGAGTCGCTCACTTCCTGGTTGTTTGATGCAACCCGAGAGATTCCACCATTAGAATCTGATGATTGGTGGCTCAAAATATGCGCCCTAGATGATCCTCAACTAGGTCGGAAGGAATCTGCAAGATAAACCCTAGTCTCCTGCAGCTACACAAAACCCTCTCTAACCCTTGCGCCCTCACTGGCTAAGTTGCACAATCACTAGAAAACTGAATACTCTTGAATATCACGGTGAAATACCTAGATGGTATCTATGATAGGCTAGGGTGTGTCTCTCAACACTGAAACCAATCAAGGTGGTGGTTTCCTCCATAAATCCACAAAACAACAGAAGGTCGATTCTCCTCCTCTGGAAACTCTCTCAACATCAAATCATAACATAATGAGGAATTAGGTCAAATTCCTCCCTTTATACTCTTCCCGATCTAATTCTTCATTAACATCACTTAAGCTAGGCGCTTTTCCTCCTAAGGTGAGTGACTAATTAATTAAGTCTCCCCCTCAACACCTTTTTCTTCTATTTCTCCGTTGACTTTAGCTTAAGTGACTTTTCCTATGCTTTTTGGATCAATTAATCGTTTAGCCACTAATTCACCCTTATTTCTCCTCTTGTTCCTTGTTTGTGCCCAACTATCGTCTATGCGAACAAATAGACTACTAAGTCACTCCCTGTTGGCCTACTCTTGGGAACAAGACATCATAGTCCTCCCTTACCAAGATTGCTTGTTCTCAAGCAACATCAATCTTGGGTGCTACAGTATATGCTCTCCCTCCCATGTGGCATCCTCCACTGGAAGTCCACTCCATCTAACCAAGCACTCCTTGATGACCCTCCTCCTCAATATGCACTCTCTCTGCGCGAACAACTCCTCCGGCACTAGCTCCAACTGACCCTCCTCATCCAAGGGTGGCAACTCCTTTGAAATGACAACCTATTGTCCCACTACCTTTTTAAGGCAAGAAACGTGAAAGACATTGTGAATCTTGCTACCCTTCGATAACTCTAGCTCATATGCCACCTCTCCTATCCTCCTGATGACTCTGTAGGGCCCATAAAATCTAGGCTTCAGCTTCTCTGCTCCACTCCTCTTCAAGTAGGACTGTCTGTATGGCTGTAACCGCAGAAAAACCAAGTCCCCTACCTCGAAACTATGCTCTATCATCTGCCTATTTGCCTAGATTTTATGCTAGTTTTGAGCTTCCTGCAAGTTTTCCTTCATTGCCCATAGGATCCTCTGACTCTCCTCCACCCAGTCTTTGGCCCATGGGACCCTGCTATCCCCAAACATAGTCTCCACAAAAGAGGGTGTATCATATCCATACAACGCTTTAAATGGTGACATCTTGATAGACATATGGTAAGTCATGTTGTAACAATACTCACCCATGTGTGTTGCTTCCCCCTAACATAGTTCCGCAGATACCCCTCCACCCATTTGTTGACAATCTATGTATTTCCATAAGTCTGTGGGTGGTAGTTGGTACTCATGGCTAGCTTTGTGCCCACCAACCTAAAAAGCTCCTCCCAAAACACAATGATGAAGCACCCATCTCTATCACTGACTATCTGCCTGGTTAAACCGTGAAACCAGAATACCTCTATGAAAAAACTCCACTACCTATATGGCCTTGTAGTCCATGGGTATGGTAAAGAAATGTGCAAATTTGGTCAGTCTGTCGACCACCACAAATATACAATCCCTTCCCTGCACTCGAGGAAGACTTGTAATGAAGTCCATAGAAATGCTCTCCCATTTCTACTCTAGAATGGGTAGAGGTTGAAGTAACCCCACGAGGTGTGTCTGCTTGGACTTGTTCTGCTAACAAGTCGTGCACTCCCATATGTGTTTTAGTACATCATCATTTAGACCCTTCCATGAGAATCTCTCCCTGATCTACCTGTAAGTTTTGAAGTACCCCTGATGCCCAGCTGCAGGCGAATCGTGACACACCTTCAGAATCTTCCCTTTCAAGGTAGATTTTGGAACCAAGTAGATCTGGTCCTTGTATAAAATGACATCATCTAGTACCCGGTATCTATCATCAACCACCTGTCCATCCATCACCTCACAAGCAAATTTGTTTTTGGAGTATTCCACCAACAAATTTTCTTTCCAATCTGTGCAAATATCCATCATCAAACACCCTACGACTTTCCTCTTTCCCTTAACATACTCAATGTCAAATTCAAAGGCTTGGATATTCAAGACCCACTTCTGATGTCTCTCACTGAGGTCTTTCTGATCCAAGAAATACTTGAGACTATTGAGATCAGTCTTCACTACAAATATGCTACCTACCAGATACTTCCTGAATTTGGTTAAGGCATGCATGATTGCTAGCATTTCCCTGTCGTAAATAGAGTAGAGTCTCTCTGACTCGTTGAGCTTCGTGCTCTCAAACACAATGGGATGGCCTCCCTACATCAAAACTGCTCCAATCCCCACCCCTGATGCGTCGCACTCTAAAACAAACGACCGAGAGAAATCCGCCAGAACAAGGTATGTGCTCATAAACTCCTTCATTTTCTCAAATGTTTGTTGTGACTCCTCTATCCAATGAAAATCACCCTTCTTGGTTAGATCTGTGAGCGGTGCTCCCAATTGTGAAAAGCCCCTGACGAACCGCCTGTAGTAACTACATAACCCAAAGAATCCCTTCAGCTCCGTGAGGTTCTTGGGTGTTGGCCAATCCAGAATGGCCCTGATCTTCTCCTGATGAACCTGTACTCCCTGCTTACTGATTATATGCCCCAATTACAGTAGTTCTCTCATACCAAACTCACATTTGGACTCCTTGGAATATGATGAATTTTCCTGTATAATGCCCAAGACCTCCTTAAAATGTGCTAGATGCTCATCCCACATCCTACTGTAAATCAATATGTCATCAAAGAATACCAAAAGGTACTTCCTCAACTTCCCTCTGAAGATGCGGTTCATGCAATACTGGAAAGTGGCAGGTGCATTGGTCAATCCAAACGACATGACTAAGAAATTGAAATGTCTGAAATGGCATCTGAATGTTGTCTTCTCTATATCTTGCTCCCTGATGTTGATCTGATGATATCCTGACTGCAGATCAATCTTGGTGAAGAAAACTGCCCCATGTAACTCGTCCATCAACTCATCTATGCGCGGAATGGGGTACCTGTTCTTGATCATTTTCTTGTTGAGAGCTTTGTAATCAATGCACATCCTCAATGTGCCATCCTTCTTCAATACCAGAATGAATGAATAAGCAAAAGGACTCGTGGTGGGCCCGATGTGCCCCATCGCAAGCAATTCTTTGATTGCTTTCTCAATCTCATCCTTGAATCTATTGGGGTGCCTATAGGGCGCGGTGATCACCAATGTAGCCCCTGCCTCCAACTCGATCGCATGCTCAAATCCATTGTCTAGTGGTCTCCCTGGTGGTATCAGCCCAAACACTGGCTCATACTAACTCATAAGCTTCATGATCTGTGGATGGTACTTCTCTCTACCCTCTGAATCCTTTCGTGTGGTGATCAAACACTCAGTTGCATAAGCTACATCACTGTGACAGAAAATCCTCTCCATCCTCTTTATCGATACTACTCGGGGTGCTCCTGTAGACATACCTCTCAGTTTCACTCTCGATCCACTGGTGTCTCTGAAGTCATGGTCAACATCTGATAGTTGAACCCAATCTCTCCCAATGAATATAACCACTGTAGCCCCAATATTGCATCAGTATCTGATAGGTCAACTACATAGAAAGTATTTTTCAAGGTGTAGTTTCCTAGCTTGACCTCTAGGTCTGGGACCATGTCCAAACATGTCATCGTGTATCCATATGCCAATTCCACGTGGAATCCCTCAAACCCCTCAATGTATAACCCCCTCCTGGCTACTAAAGACGCATCTAAGAAATTGTGGGTGGCCCCACCATCAACTAGAGTTGTCATGTGTTGTCCATGTACAAGGCCCTTGAGCCTGAGAGTGTTGTACCTAGGTACTCCAGAAAGGGTTTCCATGGTTCCCCCTTTCACCTCTCTATGAGGTTTTGTCTCCTCCTTGGGTTGTGCCTCTACCGGTATCTGAGGTTTCTTCGACTACAACTCTGGCTCATGTGTGGTCTCATGAATCATTGTCTGCATGTGCCCCGATCTCATCATCCTCCTCCTCACTGCCTAATTCCACCTCAATGTAGTGGATTTGTCCCTTTCCCATGCATTTATGCCCTATGACCCAAGGGTCTCTGCAAGAGAAGAAAAGATTCTTCCTCATCAACTCTCGTCTGCTGTCATCGTCTAGCTTGGGCTTACCCTTCCATTCCCTTTGAGTATTTTTATGATCCCTATCTCTTTGTGGTACAAAGGGTTTGGTAGAAGGTTTAGGTTTCAACGTTGAGTCCCCCATGTCTCTCGTGCGCACAACGACCTCCTGTAGGGTGTGAGGCTTGAAAGCCTTAACCCAAACCCTTTGGCTCCGTCAATGCCTCGGTGAACAACATCATCAGTCTGTGCTCTGATATATCTGATACCGCCATTGCCTACGCTGTAACTCTGTGATGAAGGCCTCAACTAATCATGTTTGTCTCCGTTGTGTAAGGTCCCTGAAATGGAGCTCTAGATCTCTCCTATCAAACCTCTCCATCAATCTCTCAGTGAACTCCAAGTATGAGGTAATGTGGTTTCGACCCAAGTTCACCAACCCATGGTACCACCACTCGTGGGCCTCCCCATCCAAGTGCAAGGTGGCGAAGTTGATAGTTTTTTACTCTGTTATCGGGTTAAGCTTGAAATACGTGTCAAGTTTCTATACCCATGCATGAGATGAACATCGTGATGATCCGTCGAAAGTAGGAATGTTCAACTTCCCCACTTTCTTGATGAAATCCATGTTTTGAGTTTACCCATTGGCCCTCTGTGCCTCTCGGGGACTATTATGATACATGATCAAAAAATAGTTTAACAAACTCATGTTTGCATGGAACTCCAGTCCTAGTGCCAAGTAATTTATCATGTACTCTTTGAATGGATCATGTGGCACTACCTGTCCCTGACATTGTTGTCCTCTTGCATGCCCTGGTTGTCCCAACGGTTGTCATCCTGGAACTGTGGATACAAAGGTCGAGAGATCCTCCCAGATGATGTATAGGTTCAGATAGGTGAAGGGTGTGCACTCGCTCCGCCTTGAGATCCACTGGAGCCACTGACCCCACCTCCCTAGTGTCCTCCTGAACCACTCGCTCCTCATGTGGCATTGGAACATATAGTGCTCACGCTATGATGGATCATTTGTGTACTGATTGCCATCTGTGTTATGGCGTTCATCATGTCCCGATGTCCTCTGGATAGGTCATTCAAGATGGCTTGCGTACTGTCAGGATGTGTCTTGGGGCCTTTCCCCCTACCCTGTGGTGTCTCTCGTCTATCACCCATACTCCTCTCTATCTTTGTCTTTGTGTCAGAGCTGATATGCTCTTTGTCCTCTAATTTTGGCTCTGTATCTGACTGAGTGTGGAAGGGAGTGTAGTCCCTTATGTTCCTATCTCTCCTGTCTCTGTTATGACCTCTACAGTATTGAATGTACTCGTCCCCAATATTTCCTCAACCCTTTGGGTATTCTTCACATGTTCCTGGAATCATGGGGTCATGAGAAGCACTTCTTCACAGGTTGGCAGGAAGAAGGCTCTGATACCACTGAAATATCCCTGATCCAACTGTTCTGGATATCTATTGTTGAACTAATGTTTTGTATCTCAGATTTGATACTCCGGGGGTTTCTGGATGCATTTGAGTTATTTGTTTATCATTCTTGGTGATTTTTGCATGTGTGTTTCATTCAATTAATGTTTAAGCAGTATATACGATGCATGTAAAATAAGGACAAACACCATCTCAATCATATCTATTATGAGGGAAAAAGCAGGAAATACAATTATATGTTGAAAGCAAAGAAATAATCTTCAGCTAGATCTCATGGATCGTCACTCGAGTTCAAAGCAACTACTACAAAATACCAATGAACAGAAGATGAAGAGATTTGTGCATGCACAGATAGATCGACAAAATGCAGTTCCAAAAACTCACGACAATTGATGCAAACACTGGAAAACTCACCCTAGTGGCTATACTCGACAGATTCACTTGGAAACTGTCCCAAACTAAGAGCCCTGGCCTCTAGGCTGCTCCTGGTAACTGTCGGACTGAAGATATGACTCTGGAAGCTTTGGATGTCATCCCCTGGGGGGTTGCGCACCTCCTGGGCTTTGTGAATGTGCCCTAGTGATTCCACCGTCAAAATCCACTACTATATGTCTCAAAATGTGCACCCCTAGCCTCCTTTGTACTGGGTAGAAAGGGTTTCCTCGRATTTGATCCGAAATACCCTCTGGAACCCCAAACGTCCCTCCTCAAGAGTTGTGCACTTCTTRGTTGTTTGATGTGCCCTGAGAGATTCCACTGTCAGAATMTGATGAMTGGTRGCTCAAAAGATGTGCTATGGTTGATCCTCAACTGGGTCGGAAGGAATCTGCAAGATAAACCCTGGTCTYRTGCAGCTACACAAAACCCTCTCTAACCCTTTCGTCCTCACTAGCTGAATTGCACAATCATTGCAAAACTAAATACTCTTAAATAGAACGGTAAAATACYTGGATGGTATCTCTGATAGGCTAGGGTGTGTATCTCAACACCGAAACCAGWCAGGGTGGTGGTTTCCTCCATAAATCCACAAAACAACAGAAGGTTGATTCTCCTCCTCGGGAAACTCTCTCAACATCAAATCATAACATAATGAGGAATTAGGTCGAATTCCTCCCTTTATACTCTTCCCGATCTATTTCTTCRTTGACATCACTTAATCTAGGTGYCTTTCCTCCTAAGGTGAGTGATTAATTAATTAAGTCTCCCCSTCAACGCCTTTTTCTTCTATTTCTTCTTTGACTTTAGCTTAAGTGACTTTTCCTATGCTTTTTGGCTTAATTCATCGTTTAGCCACTAATTCACCCTTATTTCTCCTCTTGTTCCCTGTTTGTGCCTGACTATAGTCTACGAGAAGAAATAGACTACTAAGTCACTCCCTACTGGCCTACTCTTGGGAATGGGACATCACGCTCTTATTCTCACACCACTCAATAATGCATCATACAACTACCACACAATTTGTGAAGGATCGGTCTTCAAAAATCACCTTGTGCCACCACCCCATAACCTTAAGAATCTTATCTTTTGGGAATTCCCCCTTGAGTTGGAGAAGAGCCAACCAAAAATGTGAGGAAGAGTTGTTGTGGTGATAGTCAGTAGGTTGTTTTAGTGCACAAAACAAGTCCCTTGATGCTTAAGATTTTATATCATACGAGGGTGCTAGATTTTGTTGTAACATTTTGGTTTCGTTGCTTGTATATTTGCTACATTGGTGAGTACTTGTCTTGAAGATATCTTGCTGATATGGAAACTCCACATTTGATGGCTCGCTGAATTTGGAAGTGATTACAATAAACAAACACTTGAATAACTCACTTTGGTGACTCCACATTTCAGATTTTGGTATGAGGTATGATGATCATGTATAATTCAGATTTTTCTTGAGGGAAATAGATGCTTTAAGGGAGACAAGCATGTTGAATAGATTGCTAAAAAAAAATTAGAAGCAATTGAGATCATAGGCCATTCAAATATTGTACAAGTCATCATGGATCATGCACATTCATGCAAAATAATTAGGGCAATTATTGAAGCATATAACCATATTTTTGGGACCTTCTATGGTGCATAGTTTAAATCTTGCTTTTAAATCCACTATTGGTGAAGTTGAAGGGATGAAAAAACCATGTGAAGACACAAGAGAAGTTTAGATTGTTAACAATAACCACCAACACACAAGCTCTATATATAGACTTTGCTAGACTCCAACTTCTAAAGGTTGAAGAAACTAGATTTGCATCAATGTGATTAAGTGGTTAGTAGACATGAGGTAAGCTTTGTCCACCATGGTTGTCAATCCATTGTGGAAAACATGGAAACAAACACTGAAAATAAATTTAGGTTAGAGCTACCATTCTTGATCAGGTTTTGTGGGTTCAAGATAAGCTTTTTGTTTCCATAATGGAGCCATTGGTTGATTTGTTGCAACTTTGTGATTCATATGTGCCTATGTTGGATGACATTTATGAGGGAACTAACTTCATGTTGGAAAGAATTCAACAACTCCTTGAAGAGCAAAACCCATTTTTGTATGGCACCTTAAAGGACATAACCATTAGTAGATGGAACAAATACAATACCTCTTTGCATGCTTTAGCCTATACCTTAAATCCAAAGTACTATGATGAGGCGTACTTGGCTAAATTTGAGGGTATGAGTAGGACCCCAAACAAAGACAATGAGGTGGTCAATGGTTTTAGAACAACAATTTCAAACATATTATTTCATTTGATGGAGCTTGTGGAGCTAAAGAACCAATTTAGTTCATTCATCACGGGAAGTGGTGCATTTGGAAGTGTAAATGCACTAGATGGCATGATAACTTTAAATCCTCTTGCATGGTGGGGACATTACGGTGCCCATACTCCAAAGTTACAAACCCTTGCATCTAGAGTTCTTTCATAGGTTTGCATCTCTTCAACAACAAACAAAAACTCAATCACTTATGTTTCTTCCATTTGCTCAAGAGAAATAGACTTCAATTAGCAAAGGAAAAAGATCGTGTGTACATTCACTCAAGTCTTTGCCTCATCCCTCGATTGAAGCCATAGTATAGCGAGAGTTCTTTGAAGATACATAAGTGAATCTTGAAAATGCAAACTTGGACACCCTTGATTGCTTGATGGTTAACCTCTCTTTGGCTAGTTCTTCTATGGATCCTTTTTGTGTTGGGGATTTATATGAGGCATCTATGCCTAGGTCTAGCTTGGTTGTGGGTGCATTTGGAAATATAAATGCACTAGATGGCATGATAACTTTAAATCCTCTTGCATGGTGGGGACATTACGGTGCCCATACTCCAAAGTTACAAACCCTTGCATCTAGAGTTCTTTCATAGGTTTGCATCTCTTCAACAACAAACAAAAACTCAATCACTTATGTTTCTTCCATTTGCTCAAGAGAAATAGACTTCAATTAGCAAAGGAAAAAGATTGTGTGTACATTCACTCAAGTCTTTGCCTCATCCCTTGATTGAAGCCATAGTATAGCGAGAGTTATTTGAAGATACATAAGTGAATCTTGAAAATGCAAACTTGGACACCCTTGATTGTTTGGATGGTTAACCCTCAAGGTTCCTTCTTTATGGATCCCTTTGTGTTTTGGGATTTATATGAGGCATCTATGCCTAGGTCTAGCTTGGTTGTGGTAGGTTCTTTCACTTTTGTTGTTGGTGTACATAGTGGTATTCATATTGCATCTTCTGCCCATGTTGCTTCGTCTCATCAATTTAGGGAATTAGGCGTTGTTCTAAAATCATAATGTTACTAGTTTAGTATTTAGTTTTCCTAGTTGACATGTTTTAAATTTAATTCAAATTTGTCATTTGTATTCAGCTTCTTTGTTTTTCATTATAAAATTAACATTTTAAATATACATTTAGTAAAAAAACAAGGGTTAGAGTTCCAATTTCCTGATTCCTAATTTCAGAATGAGTGTCACACCTACACCAGATTCTTTTACGGATTCCGATCACACTCACAATTTGTGTAACTTTGATAATAAGTGTCATCATGCCACAATTTGCAATAGAGTTATTCAGTGACTGGGTAGGAAATCTTGCTTTGATATACATAAGATTTATTAAAATTTTACTTTGATTTCTTAAAGTTGTAAGGTGAAAATATTTATGGTTTGAAAGATATATGTAGTCTAAGAAAGTTCTCTCTTTTCATAAACAATAAAGTCACATGTAGTGAAGTCGTTTATGAAAGATATATATTTGATTTTGTGTCCCGAATATGATATTTTCTTTAAAAGTTCACTTGAGTTGAATTTTAAAGTCATATATTTTAGGTCCAATCAAGTTTTTGATCTTGTTTACAAGGTTTACTCATAGATTGCAAATTATGGAGTTCTTAGTATCCCGCAGGAGGATATTCACCCCAATTTGGAGCCAATGTCAACACATATATATATGTACCAACATTCTTAAAGAAGGAACTAGAGTTCAACAAACTAGTTCATGCTAAGAAGATTACAGTCTCCAGTGGATGGATAAGCCAATGTAGACATAGATATCATATTCGACTTTTCTTGGAGATCAAATAAGCACATGGATGACATATATTTAACATTTTATCAAGATTTGAATCAACATGCAAGAGCAACACTTCATGGGTCAAATTGCAAGGTATTTTAACAAAGAAGTTTTACAACGACTTACAAGTTGCAAATTCTATTCATTTCTAGATGGATGCTCAGGATGCAATCATATGTTCATCTGACCATAAAACTAGTTTTCACCACTTTTTCTATTGAATAGGGCACCTATGTGTATACATTACTATGACACAACTTGGGGTGTCCTTTTTTGCATCCTCGACCTTTGTATTTTATTATTACATTTTGCTAAGTTTTAAGGACACACAAAGGCATTGTAGGTGACATAATTTTTTGTGTTTTATTAGCACTTTTTAAAAATTAATTTGCATCCATCATGTGTCCCTTTTGCATTGAGTTAGCATAGATTGTGTAACATTTTTTTTAATCTTTTCCATCTAATTTGAGTCTCGTTTTTCATCTCGTTTGTGTTTTACCAACATCTCAATTGCATCTTAGATTTGTCTAAATTCTTTCTTAAATATGTGTCACGTGTGTTGACCCTGTGTCTCAATTGCATCCTATATTCATCTAATTTTAGCCTTTTTTCACTTTTTTTTTTTTTGTTGAGATTGCATTGCAAGGGAGCCTTTTTTGCATCTAACTTACATCTCATTTGTTCCTTTTTGGTGTCTCAATTACATCTTTATTGCATCTCAAGTGTCTTGCATTTTATATGCATATGTTTGAGCCTTATTTGTGTCTACCTTGAATCTTCATTGCATCTTACTTGCATCCCCTGTGCATTCACAATGTGTCTCTTTACATCTTCTCACATCTCCATTGCATCTTACCTACATATAATTTGAGCCTCTTTTGCATATTGTATTATTAATATTAAATGACCTTAGGATCTCTTCATCGTCCTTCTATATGCATATGGTGTCATTTTTCCAGTCTATACATTTTATTGGAAATAAAAAATAGGCACCCCATTTGGTTGAATTGGCATCCCTCGTATTTCGATTTATTAAAATTTTTCATTTAATTAGATTAGTCTATTTAAATTCTAGATGCATGTCCATTTTCACATCAATTTTCATTCATTGCACGTGTACAAATTATCAATTAAAAAATATTAATAACACATTTAATATATCATTATCTTGCCTTAAAATCTATACAAACATACCACAACCAAATTTTAGTTCTCAAGTCACATTAGCAACAACATTCAAACAATTTGAATAAATTATCATATTAATTTTCACAAGATAAAAAACCATATATAAAGTGTCAATAACAAAATTTCAATGCATACACGTACACAATAAATTTTTTTCTTGTAACAAGTGGTCTACCAACACCCCAAGGAAATGTCAATCTTATACATAACAACTCTTGAATTTCTAGAATGATAAAAAATGAAAATCTAAGTAACAAATCTAGTAAATATGGACAATGTCAAAACAACTAATCCACCATCATCATTTTCAGAAGTTGGACAATGACAAAAATTTGGATCCATCATCAAATATTCAAGATCTTCTTGTTCTTATTCTGAGTTCTTGCATCACTAAAAGAGCACAATAAAAAAGACCATTTAATTAATTAAGGAATGCTACCTTTTACAAGAAAAAAACATTTTAAATACAAATTTCTCTTTAAATGGGTTAGAACATTATATTTCTTATTTAAAAAATGAAGGTAACAATCTTCTACTAGGACACTTCCATGCTAGAATTGCAAATAAGCAAGTTACAATTTACAATCCTTAGCAACATTTGTAACCCCAACCATCTTTGGTTAGAACTTAGAAGAGGATCTTGATATGATGGACATTTCCAAAAAGCTTCTAAAAAATTAGTTGAAAACTTGTTTGACACGAAGTTGATAAAATTATGTAGTTTTCATGACCTTATAATACGTAACAATTTAATAAATAGTCAAATTCTAACTGAATGACTTGTATCCATGTTTTTGATAATAGTGTAGTGGACCATGTTATATCAGTTCCCCTAATTATTCAAATTGATGATATTTGTATTTAAAATGACCATGGCCATGACATAGATCATAGACCCTTGATTTGAACTCTATACATGGACTTGCATAAAAAGCCCAATGAGGATTTCCCTACGAATGAAAAACACTACATGTTCGATAAAAATAAAATAGAGTTTTTTCTGAAGGATATAAAGAAGGATTTAAACTTTCTTGTTAATAATGACAATCCTGAGAATCAATATCATAATTTTACATTGAAACTCCAATATTGATCCGG
>SNQJ01S0006347.1:120287-131003 GCA_010110895.2 Picea sitchensis
ATCTTATTTGCAAGTATCATGGGCATGGCTTAAGTGGTTTTAGGCAACTTATTCTTTCATTTGCAAGATATTGTTCAAGTTCTTTTCATGTTTTTTCAAGTTACATCTTGTGATTAAGCAATTTCAATATTTGCAAGCATTTTAATTTCGTTTTTGGTTCAAGTACCTAACTTTTGGCGAGCAACATCTTGCCTAACACACTAACTAACTCAATCTATCTTAGTCTCTTAGGCCTAAAATTTATTAGACTTAATAGGGCACTCATTACTGACCCAACTTTGCCACTTAAACAGGGATTGAAAGGAAGCAACGAAAGGTGCTAGGTCGGGGACGATCTCGTGGTGCTTAGTGTCCTTTCCGGGAGTACTTCTTTCCCTGGGTTGACCTGTGGAGCTAGGGTGGGGCCTTGTTTGCCTCACTTCTTGAGCACTCAACAACTACTTGGTACAAGCGGGGGGAGCCTTGAGGTTGACACTTAGTTAGGATTCACCTTTAACAATCCTTAATCTACTTTCAACCTTGGGATATTTACTTGGCATTTATCATCTTTGTGGTTGACATTTAGATCTTGCAAGCTATCACTTCTCATTTACATTTTCATGCAAGTTTATTTGAATGTTGTGGATGAATAACTAGGTGATCTTTAAGTTGCGCCCTTGGCCCTTGGAGGCTTCTTGTAAGCATTTCATTTTCTGTTTAGTGTGGTGTTGGTATATTGGATTAGCCCTCCTTGAAGTTGTGCATCCTTTGGAGGCACTTCATTGTTGGGTTTTGTGTATTTTGTCTTTTCCATTGAAAGCAGTCACATAGAGTGTGCATCCTTTGGAGACACTTTATTGTTGAGCATGCTAGGCTTGATGTGTTGGTAATTGCTTTCCATTTGAGTATCTTCTTTTCCTGCACAATCAAGTAGTTGGGTTAGTGTTTGTACCTTTGTTTATAAGTGTATTTTTCGTGTATCTTATGTTTAGTTGTATCTCCTAGATCTCATTTTGTAACTTTGTATCTAGTTGTTATATATTTATATCCAATCTTGTAGTATTGTTTCTAGTCTTATTCATTTGTAATCTTTGTAATCTTGGGTAATCTTGTGTAATCAATCTCCCTCAAACTATAGTTGACCCCTTGCCCAACCTTAGGCACTAGTCTTAGTTGTCCTAGGGAAAGGCTTGCCTCTCATTTAAATTGTTGCACATTTGCATTGCTGCCTTTGCATGTAGGCTAGATCTTTCCCCTTAACCTTTTAACTAATTGAAAACAACTCCTAGAATTAATCTCTAATTTCACATAGTAACTAGGGTCTACCCCCCTTGGCTTCCTTAAGAGTAAGCCTAGACGAAAGAGGTTCAAGTCAAAGTGACATCGTGGGCTTTGAACCTAGGCATTGTGCCTCCAAGGACACACTAAGTGAGCATGACTTAGCTCACGTTTGCAAGTGTGTATAAGGACGACAACAGACATGGTTGCCTACTGGCAAATACTCGGTGAGTATAGCTGTACCCTGATCATAAAAAATGGCCTCTGTCACAGATTTGCTCAATCTGCGTGATCTATAGATGGAAGTGCATCTCCACCTATTTAAGATCACCTAGATCTTGGTTTCATACCAAAGATCTCAACCTTGGTCTCCCACCAAGGATATCTACCTCCTGGCATCTCGCCAACGGTCACTACTCTTGGCATCTCACCAAGAGTCTCTCTCTCTTGGTATCTCACCAAGAGTATATGGATCTCGACATCTCACCAAGATCCTCAACTTGGCCTCTCACCAAGTGACTTCCATCTGAAGTGGATCCAGAACCTGATCTGCTTGTCTCCGTAGCCAAGTGAGGCTCAAGTCTCTGTGGTGCCCTGCTGCTGCTCCTCATCAATCTTTGATGCTCTGAAGCCCTTGCACCAACTCTCTGTCTCGACAACTCTGAAACTGAAGCTGTTCCAGGTGGACCAGTCACCCCTGATGATGTTGTCCATGAAAACTGAGTCTAAGCTCCCTCTGAATCACTATTATGAGTCAATAGGTCCTCCTCAACTCTGTCTCCCCATCTGACGCTGGATGGTGTAACAACTAACAAGGAACTGATGAACACACACTCCCTCTCATACTGAGCAACGAACTCAATCTCCTCTGTTGTCATTGCAGTGTCATCCTGCTGCTTCTTCTTCATCTTGGGACACTATCCTGCATAGTGACCCATCTCTCCACAAGCAAAGCATCTCACTGTGCTCATGTCTCTCTCTTGCCCATCGCCACTTTGCTGTGGTTTGGCCCCTCCCTTGGGATCCTGTCTAGCACCTCTATCGGTCTTCTTCTTGCCCTTAGTCCACAGAGCAAGGTCCTCATCACCTTGGGCAATCCGTTGCTGTCTTGAGGACTCTGAGGTGAGTCTCGTCTCCTCTTGAACAAAATCATCCCAAAGTCTCTCCCTACTAGGCATAACCTCTCGGGCAACAATGCCTCGAACAAATGGGCCCCATGGTTTGGAAACGCTGTTTAAGGCTGTCCTCACCATAAAGCCCGGGTCCACTATCTCTCCGACGGTTGCAAGCTCATCTCTGAACTCAGTGAATCTGCCAAAGAATGATGTAAACGACTCAGAATCGAGCATCTTAATGCTCCTGAGCCTGTCATGCAGAACCATCTTTCGGTTTTGGTTAGAACTCTGGTAAATCTTGCATAATGAATCCCATATCTCAAATGCATAGTCTTTACTAGTTAAATGTGGAATGATGTGGTCTCTCATCCCGTCACAAATAGTCCTTTTCGCCTTGTTGTTCTTCTTCCTGAACTTTGCCACCAATGCGGTAGCAGTGACAGGATGAACAACAACGGGAGTCTGAACTATATCCCATAGTTCAAGATCCTTTAAGGCGAAAGTGATTCTGGTTTTCCAATGGGATCGGTTGCTAGCTCCGTCTAGCCTATCCTCTGCCCGCATCTGGGACACCGACATGGTTGTCCACTTAAGCATCACACTGATGCTAAAACAACACAAGAGTACTGCCTCACTCCTGTCAATACATGTGTGAAAAGAGACAGTAACACCACAACCTCACTCCTAGCAAATATGTGTGAATAGAGGTTGTAAAATACAACCTCACTCCTGTCTACACAGGTGTGAAAAGAGGTTGTCCAAATCAGCCTCACACGTATTCAAATAGGTGTGAAAAGAGGCTGAAAACACAAGTTCAAAACAGTTCTACAGGATGTCCAACAAATCTGTCCACAAACACTGCCCACATGCTGTCCAATAATCTGCTAACAAGCTGTCCAAAAACTGCCCTGAACTGTCCAACAAAACTGTCCACTCAATGCTAAAAAATCAGCAAGTCTTAGCCACCATTGACTTTGATACCATGTAGAGAAACAAGGTACTATGAGGCTGCCAAAACAGGTCTGTCTTTGACCAGATTTTTGGCTTGAAGTTTAAACTTCGTTGTTGTTTTAGGACAACAAACAGTCTCATAGTTTTGATGGTTAAGTGTCGTTTTTAGGTGCCCTTGCAAATGTTTTATTATCCCAATGTTATAACATGCAATATACTCAAAACAAATAACACTACCTCTAGATCTTTACAACTCTAAATGCTGATTTACAATTCTAAGCATGCATGAAATGAACACAAGTATTTTTGGTCAACATGACCCTGGATAAAACCCCCCGGAGGAAAACCAGTTTGGAATGAAAGTGTATATAAGTGGTGTCTAAAGCATGAGATACCACAAGTGATACAATACAAAGGAACCTGTATACATAGCAAGCTCCTCTTGAGTCTTGCCAAATGATCCAATGAGATATGCGCCCAAGCTTAGTGCGCCCTCTCCCTTTGTTGCTCCGTCCACTGAAGTGAAGCTCCCTCCTTCCTCTTTGACCCAATGAAGAAAACCCTCCACAAAAATCTGCTCTCCTGTGTTGCCTCTCCACTGAAACAATTAGATCTGACTTCCTCCAAGTAAAACTGCTCCCTGCTAGCTGTGCGCCCCCCTCCTATGGTGTGCCCTCCTCCAAGCAAGTGTGATCACCACAAATAAACTAGGCCCTAAGTCTTCATGAGCCCTCCATGAAAGGAGGCTCCCAAGCTCGTCTCCCCCAATGCTTCCATTTCCATCTCCTTGTCCTTCTCCAAGCTCCTTTGGTGAACATACAAGTGAGAATGAGCCTCCAAATGCCCTATGCACCCTATTTATAGAAAACATAAGGAAACCTAGAAATGGATGGATGAGATCATCCCATCCCATTTCTAATCAAAGGTTGAGATCTTCCAAAAAGAATCTCAACTCAAAACCCACTTTGGCTTGGTTTCCTTATTTTTCTTTATGTTCCTCAATTCACCCACAAAGTAAATTAATAGTCACGTTTGACTTAAGTGACATATTTCACCTTTGATTTAAATCTCCTAGGTCAAAGTGAAATTAGAATCATAAAGTAAAGTAATGAGGGTAATAGTCTCCCCCTTTGTGTTTAGAGACTCACAAACACAAGGGGACCACTTTCCAAGGTATCCAAATCTCAACAGGTGGCAGAGGAACACATATGCTGCCATTCAAATAAACTCTCAAATAAATTGCAATCTACTAATTGTGTCAAGTTTCAACCACCAGGTGTAGTGGACCCTTTAATTTGTTAGGAAGTTCCCTTCATAGTTATTGTTATCGCAGAAGTTGTAGGTTGGGCAAAGCTCGACCCAACCACCAAGTGGCGACAACTAAGGGACACTATACCCAATATCACCTTGATATAGGTCCCGCGCTTCAAGGGTGACTAGGTCACTCTAGGGAGGCGATCCTGGTGACCCTGGGGGGATTGAGACGGATGGAAGGGAAGGAAGAGAAGTTTACCCCGAAAGGTCAATGATGGAAGGGAAGGAAGATAAGTTTACCCCTAAAGGTCAATGATGGAAGGGAAAAATGGTTTTGATGACTCGTCTCTGGGTGGTTTAAGATTGCCAAGTCTTTGGATACTTGCAAAAGTATTTGTACCTGCTCGAGACACAAAAAAGCCACACTTGCATATAGTATGTTAGGTGGACGAGCAAGTTAAGCTTGCTGTCCATAATTGCAGCAACAATCAGTGATATATATCAGCATGTAAAAGATAATAATGGCTGTAAAATAAATGCGAAAAGTCTAGTTGAATAGGCAAGAGACAAGCTAGTAAAGACTAGTTCAACTCAAGAATGAAAAAGGCAAGACTTTGGCACAAAAACAAGGCTGTTACAAAAAATTTAGTGTAGTGATATTTATCAGCCTTGTGGCTGTAATAAACTTATTATTACAGCAAGAGATTCAACCACCAAAACTTGCCAAAAGATGCGCTGTACTTACTAGTTTATGCGGTCTAATTTTAGGGAATTTTTGACTGTTAAATTAGGAGTTATTGAAGAGTTTGGTTAGGGTTTTCTGCAGTCCTAATGGCTGTAGGTTAAATTTGTAACAGCAGCAAGAAATACTTGGAGAAATGAAACGCCCTAGTGGCTCAAGCAAGCATTTATAGTATATATTTGAATCCACTAGGAACAATTTCAAAATCACGAAAATTCACGTTTACCAAGGTAACAATTTATATCTCCAATGCAACAAGCAATAACCAATGCTTTTAATGATTGGGTTAATGGAGTCAAGAAAATAATAAGCTAGAGGTACTACCTCCTTGGGGGTGTAAATCCTCTTACTCCCCAAGGCAAGTTACCCTAGCTAGGGTTTAGACTAAGAGGGTGTATGCACTTATACTTCTCTTAGTAAACCCTTGCTAAATCAACAATACTTAAGAAAAATTATGATGGAGGCTAAGGTGGGGGTGTATGCCTTTATACTTCCCACCTAGCTCTAGCAACAATCAACCTTGACTTGAAACACAAATGATAGCACACTGTAGATTTTCTTACCAATTCAAGGAAAAGATGCTAAGATAAACCACCACAATAGCAAGATAAAAGCTTTCTAAGGCTAGCKCATACCTCCACCAACCAATAACCAAGAAAGATAGCCACATACAAGAGCACAAGAGRTAAATAGCCAAAGATAGYGAAAATTTCAGTCCAAGGCCTCTCCAAATGTGAGAGATATGATGATAAAATGAAATAGAGTWCATYTCTATTTATACAAAATGTCCTCAAGTATGTTTGTCCACATAATTTTAGGGTAAACCACAAGATAGGGGTCAACAACCCTAATCTTGCCCCTTTACACAAATAATATTAAACAATTCATGATTTGCACATAAAAGAAAACCCTAAAGTAAGACGTCACCCTTCTAGGGTTACGTTTTGGCACTTTTGGGTGAAACGTTGAGTTGGAGATGATTGAGTTGGGCCTCCAAAGGCCATGTGTCTTCGATCCAACATTCTATTCCATGATCCAAGGATTCCTTCCTTCGAAACATGCCATGTGTACTTATCACCACCTCAAGCCCCTTAAGGTGACGTTTTAGGCCTCTAAAGCAAATCGTTTGGCTTGTGAGGGTATGGTGAGGTTGTCCAAGGTGCCTTTTAGGCCTCCAAAGGCAAATCATCGTTATTCGGCATGCGGGCCCTTGGCATCCAACCTGTGGGCTTCAAGCCCCACGGAAGCCCAAGCTATGCTTGTTCTTCCAAAACTGTCCACTAGCTAGGTCCTGCAAAGACAAATAAGCACGCCCTCCAAGGATCTCAAGTCAAAATATCATGGTGTGTAAATCAAATCAATAAATGAGCCACCTAAGCATGTGCATCAAAGATTACCCGGTCAAATAAGTAAGTGCCCAAAGACATTATGCAACTTGCTAAGCGTGGGTATGGGAGGTTTGAAAAGGTGTCCTATTGGATAGATCTTTCCCTAGGTCAAGGGTTGTTTCCCAAGTGATCCCTCTCTAAGCCATGTGAAGTAGATGAAGTGGTTAAGGATCAAGACTCACTAGGCATGGGGTTTATGACATACAAGGGGTTGTAGTGTCTCACTCATGGGTGCCTTTGTAGAGGGTGTGTGGCACTTTCGTTTGCAATGCGCTTTTTCTAACCCCATCCTCTTGCCATTCTTTGTTTTTTTCATGTTTTAAGGAGCAAGTTGAAGGCCACTGTCCTGGCGTGGTGTCCAGATAATGACAGTGTCACTCACAAATACCTTGCGGAAATGAGAAGGATGGCTCGTGATGAGACCCCCTTTCTCTCAGTTGTGTAACTGAGAGCCACTACCTTGGCTTGGTGGCCAGATGATGGTAATGTCATACCACTAGATAACCATGATCATGATAGGCCGGCTCATGATGAGATCTCCTATCCTCCAACTAACCCCCTAAGCGTTCACCATCATTTATTCTTGTGGGTCCCCCTTTTCTTATAAAGAAGTGTTTCATTGCTTTCTCGGGGGATCCTTGGGCGAAGCATCTGGAAGGTTTATATATAGGATTTTATCTTTTTAGCCAACAACAATCCCTTTGGGCCTTCAACCCCTTCTTCCCATGGAATGAGGAACAACCCCTTCTTGGGTCAATACACCCTAAAATCCCAAGAGACAAGGAAATGGGGGGTTTTAGGTGATGGAAAGTGGTAAGTATGGCTGGGAACAGTACGATGGCTCTTCAAGGGAGTTCCTAGTAGCAAACCCATTCTCAAGGAAGACCACTTACTAGGGCACAATGTCAACCACCAAGGTGAAATGGGGCAAAAGGCATAATGTCCAAGCATATGTCATGGAATCTAAAGTAGTCTAAGATACAACATACTTAAAATGCCTCAAATATTGAAATGACAGTGACCATAATACTTGACTTGTACCTCATGGAGGAAGGCTTAGTGCCTCTCGGAAGCCAGTTGGTGTGGTGGATGCCATCCTGAAAATCTCGACCTCTGTAGTGGTGAGAAGGGTCTCCATATGTGCAAGTGGACACTGCTGGTCATGTAGTCTCTTCACACTCCATATCTCCAACTTGAGGGCCTTGAGACATGATCTCCTTAGTTATCTCACAAAATGGGGATAACATTTGGCTCCTACTTGGGGACATGTGCTCGTCGTAGAGTGTATGAGAACCGCAACATCTCCTGGTAGACCCGTGCCTGCCTAAACTCAAACAAAAGCATCAGAGCATCTAGGGTGGTGCTATCACTCTTCGTCCATATACATAAAAAATCCAAAAATGGCTAATCTAGAAAATAAAATTTTAGCATTTTTTCAAAAGCTTCTAAATTAAGCATGAAACCAAATATGCAAGTAGAGAAAAATGAAATATGAAATGCATCTAAACTACTATGAGAAATCAAGATGCAAATGGAAGAATTCAAAATACATACCTACTTACCTAGGGGCCTTGGGGCTCTGAAGATTAGGCAATAGATGATGTCAGGTGAATTCATTCAACCAGTGCAACCAGTTGATCATCCCATCAAAGTATCTCCCCCTGTGCCTTGATTATGTAAAACAACAAAGATAAGTCAAGGACGTAATGATCATGAGCATAAATAGGTGTGTAATCAATCGTGAAATGAAACTCATGGAGAATGGTGGGAGGGAGGAAATCCTGTTGGAAAGAATATCCACAACTCTGATCATGCAAGGAATCCTGCCTGAGGTCATAGCCACAAGCTCGATCAATCCATCTTTGAAGGGGGCTTATATGTAGATGAAGGCTCATCCTCATCCTCCTGAACATCATCGCTGCGTCCTGAAGATTGAGAAGATATGAGAGGTCCCAAGAAAACCTCACGATTTCCCTGAGAAGAGGAAATGAGGTAAGGGACAGGCTCGGGTCTAGAAAAGCGCGTTGTCTTTATCTTCAAATCCTTGTAGAAGTCCTCAATATGAAAGTACTTCCTCTTTGTAGAGTGATCCTCTGGTCGCTTTGAGGTGGCCATATCCAGGCATTCCTCCAAAATTGAAGACGAAAGTGGTCGAGAGTCCTCGAATAAATCTGTATTCATGTCATCATCTGGCTGCTAAACATATGAGTCATATACGTATGAAAAGTAGTCCTCTGAAGATGACAACTCAAACCCCTTTTATTGAGGGATACCCTCAATGTCGTAAATAGGGTCTCTATAAAAAATGAGACGACCAAGATCCCATCTACGTTTGCCAATCTGTATGAAAGTGTCTATAGGCTCATCAACCATATCTAAAGGTTCTTTTATAAGACCATCAACATAAATGATCATCTCTCTGTCTTCGTGTGCAGGAGGAGTAGAGGCATGGACGTCTTCAACAAGTTCCTCAAATTCATCAAAGAGGCTAGTTGCTTCTTCAACTTCATGAACAGGAGGAGAGCATGGCTGGACAACCTCAACTACATCAGGCGGGAGCAGAGATAATGATGCCTCAACATGTTGCGCTTCATTAGGATTCTTTTTTCTCTTCATGTGTATGCTCCTCCATCGCCTCTTCATCACAGGAGGCTTGATTCTTAATGCAGAGTGCTTCATGTGCCTTTTTTCAAAAAGATCTGTTGCATCCAAGGGCTTCTCTAATACTTCTTCACTTCCAAAGTCATGGAATAAAGTGTCATCAAGATCCTTATAAGGATTACAACTCATCATGTTCTCTTCTTCATGCGCAGGCGGAACAAAGGCCTGGATGTCTTCATCAAATGGAAGGGAAAATATGAGCACTTCTTCTTCATCAAATGTCTCGTCTGGATCTTCATCGGGATCTTCTTGGTAACTTTCTTCATATGTTTGTTCTTCGAGCAGTTCTTCATCGTCAAGGGCAGGAAATGACTCTCTTATGCGATTCATCTTTTCCTTAGCAACTTTATTAGCCACCTTTTCCTTTTCCATCTGTAAAAATGCCTTCTTCGAGTCATAACAAGTTCTGGATGAGGGTTCAACCCATGGTGCCATAAATCCATTGATTGAAAAGACACCCCAATGGAGTCGCCAGGTGCGATCAAGTCTCACCAAAGGAGGGAAAGGGGGAAAGAGGAAAAGGTGGGTTCGTGGGAAGTGGAGTTGCCAGACAAGCTTCAAGGGAAACTTATCAAGGGTGGAAAAGGGAATGTTCTTCAATGGAGTCACCAGGCAAGCTAAGGGATAGAGGCTTTGGAAGGGAAGCTTGCTAAAGTGTCATTAGGGCATGAAGAGGATTCAAAATCCTCCACACAATGTTGCAGGAAGCGCTCGCCCCACTACACCCTCAGAACCCTCACTCCGAGCGGATTTGCCATGGAAGTGACCCCTGGAGCGAGCTTCAGAAATCCGGAAGCCCGCTTTTGGATTTTGGAAGCTCGCTCCCGTGTGCAAAACCTCGCTCCCTGCCAGCATGGGAGTGATGCACCCTAGAGCGAGCTTTCGAAATCCAGAGACTGGCTTCTGGATTTTGGAAGCTCGCTCTGGGGGTCTCTCCCCGAACGCTTCCCTATCACTCCCCGAGCGCTTCATGTAGGGCCCGCGAGCTTCCACAAAAAAAAAAGTACTCATTTTTTTTTTTAATTTTTGAGTTGGGTTAGAGTGTGGGGTGTGGTTAGGGGAAAGTGAGGACGGAATAAAATATATTTTCCCCCTCTCATTTCCTCATTGTTTCTATTTGTGTTTGCTTGAGCTTGGAGGAGAGAGCCAATGAAAGCTTGAAGGAGAGTGCAGATTTGTGAGAGCTCGGAGGAGATAGAAAAGAGGAGCTTGAAGGAGAGAAGAAGGAGGAGCTTGGAGGAGAGAACAAAGGCAACCATCTATCTCAAGTTTCAACTTGCAAGATTCAAGAGCTAAAGAGGTAAGCCCAAACCCCAACTCTCTCATTTCCTTGGGTTAAATTTGTTTA
>SNQJ01S0006348.1:22511-35231 GCA_010110895.2 Picea sitchensis
ATTTGTGAAAGGATTGGAGCCGTCCGTCTACAGGAGGACGTGTTTCGCGAGATCATCCGCTTCGAAGACTCGGGCATCGGGACTCACAAAAGTGAGCACCTAGCCCTTGTGAGCGGCGAAGTTGTGAAAGAATCTAAGTCGTCCGTCTGCAGGAGGATGCATGTCGCGAGATCATCCGCTTCGGAGACTCGGGCATCGGGACTCACAGAAGTGAGCACGTACCCCTTGCAAGTGGCGAAGTCGCGAAAGTATCTGAGTTGTCTGTCTGCAGGAGGACACGTGTCGCGAGATCCTCTCTATCAGGGATTCGTACATCGAGAGTCAGAGGAGGAAGTCTCTCGACTTCGCAAGCGGCGAAGTCGTGAGAGGATCAGGACCGTTTATCCGAGGAGGACAGGTGGCAGAGATCAAGGGATCTCGTGGACTCGAGGATTCGCGGGATAAGAGCATGAGAGCTCAACTCTTTGACTCGCGAAGTCGCGAGTAGCGAGAATGCGAGAGGGGAAAATAAATATCGCTTCTCGAGGTTTCGCAAGAAGAGATCGCAAGAGTTGGGTGCTCCAACTCACGAAGTCGCGAAGTGCAAAGTGGCGAGGAGGAAAATCTGAACCGTTGGATCCAGGAACGGGAGGACCGTTGGATCAGAATCTCTGTAGCCATATCGCATATCGGGATTTCGGAGGTTGGAAGGGGTCACTTTCGACCGTAGAAGTCACGAAGTGCCGAGAGACGAGGCTCATGAGAACACGTGGCACGTCCATGAGATGGGGCCCATGAGATTGACAGGTGGGCACGCGTCGCCCGGAAAGGAAGTCAACCATTGTTGACTTTCGCGTCTCGGGGATCCGCGAGATAGGAGCACGAAGGCTCAACGCTCCAACTCGCGAGGTTGTGAGTTGCGAGAAGAGCGAAGAGGAAGTCAACCATCGCTAACTTTCGCGTCTCGGGGTTTCGGAGAAGAAGAGCACGAGAGCTCGACGCTACAATCGACGAAGTTGCAAGTAGCGAAAATTGTCAAAGGGAAGTCATGCATCGCATCTCCCCGAATCGCGAAAAGTCAAGAAGCACTCGGTTGTCTTAAGCGCGTAGACACGGGACAGGGTCATGTGGACAAGACCCGATGGGGGAAACCTGCCATTTTCTAGCCCTATCGGGGTTCGGCGTTTCGCCGTGTTGGGGTTTGCAGAGTCGAAAGACTCGACGCCCTAGTAGTGCTGTGTCACGAAGAGTGAAAGAATGCCATACTTGTTCAGCATGTGGTCGTGACCCACGATCACATGGAGATGGACAAGGAAGAAATTAGCCTATGCTAAGACCCCCGTAGGTATCTCGGGGATTCTGATCCTCGAGAATTCGACGAAAAATTTTGTTTCCCTTAGTGGGTATGTGACAAAAAGTGGGAAGCATCCTACCTTGCAAAGTTCCATGTCTCCTTCACCAAAAATTTCATGTCTTCTTGACCATATAGGATATTGGTAGAGATGAAAGTGGTAGAGAACCTTTGGCAATAAACTAAGGAATTATTCCAGCTACATCAATTGAAACTAGGGAATTATGCCTACTAAGTCAAGTTGGATTTATTTACGATTATCATTGATTCATGGACTTAGTCTATGCAGCGGAAAGCAATAGGCTCTTCCAACGATTGTGGCAGTAGTCCAAACAAATGACAACAATAATGACATGACTAAGAGAATACTAAATGATAGATATACCTAAATAATTGAGATCGGGGTAATTGTGGACACATCAACGCTTTAATGTGTCACAATAAACCAAGCAAATAAAAAAAATAGGTTAAAACTTCACATTCAAATAAATATTTGACTGTGTATTTATTCACAGTGTATTACACCAATGTTGTCAATGCACAGGCCCATAGACTCTCCAGTTTACCAGTTGTCATGTGTTTCTACGCGACATGCATTCTAGTTATTTGGAAAAACTATATTTAAAAAGAAAAAATTAAACTATAGTTATGTGTTGCTATGCCGTCTGAAACTGTACATGCAGTGGTGAGAATGTGGCGAGCTGTATCCTATCCACAAGTCTTGAAAATAGTAAATTTTTGGGTACATCGAAACCTTTGGAGTGCATGCGAAGGGTCGTGTCTAATTTGTACATACTTGCAACTGCTTCTACCCATTTGACTCCAATATCAACAAGAAATGGATTTGTCCTTACCACTAGGAAACGTTTCCAGTCCGGTGAGGGGTTGAATTCTCCTTTCAATCAATCGCGTGCAAGAGGTGTTGTTGTGAGAGCAGAAAGAAACAAGGCACCATGGATGTGCATAACACTAGAACCAAAGAATTTTTTGAACAGAAACAAGGATGAAGAGGAAAGGAACAATGTTAATCTCGAGTAGACTCTCCCTAATGAACCTGAACTTTTGAGTGGGAAATTTGCCTAATGAACCTGGCCTGCCTGTTAGCCGGCTCAACTGAGGAAAGTCTTGCATTGGGGTATGTGTGGTGAGTACGCAAACATGAGTCTCGAAGTGGAATGTGAAATAGTTTAGCGACTTCATGATGAGGCCCATTTATGCCCTCCTATCACTCATCAAAATCGGATTCAAACTCTCTTTCCTATGAAATTAGCCCAGAACTTCCCTTAGAAACTGCCCTTTCGATCAGCCAATGTGTAGACTAGCATATAAACCTTGAGCCAAGCCTAGTAGAGGTTGTTTCACCCATCTATAAGTGTCCCTTGTCCCTCACATCATGCAGTCAATGGCATCAAAATTCTTCCTCCACTCACGAGGGACTAGCCTGGTTCAAATACAATTTATAGCTAGAATATTTAGTATTTTCGTGGGGTTTATAATACAAATGATAGGCCTCATGAACTTGTTTTCACCAATGAAGATTATCCGACAGTTGCTTGATAGGATGGACCACCTTTTAGACAATGATTTCGTGTTTCCTACATCTTTGCGGAGGGCTTCCAGAGATAGGGTGTTGTTGGTTCGAACTCGGTGGAACATTATGTAAAACCAGAAAGAATTCAAAATGAGTTTTTTTATGTAGGAACTGTCAAGGGAGGATGCAAAGGTCTCTCTGGAGTATAGCATTCTGGTGATCAAAGGAGGTCACAAAAAAGAAGAGAGGGAAAACAATTCATGATCACCAAGAAGTTACAGTAGCTACAATAATTGACTGGTGGTTCAACATAGATTGGCTCATTTTGGTTGCAATGATTGATGTGGAGCTCTCTCCATATAGTTCGACTTAGAGTTGGAACTTTTGAAGGGGATTCAACTTCGTGCTCAACTAAGTTGTTGTTCCCGTGGTCGAAGGTGAGCTAGAGGAAGAAGATGTGACTTGGAGCCTCAGAGGAAGATGCAAGAATAGGACATGGATGTCTTGAGCTCGAAGCTCCCAATATCCTTGGGCTTCCCAATATCTTCTTTTATTAGATTGAGTATAGGTATATTGCAGTGAAATGAGGCTTTTTTTACCTAACTTCAACATTGGTGCACTACTTTGATCCGCTTCCGCACTCTGGTTTTTATTAAGATTTTAAACTTCATTACAATGTTTGCTTCATTGCAATCTTGAGGGTGGAAGAAGGCGGCACAGGCTCTTACTTTGATCCGCTTCTGCACTCTGTTTTTTATTAAGATTTTAAACTTCATTACAATATTCGCTTCATTGCAATCTTGAGGGTGGAAGAAGGCGGTGCAGGCTCTCACATTGAGGAAAGACTTCATTGCAATCTTTATGGTAGAATAAGGCGATGCAGGATCTTACATTGAAGAAAGCGGTGAGCTCTGAGAATGAGAGGCAGTGGACAGGGGACATTGCAGAACAACAACATTGCCTAGATAAGGTCTGAATTGATATGCAGAGGAAAGCGGTGAGCTCTGAGAATGAGAGGCAGTGGACAGGCGACATTGCAGAACTGCAACATTGCTTAGATAGGGTATGAATTGATATGCAGGGTTGGCGTAAATAGATAACTAGGGCGATGATTAGATAGATGTCTCAAGCTCTATATGACAACTTAATTGATATGCAGAGTTGCGGTGAATAGACAACAAGAACGATGATTAGATAAATGTCTCAAGCTTTATGTAACGACCAATTGTAAACAAAATATCAAAACATATATAACATATTTATTCACTTATTTATGAGATAACATTTTTATTTGACATAACATATTTATTTACTTACTTTTTATAGAGCATGACAAAGAAGGAGTCCACCACCCCAACGATAAGAGGTGAAAGTTGACGTACGTTGCAGAAAAACAAAGATTTTTTATTTATTTTAATTAGAATAAAAGTTTTATGGAGAGTGTTCTATGTTCAACATTGAAAATAAATGAAAATTTTAAATCAAACGAATAACTAATAACCTGGTCAACTATGAATCGAATGCTATAGTCCCTTTCTCCAGGGACTAATAAAGATTTGAATGTTCATTCACAATATTTGATTGAATTATTTTGTTCATATGCTACCGGGGATCGGATTTAAATCTACATCCCCGGTTAGTACAAAAGAAATAGATAAAATCAGAACCCCCAATCATGTATTTGGGCTTATATAGTTCAGTCGTAGACCATTTGATTGCAGATACGGAGGTCACCGGTTCGAACCCGATTGGGCCTTCTACGTTAAACTTTGTCTTTTCAATCCTAATATTTATGATGCATTTCTGTTTGTGTTTGAAAAAGTTGCAACACCAAAAGTTACAGGATTCGAACAACTTGGGTTTTAAAAAAGGACACGAAAATGATATTACGGTTATTATGATGCTTGAATAAATACTAGACTAAACTAAACATCTGCGCCTGTAGCTCAGTGGATAGAGCGTCTGTTTCCTAAGCAGAAAGTCGTAGGTTCGACCCCTACCTGGCGCGAGATTTTTCAAGGTTTGTTACTTTTTTAACACTTTTCAGCAGAGATTGGGTCCTCTACGTTAAAGTTTTATTTTCAATCCTAATATTTATGATGCATTTCTTTTTCTGTGTTAGAAAAAGTTGCAACAACAAAAGTTACAGGATTCGAACCACTTAAATGTTAAAAAAGGACTAATATAACACTTTTCAGCAGAGATTGGGTCCTCTACGTTAAAGTTTTCTTTTCAATCCTAATATTTATGATGCATTTCTTTTTCTGTGTTTGAAAAAGTTGCAACAACAAAAGTTACAGGATTCGAACCACTTAGATGTTAAAAACGGACACGATATGGAATTACAGTTATTATGACGGTTTATTAAAGTTCAGAATAAAGTAAACATCTGCGCCTGTAGCTCAGTGGATAGAGCGTCTGTTTCCTAAGCAGAAAGTCATAGGTTCGACCCCTATCTGGCGCGAGTTTATTTAAGGTTTGTTACTTTTAATAACTCTCTTTTCAACAGAGTTGAAAAATATTATATATTTTCGCGATGGTGATGTGGATTTTGCTTAATGTTTTATATAATTATAAACTTTTTATTTATATCTATATTTTCTTAAAGTTTGGATGCTACAGATTTTGTGAGGCAGAACAAAAACCATAAAAAGAAACCAGTCAACCTAAGGATGTTGACAGCAATGTGCGAGATTGATATCAAAGTTTTGAGGTTTTCTTTAATTTATAACTATATCTGCTTAAAGTTTGGATGCAACAGATTTTGTCAGGCCGAACAAAAAACATGAAAATTTGTCTATTAATCTGTCAGTCCGAACAAAAAAACATGAAATTTTGTACATTTAAAAAGAAACCAATCAACTTAACGATGTTGACAGCAGTGTGCGATTGATATCAAAGTTTTGAGGTTTTCTTGGTTTCCTCCCAGGGCATTAACCATTGAGAGCGTCGGCTTTTTCTTCTGCATGGAGCCACAGTAACAAGGAGAAACAGAGCGCGTTGTCGGAGGTTCAATTACTGGGAGTAATCCTGATCAGGAAGAAGATGGGTATGAGTCCACAGAACAACTTAGCCCACGGAACAGCTTTGCACTGCTCAACTTGATGTTCCCTTGCCTTCTCCGACAGTGATGGCGAGCCCGCACAGCCCAGACGGAGGAGGGAGTTGTCGTCCTCGGCTCCCACGCACAAGCTACTCCATAAGGTGAGCCAGCGAGACCTTGGTTTCATCGATAATGTAGAGATAGAGGTTTTCTTGGTGTACAATTGTTTTTGGAGTCTGGTTTTCTTAATATATCAGTATAAACTCATCTTAACTCTGGTTTTATTAAGCCTTAAGCGTTGAGAGCCAGGTGTAAACCTTTCCTCTTCCACGTTGAATTTAGGCGAGGTGTAAGCGTTGAGAGCCAGGTGTAAACTCCTTTCCTGATAAGAAAAGAGAGGTATCATTTGTCATTGGGGTTTTGGTTCGATAGTGAAGTAGGGTGTTCCATACCTCCACCAAGGTTCAAATTCCCCTGTGACATGTTTCCTTAAACAGGCCTAGGCCTATGTGTCGATAGGGCCAGCGTATTAGAAATCATTTAAACAAAGGTGATATCATTTGGGGAATCTGAGCCTTGCTAACAAAAGCAGAGTGCAAGTTCTATTTCAATGTCTCCCATTAAAAAATAGATAGTGATATCATTCATGGAATCTGAGCATTTGCCAATGAAAGCAAAGTACAGGCTATTCAATGTCTTACACTCTGCATATGGGATTTCCTTTCTAGCCGGAGCATTTAGAGATATTTACATTTTTTATCCCTGTTTGAGGTCAATCTTTTACTATCACAAAAACTCTTCCCACGTTGGTAGAGAGGCTTGAAGAGATCAGCAAATCCTTTTACACCGTAAATCCTTTTATCCATTTTTTTTTCCTACAGCTTTGCGAGGAGCAGCGATTCTTAAGCAAGAACTCTGAAGGATGTATGGAATAATGCATATGTTATTCCATATGAGAAGGGGGCCACTCAAACAACCTCCTCTAATGGAGAGTTGGCTCCAGAATACCATGTATTAGATATTGGCATCCAAGTCTTACTGCCAAGAGGAGGGGATCTCCCAAAACCACAAGAAAATGTTTGAAGTCATTGCAACATATTTCTATGATGTATTTTATTATATCAGGAATGAGGGTCTTACAAAGCAACATATTTCTATGATGTATTTTATTATATCAGGAACGAGGCTCTTATAAACAAGTGTTGCATGGCAGCGGAGTCCCTGCCAGGCTGGAATGAGAGTTAATGCATGGGTGTACATGTGGTATTCATGGCCAGCCTGGCAGGGACTCAGATTTCTTTATGGTCAGTCTGTCCTGTGAAATACATTTTGCACCCAACACTTCGGCCATATATATTTTGCACCCAACAATACCGTCATAGAAATGAGACAGTAATTCATATAATATTATAACATCGTACCAAGAGTTATAGTAACTTGTATAATGCTATAAAACTTGATACATTTTGCACTAGCCTGTCACGTGATAAGTGTCAATACATTTCAAGAAATATACATTTGCCAAAGATGCTATAAACTTTGGAATTCTCAATCACTACAAAGCTTGGATATCAAACCATTTCAATATGCTTAATACATATAAAAACTTACGGATATATTCGGCTAGCAGAAAATGCTAATACAAACATTCCAACTAATGCTAGCATTAATCGACCTTCAAGCAATATAGAGGAAAAATATATGATTAAAAAATTTTGTCTACGAGAAAAAGTTTGGATATGTTGCCATATAGTACATTGGGAATAGAGAAGCTCTAGATACTGAGTTTCCCAAACCAGCTCAGCCAATCGAACCGCTTCATAATACATTTTGCACCCAACACTTCCGTCATAGAAATGAGACAATAATTCATATAATATTATAACTTCGTACCAAGATTTATAGTAACTTGTATAATGCTATAAAACTTGATACATTTTGCACCAGCCTATCACGTGATAAGTGTCAATACATTTCAAGAAATATACATTCGCCAAAGACACTATAAACTTTGGAATTCTCAATCACTACAAAGCTTGGATATCAAAACATTTCAATATGCTTAGTACATATAAAAACTTATGGATATATTCGGCTAGCAGAAAATGTTAATACAAACATTCCAACTAATGCTAGCATTAATCGACCTTCAAGCAATATAGAGGAAAAATATATGATTAAAAAATTTTGTCTACGAGAAAAAGTTTGGATATGTTGCCATATAGTACATTGGGAATAGCGAAGCTATAGATAGTGAGCTGCCCCAAGGGGAAACCAGCTCAACCAGCCGAACCGCTTCATAACTGAAGTGTAGATTGTTAATGACGCAAAAAGAGTTCAAAATTGTGGCCCCTAAGGGTGGCCGTTACAACTGAGGAAAATGTAGACAACATAACTGTAACAACTATGGAGAAATTCATGAAAGGTTTCCATGCAGATGACAAAACAACAAAGAAAAACAACAGACAAATCACCGGTATGGGTTGTAGTGCGGCGACGCGAGCATGCAAAAGGCGCCAAATGTCATGTCCCCGGGAGGAGGTGGCTCTTCCTCGACTAGTGTCCAGTCCAGTTGCATGTCGTGCTCCGTCGGTGATGGCAGCCTCTGCTCCTCGCGGTCTGCTTCTGCGTGGACCAAAGTTTCCAGTGCCAACACTGGTGCCGAGGTTGGTGTTGGTTGGGGTGTTGTTGTTTGGGGTGCATCTGCTGGGAGGTGATGAGCACCCTGTAATGCAAAGAGAAACTGCAGGAGTTGAGAGGCTTTGGCGTCCAGGGTCTCTAGGAAGAGCCAGAGGTTGTCCATGTTGCGACGCAAGTCGAATACCAGGTTCTGCACCAGTGTAAGGCTTGTTTGTCAGTCGCATTCTAGGTCAACATGGGAACCAACTCGAGATTGGGGTTGTCATTGTGAATTTTGACTGGCTTCCGGACCATCCATCTAAAATTGGGTGTCGTGAGGTTGGTCGTGAAGCGACTGGGTGGTCAGAGAGTTGGGAGGAGCTAAAGGGCCTGTGTGTGAAACAGATGTCCAATTGCCTAAAGGTCCTCGGTTGTAGTCCAATGAGGCCCCTGTGCAATCCATCTCCTCCATTCTGTTGGTAAGGGACACAACAAGCGGCGGGAGAGGATCGGGAATATGAGTCGACTAAGCCAGGGAGGAGGACGAGGTGTCCAAAGAGGAGGAGGATAACAGGGAGGGAGTAAGTGGGGGACAAAGGACTAGGCGAGGTCGGTTTGGCTGGCAGGCTAACCCGCGTTTCGACTTCCCTCATAGTCAGGGAATCTACAGGAGAGTGGGAGAGTGAAAATGCGCCAGGAATAGAGTAAAAGAGGACAAAAGCAGAGCAGGGAAAGGCTGGGCAAGAGGTCGAGCTATGAGAAGAAAAAACAGGAAAGAATGAGCCATCTGGAACCACTGGAGCAATTGAAATATGTTGGGGAGCTGGTGAAGTTCCATAAATGGTCGTACGCGCAAAGTAAAGGCCCAGCGAGGGTGGTCGTCCATCGAATGGATGTGAAGGCAGAGTAGGGCACACTGAGAGTAATAGAAAGCTGCCTCGAGTGAGTTGAACTTAAAGTCATAAGGCAGGTGGGAGGGAGTGGCACATGTTCGTCACATCTCCGGCGCCACAGAGGATTGCTCGTGGTTGCTCCACTCGACGTGTGTGCTCTACTACCACCCCATCCATGGGAAAGGGAATAAATGCAATGGAGTACAGACATGTGGGCAGGAAGTTCAAGTACCTAGGCACGTGAGCAAAAACCAGAAAAAATAGTGGTAATGTCTATTATATAGGTTTGTTGACAAAAATCAGGAAAAAAAATAGCATACGTGATTTAGTTTTCTTTAAAAGAAGGGACCGTGGACACAATAAGAGTTGAAATTTATGAAATGAAAGGTTCCTGGACAACATATTTTATACATACAAAATATGTAATTTTACAAAGCGGAGGCCTCATTCAATACTTAGTCCATTTTTGGATGGCGAGTTCTCGAGCTGGCGGGCTGAAAAATGGGCCTCTGTTGTTTCGTGGCCTACAAAGAATACTCAAAATTCCGCGATATACAAATTGAGAAGCAGAGTTCGGAATATCGTGTCCAAAAAATTTAGCATTCCCGAAAAAGTATTCTTTACATATGTTTTACAGACACGTTGTCTTATCTACAAAGAAGATATTTACTTTTATACATAAGAAATATGTATTTTTATAGAGTATGGGGATGAGATTTTATAGAGCATGCACAGAGCCCTGAATTCATACTTAGTCATTTTTCCATCGCAGGCTGGCGGGCTGAAAAATGGGCTTCTGCTGTTCCGTGGCCTACAAAGAATACCCAGAGTTCCGTGATATACAAATTGAAAAGCAGAGTTCGAAGTATTTGAATTGTAAAAAATAGTGGTAATGTTTGTTACATAGGTTTGTTGACAAAAAACAAAAACAAAAATTAACATTCCTGACTTAGTTTTCTTTAAAAGAAGGGATGGTAGACATAATAGAAATTGAAGTTTATGAAATGAAAGGTTCCTAGACAACATAATCTATACATACAGAATAGTTTACAAAGCGGAGGCCTCATTCCATAGTTAGCCAATTTTTGGATGGCGGGTTCTAGGTATGTCGGGATGAAAATTGGGCTTATGTTCTTATGTGGTCTACAAAAAGCACCGATAGTTCCGTATACAAATTGACAATTGGACTTGCGGACTATTTGAATTTGAAGGGGCTCGTGTCATATAACCAAATTGAAATAATAAACTCAATAACTTATCTTTCTATGAATAAAATCATTTATAAATAATCAAAACAAGTTTAGCATTGTCGAATTAGTTTTCCTTTTTACATATGCTAGTGGACAAAAAAACAAAAAAAACAGTACTGACGTTTGTTACATAGGCTGGTGGACAAAAGTATGAAAAAAACAACATTGCCGAATTAGTTTTCTTTAAAAGAGCAGGTTCTCGACTTAGCCAGTTTTTGGATCGCGGGTTCTCAGGCTGGGGACCTGAAAATTGGGCTTTTGTTGTTCTGTGTCCTACAAATAGCACCAGGAGTTCCGCGATATACAAATTGATAATCGGACTTGCGGACTATTTGAATTCTAAGGGGCTCATGTCCAAAAAATTTAGCATTCACAAATTACTTTTCTTTACATATGTTTCACATACGATGATGGACAGCAGGACAAAAAGCACAGTACCAATGTCTTTTACATAGGGTGGTCGACAGAAGGACCAAATAAATAGCATTCCTGAATTAGTTTTCTTTAAAACAGAAGCTCCTCAACACAACAAATTGAAATTTATGAAATTATAGGTTCCTAGAGGCCATAAACTATTCATAGCAAATGCGTAATTTTTTAAAGTAGATATTTACTTTTATACATAGAAAATATGTACTTTTATAAAGTATCGGGATGCTATTTTATAGAGCAAAGACAAAGCCCTCATTCCATATTTGCACGGACACCTGATTGCATAGTTAGGCAGTTTTTGGATTGCGAGTTCTTGGGTTGTCGGGCTGGAAATTGGGCTTTTGTTGTTCCATGATCTAGAAAGAGCAGCCAAAGTTACGTGATATAGAACTTCATAAGTGGGCTTCAGGACTATTTTTATTTTAAGGGCCTTTGCGCCAAACAGTATGAAGAACATATGGTAAAGATGCAATAAATGACATACTCTCTATATGCTTGAGTAGAAAGAAAGTAGTGAACACAATTTTATAACATTTATATAAAAATAATAATAAAACGTGTTACATATTCCTGGAAATTTAAAGAAACATATATGTGTGTGTGTGTGTGTGTGTGTGTGTGTGTGAAATATGATATCTCAAATTTGAGTGAGTGATTTATGTCATTCTTAATTTTGAAAATTACTAGGCAGGAGAAAATATGCATCAGGAAAAAGAGAATTCAGATAAAATAAACAGAATGACCTCACATTCAGCATAGCTGAAGATAAAAATCTAGGAACACATAAAAGCAGGAAAAAAACTAGCAATCCCGAATTGGAGCATGGACAAAACCCTCATTTCATACTTAGCCAATTTTTGGATCCCAGGTTCTCGGGGTGGGGACCTAAAAATCGGGCTTTTGTTGTTCCATGTCCTACCAATAGAACCGAGAGTTCTGTGATATACAAATTGACAATGGAACCTGCGGACTATTTGAATTTTAAGGGGCTTGTGTCCCAAAAATTTAGCATTTGCGAATTAGTTTTGTTTGCATAGGTTTTACATACAGTGGTGGACAAAACACAAAAAATAGTACCGATGTTTGTTACATAGGGCGGTGGACAAAAGGACCAAATAAATAGTATTCTCGAATCAGTTTTCTTTAAAACAGGGGCTCATGGATACAAGAAATTGAAATGTATCAATAAATTATACATAGCAAATACGCAATTTTTTAAAGTAGATATTTACTTTTATACATACGAAATATGTATTTTTATAAAGTATGAGGATGAGATTTTATAGAGCATGCACGGAGGCCTCATTTCATACTTGCCCGCAACCCTGATTCCATACTTAGATAGTTTTTGGATTGCAAGTTGTCGAGCTGGAAGGCTGAAAATTGGGCGTCTATTGTTCCATGGCCTACAAAGACCACCCACAGTTCTGTGATATACAAATTGACAAGCAGAGTTGCAAACTATTTTAATTTTGAGGGCCTTTGTGGCAAAAGCATGAAGGACAGGTGGTAAAGATGCAATAAATGACATACTCTCTATATACGTTCGAGTACAAAAAAGTAGTGAACACAATTTTATGACATTTATATAAAAAATAATGAAATGTATTACATATTCTTGG
>SNQJ01S0006348.1:35329-75024 GCA_010110895.2 Picea sitchensis
GTGTGTGTGTGTGTGTGTGTGTGTGTGTGTGTGTGTGTGTGAAATATGATACTTGAGATTTGAGTGAGTGATTTATGTCATACTTTATTTTCAAAAGGACCAGGTTGGAGAAAATATGCATAGGAAAAAAAGACAATTGAGATAAAATAAACCGAATGAATTCACAGATAGTTGAAGATAAAAATCTAGGAACACATAAATATAGGAGACAAAAGAATAGTTTTATTTGGAATATATGAAAAAAAAATAGTTTTTTAAATATCCCTGGAAATGTAAATGCGTTTGTCATATAGACTGGGATTGGAGCTCCCGCGGACCATAACAGAAATATGTACAAGAAATAGGATTGTTGAAAGAAATTGGACATGGTAGAATGTAATACCTGAAAAGTAGAAACGGGAAGATCAGTTTTTGGGTATAGATATCTATTCAAAAAAGTTGGAATAACTGGATTGATAAACAAAGAACTATCACTATACACTTGCAGGGATGGTACATATAAGTAATTTTGGTGTTTTCTTAGTCATGCCTTTCCCTGTTGTTTTTTGTGGGTGGCTCACTTGAATAACTGGATTGATAAATAGAGGATTTATGCATTTCCTTGTTGGATTTCGTTGGTGACCCACTTCAAGTTCTCTTCAATATAGCTTCTGAAGGGGGCGACGTTGATGTCATTGTGTATTTTAATGCTGAAAACTTCATTTTCTAATTCACTTAGATCAATTGAAAGTTTATACAGAGCTTTGTGAATGTCTCCATTCTGTACCAAATACCGGACTAGCCAGTTGTGCACCTCTTCTTCATGATATTCAACAATCCTGTAAAAAATTTCTAAAGATAAGGCCTTCAAATTATCAACTTGTTTATCGAAAGCTTGTTTGGTTAACGCCAGCGAGTTGAGGATTAAGATGGGGTCCTGGAATATGTTTGTCTTCCCTACTAAGTCTATTTTGGTGAGCTTTGTGAATAATGTTTCTTTCTTTGATATTGATTGCTCACATGATTAGACGATGACATACAGGTTCTTCACTTTCTCTTTCCAGCATGCTTCTAATTGAGTGAGTCATTTATTGGATGGGATATCATGTTGTCTTCTTCTCATCTCTGGCATGTTGTTGACATGAAAGGAAAAAGGAATAACTATGTGCACATAGAAAGATTCTTCTTTTTTTAAATACGTTTGTAGAAGTACGAGCATGTTATGTATCTTGCTCTCCAGGGAATCCATATTCTGTGATGTTTCCCAGGCCTTAGTAATGAGTTCCATTCTTTTGTTGATATTTTTCTCCACATATCCTCTACAGGATGTGAAGAAGCTGAAGGACCCTTTCAGATTTGTTGCAGGGGTGCACGTAGTCATAGGCGTGGCTACTTCCAAAGAACTGACAAGCAATGTCATAGAAAACAAAGATTCATTTAATTCCTTAATCCGGTTCTTTAGTCTAGCATTTTCGGCTTCAAGGACTCCAACAAAATCATGAAGAGCATATCCGGTTGCCATGTGAAGTTGAGAGATTTTGGATTCCTGCATATTGGAAAGGTGAAGTTTTGAACGATGTTTTCTTTTCTTATTTTTTACATCTCTTTTTTCAATGATTAATTTTTTTGATTTAGTTTCAAAAACAACACTCTGGAATACAAAGGATTCATCTTTGTAAAAAAAATTGGTATCAACCATGTCCATTGAGCAGGCATATTGAACTGCATCTCTGGGTTGATCAAGGTTGCAAAATATGTTTTCCATATCAGTGTCAAGATCCCTGTTTTCACTGTAAATTTCAGGCTACTCCGCCTCCCCTACAATTATTTTTCCATTCTTCGGGAAGCTGGTGAGGAAGATGTTGACTGTATCTCTACAAAATTGTTGTGGAGGGGACAATATAACCCCCTGGAAACATTGTTTCAATGCATGCAAATGGAAAAGATCCTCACTAATGAAAATATCTATGCATGTTGTATGGTGACCTGTTAGAAGTAAAGATTAATTATTACATACTAGAAAGTGTGAAGGTGGCGATTACGGCAAAGAACATTTAAGGATTGGAGGTTTTGTGAATGAACCAAGATGGCGGCGTGCGAATGACATTCCATGGTATTTGAAATTAAGACTGGGAAGAGATTGGAGGTTTCGTGGAGGAAGCAAGTTGGCGGCGTGCGAATGACATTCCATGGCATTTCAAATTAACACTGGGAAGGGATAAGAAAAACCTTCACAAAAATTGCATTGATGGCAGAACTTCTCGAGCCTTGCATGCATCAATGACAACTTATACGGTGCTTGCACGATGACTTGTTAGCATTAAAGATTTAGAAAGAAGACACACACACACACACACACACATATAAAAACACTATTTCTTATTATGCACATGTGCGAAGGTGACGGGCAAGGAGAAGACCAAGCAAGGAAGGAATGGCCAAGTCTGAAAGTGCATGGTGAAATCGAGCCGACTCCTAGTGCATATTTCATAATTCATGTGGAACACCAACTACGAATATGGCATTCCATACTTGATCTCTTTCGGGATCAAGGATTCTGGGGCGAGCGGACTCAAAAAAAGGCCTCTATTGTTCAGTGTTCTACAAATAGCACACATAGTTCCGCGATATACAATAGACAAGCGGAATTCCGGGGTGGATTACATTTTATAAACCATCCATAGTTTCTGGGTCGCGGGTTCTCGGGCTGGCGAGGTCAAAAACATGGCTCTATTGTTCGGTGCCTTAGAAATAGCCTATGATAATAAATTCACAAGCGGATTTGTGGGCTAGTTGGTTCAACATTCTACTCCAGGGCTGGTGGGCTTCCAAAAATGAGGAATACATACCAAATATGCACAGATCCCTTATTCCATAGCTAGCCAGTTATTTGGATCGCGGACTTGCGGACTGTACATTGGGTCGATTTTCGGCATATAGAAATTGGGTTCTTGGGTTGGTGGGCTCAAAATTTCCTAAGCAAACCAAAGGTCTCCATGCGACTCCCAGTGCATATTTCATAATTCATGTGCAACACCAACTCTGTGGTTACCAGATCAATGTGTGTAGAAACGAGGCAAAAGTAAATATGTACCTTCATAAAGTATGGACATGAGATTTTATAGACTATGTACCGATATCGCATTTCATACTTGCAGGTTCTCGGGCGGGAGGGGTCAAAAAATAGGCCTCTATTGTTCTGTGTTCTACAAATAGCACATACAGTTCCACAATATACAAATTGACAAGCAGACTTGCGGGGTGGATGAGATTTTATAGACCATGTACAGTTTCTGGAGCACGGGTTCTTAGGCTGGTGAGGTTAAAAATGGGCCTCTATTGTTGGGTCCCTTACAAATAGTTTATGATAATAAATTGACAAGCGGATTTGCGGGCTAGCTGCCTCAACATTTCTCAATTGACAAGCAGGTTTGCGAGATGGCTAGTTGAACATTTTACTTCTACTAATTTGCGCGATATACAAATTGACAGACTCCAGGGCTGGTGGGCTCCCAGAACCTTATTCCATATTTAGCCACTTATTTGGATACCGCACTTGCGGGCTATAGATTATGCCTCTAATGTTTCGTGTCCTTCAAATAGAACTCATAGTTGGGCGATATACAAATTGACAAGTGGACTTGCGGGTTGGCTGACTCGACATTGCATTTATGTTGGATGGCAGACGTGCAAGGTAGCAGCCTCTAGGTGTAAGAAAAATAAAATAAAATAAAACATAGCTGCAAACAAGTTTGACAAATACAGAGAAAGTAAACGAAAATTTGTTTACTATGGAACACGGGCAGAAAAAGAATGCACCTTTGCATGGATTTGTCTACATCTCTGGGTAGAAGTTCTTTGTGCCGTCTAGTTTTCTTGTCTGTTGGTATCAACAAAAGAAAAAAACAAAAGGAATATGAACATAAGTTCAGATGTTAAGAAAAAGGAAATTACTATGTACATATACAAAAAATAAAATAGAATAAGATGAATAGAGTCAGAAATAGTTTTTGGGAGGATGTACCTTTTTTTTTTTTTGGCACAATGCATATTTTATAATAGGAGTCGAAGACTGTATGTATTCTCACCAGAACGATATGTGTACAAATTAGGGACCGGACATGGTCAATAAGTGTGTTTTGCAGATGGCCTATGTTGTTCAAAAGAAAGCGAAGACTATATTTGCACATGTAGTTTTCCAATTCTTTTGTTCTGCCAGTATTTTGTAGCATGTCAATATTGAAGTCTCCTACAAGTACAATGGGGCCATTCAGATGGAAATGGCCCAATACATTGGAAATAATGTGCACTATGTTGGAGAATGTTGCATGGGGAGCAACATACAGATTCAGTATTGCAACTTCTGTTTCATGGAAAAAAGAATTTGCAAGCACTAGTTCAACATTCTTTTCTTCGATATGTATATGGTCCAAAATTGGTACATGTTTTTTCACCAGTATCATCACCCCATGTGTAATGTAACTTGATATGCAATTGTGATTTGGGAATTGTTTGTTCTGCATGCATAATTCCATGTGTGTTTCCAGCAAGAACAAAATATTGGATTGCATTATATCATAGTCGTTTAGTATATCATCTATGTGTGCATTTAAGCCATGTGTGTTAAGTGAGAGAATTGATACAGATGAATTTGTTTGTATGGATTGGTAATCATAATGCACTTGGGATTTTGCGGTGGTCCTGAGTTGTTCCATTTCAATATCAACTCTCTGTTTCACTTTGAAGTTATATTTTTTGAGAGGACTTAGTAAATACAACGAGTCTATGCTTTTGACACGGGACAGTGTTGTGTATACAAGTCCATGTATCTGAATTCCAACAGGGTGAAATGCAATATTATCAAATGTTAGTCTTTGTGATCTGTGGACTTTATGTGCACATGCAAGTTTAATCGGAAACTGTTTTCGAATCTTTAGTCGAACTGTCTTTGTTGATGTCAACACTGTCTTGGATATTCGCAAAATAGGTGTCCAAACACTTCCAGTGTTTGAATTATATAGATAAGACAACTTTCTTGCTTGTCGCTTTCCTATAAGCAGTTCATGGAACTTAATCCAAAGGAAATCCACCTTTTATGTCTTCGTATAGTCTTTCAGTATTCCATCTGCACCATTCACCAAGCCATCCTGTGAATCATAGTTGCAGGCATATATTTCAACCAACATTTCTAATTTGAGGACAAGCTACAAAGGTAAAGTGACTGAATGTTCATGACGTGGCACATTTCCATGGTTGTCTTCTTCCAGGTTAATCGAATTGATGATGATATCATCGCCAGGCATGAGTGACAACATGTGGTTGTTATGATTTGCAACATCCTTATTTCTGTAGAATAGATAAGGGAACATTGGGTCTATTGGTGCAGGCCGTAAGCACCTCAAATTGATATAGGTCAGGTCATCATATGTTTGGTTGTTTGTGCGCATTATATTCAGAATTGCAATGAATATTTCATCTTTCTGGCGCATTGTAGTATGCAACTCAAAGCATTTAATATTGTATCTCCATAAGTCATAGGTGAGTGTTTCCATGTCAACGGTAGGTTGTTCAAATATCAAAGAATCTTGGATGGGATGTGCCTGATAAAGATCCCCACAGAATATCATGTCAATGTTTCCAAAGTATTTCATCTGCACATGTTTTATGCTTCTTAGTCCGCTGTCAATGGAATACAAGAACCGACTTCCAATCAAAGATGTTGCATCTATAAAGACAATTTGGAGTTCGTCATAAAACTTAGATAATGTATCCAACATTTCCTTTCTAAGTGGAAGAAACTGTGACTTGTCAAAAGGCATTAAAAATGCAGAGTGGACTATTGTTCCACCAACATTGTATGCAATTTTTCCTGTGTATGAAACTATTAAGCCCTTTGGTTTCATAGGATCAGAGGAATTGTTTGAATCATAGATTCATATAAGCATTTGGAACAATGCTTTTGCTGTGAATGTCTTGCATGTTCCTACTCCGCCTGTAAGGAACAGGTGCACATGATTGTCCATGTTCAAGTGTTTTTTAAGAGCAATGTCCTTTAGAATTGTTTGTTGTTCACGATTCAACAAACATCTTGTTTTGTGGTATTCATTATTTTCAATTAGGAAAGGATGTTTTGTAACTTGAAAACCAAGATTGATACGTTTTTCACCTCCAGCCGTTGGAGGACGAGGAAAATCTTCTTGTAATTCATAGGAATCCGAAGAAGTTTTGGTTGTTTTTGGGTTTATGAATCTCTCATCATGATCGCCAAGGTTTTCTAGCTCATTAAGTGCAACTTCTAGATCACCCCATGTTGGATTAACATTGTAGGTAAATCTAGCTTCATTGATGTGCACTATAGTCTCAGACGCAACATACATAGCCTCCCATGTAGAGAAGTTATGTATTAATGTGTCTTCGTTTTCATTGAACGAAAGGTACAACAACAATTATTCTCAACAATAGTTTTCATAGTCACAATGTTTATTGTATTTAACAAACCGTATCACATAGGGTTTTTTTCTTTTTGATATGGGTGCACCATTTTTTTTGTAATGCGATACCAATTCTGCTAAGCAGATATGCCTAATAGGAGATGGACGTTGGACATAATAATCAATAATAGAGAGACATATCACGTTCTCTGAATTGTGAGGCTCTTGTTGCAGCAAAACTGATGGTTTAAGCATAAATGTGTGTTTTTCAAGTGGAGATGTGTTTATGAAGACACATTTTCTTGAACTACAAGTGAGGGGCAAGGAAAGGGCAATGTGAACTGCTTGCTGAGCAGACATTTGTTGAAGATTAAGCAATGTATTTTCAAGTGTGTGTATCATTTGTATGGCATCAATATGACTTTTTTCATGTTCTTTGTGTTTTCTTCTGAACGCACTTGTCATAGATTTGTCAATATTCGTCATATACAAGGTATAGTACGAAGCTGCAACATATGCATTCAGCACGTACTGCGCATCTGTATTTTCTTTCCACATAACTGGCATGTCCTTCGAGAAACTGTTGTTCCAAATATGGGAGAGTTTCCATTTAAGGAAAAGTGTTGGTTGCCTAAGGGTACATTGTATGGCTTGGATGTACTCATCTTCTGTAAGATTTACCTGTGTCAAGAAGGAAGCAAAGCTCATCATTTTGTCAAATCCTCCTTGTTCTAGAAATGCAAACAAGGATTTAGATTTCTCAACAACAACATTGTCCTCTAAACTAACTGGCTCTATTATTCTTGTAGCTCTCATTGGCGGCATGGGAAATTTGTATCTGCAATGCAAGTTTTTTCGTTTTCTACAACTTCTTGTATGGTAATGTCTATGGATTTTCGCAATTTCTGGATCCAAATGAACTGTGTTGCATGTTATGTATTTATCCACAAATTGTTAGATGTCTAAATTGTTATTACTTCCATAGAACGATGCACCCTCTATCCACAACAGTGCTTGGTCATGTTCATTTCCCCTATTTTGGAATTCAGTCACAAAAAAGTAGTTTGATATTATTCCGAAAAACATTTCATCATGGCATATCAATTGTCTCAAAGCATTTATTCTATGTCTATAGTAGCAAGTACATGTCACCGGGTCTTTTCTTATGAGGTAGTCAATGTCGTTATTTTTCAGTGTATCATTTTTTTTTTTACGTTTTTTATTCCTATGCAGGTCAGATATGACAGCCACCAATGGATCCTAACAATTCTCTGCACTTGTAAATGTGACAAAAAATGTTGGCGGGCCCAATTGTTGGATCATTGCAAAAATATTTTTTTTCTTTTGTTGCAAATAGTTAGGAGAGGTGCGGATGTTTTTGAAATCTATGTATCCAATATCAGATTTCAGAATTTTTTCTAGGTTTACTTTGTACTTCACATCCTTGGCTAACAACTTTATTCCTTGTAACTGGCCTTTTCTTATTTAGACCCACATGCAGGAGAGAACTTGCTCTATTATTATGCGCATTGTTTTGAAAAACAAATTTGTTATGTGAAATGAGAAGTAACCGTTGGAATGTAGCAGCTCCCATCGGACTATTTTCTAATAACTGAATTTTTCTATAATATCAGTGCCACGTGGATCTCCATAGAAGAGTGTTGGAAAGTTCATTTCCTCAACGAATTTGTCCCTGAATATTCCAAGTGGGTGCTGCCCCTCAGCAGGTGCAATCTCCATAATTTTGTCTTGCAAGTCACGAATGCACTGTGAATAGTGAATCCATGCACCAATGTTTCAGTAGGTGTTTCATTCTCCGATTCATCACTTGCATCAAAATTACTAGGATTTTAGAGAGTGTCTGCAGAGTTGTCATGTTCTTCTGCGAGAACACTATTCCAGCTGCCATTTATAAAAATGTTCTCTGCTTTGTACAGGGCCCTAGAACATAATTCCTTTAATGCTTTCATAACAACATGCACACGCACTTTGCCTGTCTGATAAGCATTTTTGTATTGCAAGCGTCTTTTTAGAGCCACAACGATTGTAATTGTATTGTTAATGAATTGTGGCAACGCTTTTTGCACAACATCTAGCTGAACAAGCATATTAATAATTGATCATGTTAAGCCCATCTGGGGTCGTTTATAGCCCCAAGGTCTGATTTGAGCAAATGAAATTCGCAGACACAAGTCTCTCCTCAAGTTACGTGAGTGCACTTACATCTGCTAGTGGTATATTACATCTTATTCGGTCAGGGGTTGCAAACTGTGGCAGTTTTCCATTTTCAAGCAATCGTTTGCATGGAAGACAAACTTTCTCACTGGAAAATGGTTTATCATGCACTGTTAGCGGAGGTATTCTGCTTGCAAATTAGACGTGAAAGACTTATTGTTTTTTGAAAAATTCAATTGTTCACAAATTGCACATGCAATGGAAGGAGTGTCTTTCATTTTCTTCATGTAGGTCTGTCTTGTATTTTTCTTTCGCAGGGAAGTATGGGTAGAAACTGTTTCCTGGTTTTCATTGCTACTACTGCATGGTGTTGCTTGTATACCACAAAATCGCACAGTTGCATGACCATTCTGGGATATGCGATCACACATGTTTATGTTTTGTTCTGCATAAACAAATTTCTTTACATTGTGATATGTCAGTTTCTCTCTAAAAGGAAGTGTAGCAATGCATTATTTTATCTCGCGCATGACCTTTTTCAAGTTGTGGTAACTTATTCTACATTTCTTTCCCAAGGGCAGGACGAGTTGGTGGGAACTGGGATGAATTTCACTCTCACCCAACTTCTGAATAACTACTTTATGTTTTTATTCAAGGCCTCTATGGCCTTATCACAAGATGGATGAATTTGATGAATAATATTTTTCAAATTGTGATAACTCAGTCTACATTTTTTGTTTAATCCCTCTATGGCCTCATCACAAATGACATGAATTTTACGCATGTTTTTTTTTTAGCTCCTGTCTGTCCATATTGCAACCGGGAGGAGTTTCATTTTCACTAAAAAGAATTCCACGCCTATGCAGATTCAATGTTGTTTGGGTGGCATCGACAGTCAACCCTGAACTACCGATATGTCCAAGCAAAGGTTCATAATGGATATGTGTTGTATCTCTTTTCAAGGAGAGGATGTAAATTGTTCAATCGTAATTTGAATCAGTAACCCAGGAATGGACAGTGTCATCTGGCAAGTGCGACCACACCTAGATATTCACCCTGAATATCATAGACAGCTATTGCAAACATAATGTGAAACCCTCCATATTCCCTTTTTCATATGGAAGCGCCATGTTCACAAGATATTCCTGCCAACTTCCAACTGCCGACATATTTTCTACGAGATACGGGCAAAGGTGCTGATGCAAAAACCTAAAATCTTGTTGGCTACCGCCTATAATCGCATTGCAAAAGGACTGTACAACGTAAAGCCGCAGTGACTGAACATCAAACTCTGTTGCCACCAAACAACAAATTGCATTGAATAGACTATCTCCACAGCTAGACACAACATTTGTTGCCAACTGTAAACCATGGCAATCTATGCCATGCAAAATCTGTTTCCATTGCGATTGAAGGTCTTTGCAAATAACGGACAAGTAAATATGAGGACCTTCTATATTGCATATGGACATTTTTATGTACAACAGTGGTTCATAATGGCCATTGAGAGCATTGGCATCATGGAACAATATGAAATATGGATTGTCAGATGCAGTTTTGTTGAATAGTAGATATCTTGTTTTTCTTGTCAATGACCATATGCCAACTGATATATTCAACCAGTTAGACAACCACCGTATACAAAATGTAGCTCCCCAAAGTCCCCTGTCATGTGCAGGAAGAACTAGAGATGTAGACAACCGCATCCTTGAAAAATACGTAGCGACATCATGTACTCCATGCAATTGCTGGAAAAAATCATATTCTAGTTTGTATTCATAGGACTGCAAAGCCTCGACATCGCCATTTTTAAAACAGGTCAAGAAATAATCTATCAATCCATTGCCCAGCTTGATCGACGAATAGCAGAAATGCAATAGAACCTGGAATGTATCGAAAAGACAATCCCCAACAGTGTAGGAGAATGCATCCAATCTAAAAATCATATTTCTATGCAAAACCACGTCAATGTTGTCATGTATAATGAACTGTGTATCTATTTCATACGACTCAACATCTATTACTTCTTTCATCTTTTCAACTGTCATTTTGAAGCTGTTTGCTACATACTTTCACTTTCTATGAAAACAAAGAAAAGCAGGGGAAATAAATAAAAGGTAACAAAATAAAAAAAGGAAAGCAAAATAGGGTACCAATTCTCATATGTATCTTTCAAGCTTCTTCTTCTCAACTTGAATCCCCCCTAGTCCCCATAGTAGATGAGAAGAAAACACACCGACACTGAAAACTGAACCATACAGAAGAAACAACACAAATAAATAAAACCATAAATTTACTCAGCAGAAAGAGAACAGGTAGACGCAGTTTTCTTACTCACAGAATAAAAGCATACCCTATGGCTACACCTCGCCCAATGGTTCCCTCTTCTGATAGCTCCCAACTACTTTTTGTAAATCCCTCTACATTACAATTTTCGGAAAATCTATGGATGTGAAAAACAACATATGAAGACACATGCTTTCCAGGAACAGAAACTAAAGGCACAGACAAAAATGGTCTCCAATAGAATTTGGAGGTAGGGACTCCCACCATTGAGAAACAACAACAACAGAGAAACTTATCTATCAACAAATGATGACAAGAGCTCAGCCCCAAAAACTACAAACTGCAACAACAGGTCCAACAACTTGCAAAGTTGAAGAACAACAAACCAGTCAACAACCACGAAGATCTTGAACTACAAGTGCAGGACCTCAACTTTGCAAAGTTGAATCAAACAAGAACCAGAATCATGGAACGAAGCAGTGAACAAGGATCAAGCACTCGAGCAACGATGCCGGCCATGAATTAAATTGTATTGCAATGCTTCTGTACAATAAACATTTAAGACTGACGGACTTGTTAGGTAAATAGTTAAGACTGTTAGGATCGTCGAAGGGCGTAGGCCTGTGCAAGCATTTAAGAAAATATGCAGCGTGGCAGGCCTGTTCTCTTGAACCACGCAACAATAAAGCAAAAATCACACATAGTAATATGGTAGAGAATGTATTCTACCCAATAGAAAATGCTAAGGGAAATATTTGAACTAATGCTAACATTAATCCACCTTCAACCAATGCATATTCCAATATATGATTAAAAAAGACCATATACTACCAAATACTTTGGATATGCCAACATATTTAACATTGGGAATAACAAAGGCGACAATAAGACCTCCAATCCGTTGTCCAATCAGATCTTCACAAACATGGTACTTTTTATTATATAAAAATCAATGCTTCCACTTCCCTTGTTCCAATAATAGACAATATGGAAATATTTCTGGTCAATGCATATTCTAATACCAGGTCAACAATTTATCGATCGCTAGAGTCCCTCTATATCTACGACAAGGACTAATAAAGTTTGAAGTCATTGCAACATATTTCTATGATGTTTTTTACTATATCAGGAATCGCGTTCTTACAAATAGTCTGAGTTTAATCTGTGATGATGTGTTGGTTTGAAGTCCTTGCAACATATCAAGAATCATTCTCTTACAAATAGTCTGGGATTAATCTGTGATGATGTGTTTTTTTTTAACTCAATCTGTGATGATGTGTTTTTTTTTAACTCAACATGCTTCATTAGAAAGCGGTCTATGTGTATATCAAGCACGAAGAGGTAAGGATGTATATCAAGCAAGAAGAGGTAAGGATATTTTTCTCTGTAGTAAGTAAAAAAGAGGGAAGTTCTCATGCCCATGAAGCCTATTAAAAAACAGGGAAGTTGTCATGTCCATGAAACCCATTGGGCAGTTTGTTCCCCATAAAGATTTTGGGCTAACATTTTTGTTTTTTCATTGTTGCGTGCTTTCCTTCTTTTCATGAAGTTTATGAATTACATTTGAAGGAAAAACCCTTTTTCATAATATATGCTTATAAACTTTTCACATGTGACGGTTAAACTTAAGAGCAAACACGTGGTGCTTATATAAAGAAGAAAAAAGTAAGGACATAATGTAATTCTACTTTTAGAATTTTACAATGAACAGGCAGATCACATAAGATTTATGATAACCCTGTTTGTTTTTATCGATTTAAGATGTAGATTTCAATTAAATTTGGAAGATTGTTACAATGTATATATGATATACAATCATTTTTATTTTTATATATATGATATATATTATTATTTTTTTCAGGATGAATTATAGGTGATACATATTAGTTAGAAGTCAGTTGGGATGATTTATGATGTGTCTATGACCTTGTTTGTTTTTATCGATTTAAGATGTAGATTTCAATTAAATTTGGAAGAGTGTTACAATGTATATTTGATATATATTCATTTTTTTTTTCACGATGAATTATAGGTAATACATATTAGTTAGAAGTCAATTGGAATGGAGGTGCTAACCACAATTCAAAAACCACCACTACTAGTATAAGGAGAAATTATGACATGCTGCTAAATTGTATTTGAGATCCAAAATATTTTGGAACAAACTTACATTGAAAAAAATATTATGGAACAAACTTACATGGAGAAAGGTTGATTTATATAAGCTTTTTTAAAAAAGTCTCTTTGAATGCCTACTCTGTTGATGCGCTCTTCAGTCAATAAGAAAGTATGGCTGTTACGGTGGGTGGTTCTTACCCCAACCATTTATCAATCTTTCAAAAACTTGCTCAAATGAATTTGTTAACAAATTAGTTGGCAACCTACATAGGTAGCATGTATTTTCTTTAAGAAATTTTGAAAAAAAATCAATTTAGGAAGCTATTTGTAAAGATTGTGTTATCTTAGATTTTCAGAAGTCTTCATTCTCAATGTTTTATGTCTTCATTCTTGACATTTTATGTGTGCACTTTTTTATTTTAATTTTTTTTTAAAGTTAGGGACTATGTTGCCTACATCCTTTATTAAGATTAGTTCCACTATTAAAAGCACTCAATGTTTTACTAGAGGGCTACTACCTTTTATTAAATATTGGGAGTTTGATTAATGAGAGGACCAACATAAGGGTTGGTGGATTGTTGGGTTTTCAAGTCTTCATAGGCTGTACTTCTAAAATTTTAAATAACAAGCTTTGATAGGAGGTATTTTATGTAAATCAACCACTTCATTTGAGATACCTTTCTACTTTATACCTAACTACTAAATAAAAGTTTTGAATGTAGGAAGTTCATTTTAGATGTCTCTACTTTTAAATTTTAAACTGAGAATTCAAAAATTGAAGGGGTTGATGATCATTGTGTAAGATAGTTTCCTTACTAAGGATATAGTGTCTAATTGCTTGAGTGTTTGGATCAATGCATAACATTCTTTGTAAGTAGTGCTACAATTAAACTTTTCTTAAGACAAGATGGTATGTCATTGGATGTCTTACCTACTTAAGAACAACTTGTATGGCATATTGTGAAGCATCTATCTCAATCTCAAAAGGTTGTTACTAATTATGAAGAGAAAGCACCCAGTGTAGAGTATATAGCTTATTTTAACTATTGAGAAATGTCCATTTTTCTTTGGGAATCCAATGAAGAGTCTTTTGATTGTTGGCTCAATTTGGTGGTAGGCAATGTGGGAGTAGTAGTGAACAAGTTTATTGTAGAAACTCATGCCTCCTAAAAAACTCTTCAAATATGCAGTTTTGGTAGGTGTGGGCTTGTCCTTCGAAACTTGAACTTTGGATGGATCTATGTGAACTATTTGTCTCATCAATTGAAAAACCCATGTATTGGACATAATTTTTCCCAAAGAATGTGTTGGATACTTGGGATGACCCAGGTTATGATCTCAAAGGTTTCCACCAAAACTCTCAAACTATCGGCCCTCCTGGTAAACCAAAATGAAACGTTGTGCACAGAGTGCACAATGCAATCTTACCCAAGATAGCTTATGGGGGACTGCAAGACTCAGATGTATGCAGCCAAGGAAGGGATTAGGATTGTATTATGTTCCTTTTCCTCATGCATCACAATTATTGTCCGGTCATTTAAATCTAGTATTCACTCATTAATCAAAATATGCATGCATATTGTCATAACTTAAGTTAACCATTCATTCTTTACTAATAAATAACATAACAGTAACACAACCATTTAGACACATAAACATAGTATATTTACCATGGTTCACCCCCCCTGGGGCTACGTCCACAAAGATATGTCTCTTCTGCTCTTTTATTCATCGTTCTGCAAAATCAGCGTTGTGCGCATTACATTCTTCAATATTACAATAAAAAAGGAGGGCAAGTACCCTCCGTGAGGTGGACTAGACCACACCAGGCTCGACATCCTATGACCTAACCCTAAAAAACTTGATCAATAGCTTATTCAGACCAAACTATATCTTCTTCACCAACCGACCACCCTCTACTAGACCTCCTAGGCCTTATTTATACTATTTTATTGGCTCATAGCCATTACATTCATATCCAAAACCCTAACCCTAACATGTCTAGGTTTTACTACATGTGTGCCACACTGCTTTTCCTCCATATTCCTCATGCTTCTTTTCCTTCATCTTCTGCATGCTGCTTTTCTACTACATATGGCGCACGCTCCAAAAATAGATTTTTCTCTCCCAAAATAGGCCTGCATCAACAGGCCCCCAACACTAACATGTGGCTCGTCCCGAGCCACTTAACCTTAGTTTCCACTATGGATGGATATATGCAATTCTTGGAACACCTTTGCCAATTGAGTGACTTTCACTTTAACTTGTGTGCTCTGCTCTATCACCTTCTTCACACTCTGCACTATAATGTGCTCTGTTAACACTGCTCTACATTATTCATGTATTTTCTATACTTTACCCTTCTCTGCTTGCATTTTTTCTATCATCCCCTCTTCTTCCTGCTATAATGGCTCCAGATGATTCTGTCTTTCTTCCTTGTTCTCCTATGCATCCTTCAACTCTTCCTCCAGGTTCTTCATATCCTGCACACTCCTCATCCTCTCTAGGATGGCCATTTCCTTCTATTGCTACTTTAAGTCCTGAATATATGCAATTATCTTATCTTTCTTCTGGTCGAGTTGTTGTATTTTCTCGTCTTCTTCCATGCTAGTCCACATTTGAGCAGTCTTTTCATATGATTCATCCACTACCTTAGCTTCCTACACAATACTGTCGATGTGCGCATTAGCCTCCTATTTTCTTTGATCTCTGACTTTTGGGGGTGTAGTAGGAGTCAATTTATCTGTGAACTCTATGCTCTTCTGTTTGTATTTCTCCATGAGTTGCACAATCCTCTGAAACTTTCCTTCTAGTGTAAATTTTGTCTCTTGTGCATAGTGTGGGATGCTATTATATAATTTTGTCAGTCTCTTTTCTAATTTTTTTGTGCATATCGTCTCCTCCTCTTTCTCCATGTTCAACTGATCACAAGTAATTTGTAACACTTATGCAACCTCCCTGCCAATTTCCAAGTTAGTGGTATATGCATGGGCTCTGGATTGGACTTCTTGTATCACACTTGCTTGTAGTCCATATATTGCCTTTGTAGGTATATGCGTCATAACCATATCAAGTTGGTCTATGTCCCAAACCAGCTTCTGTGTTGTCTCCTCATCGATTCTCAACATTTGATGTGTGACCTTGAAGGTGTCGCTGCCCTTCACCACTATCTGAATTGTTTCTTCCTATTGCTTCTGCACAGGTGCTTGTTGTGTCTTCTCTGCCTATTGTGTTGTAAATTGTTGCACTGTAGGAATCTACAACCTTTGTAAAGTATCATCGACTTCCACCAAATTAGCCATGATATCCTCCCTTTGCACCTCTATTGTGTGTACTACATCTTATCCTCTGTCTTGGACTTTGTCTACCACTAACATGGCTATTTAGCTTGAAAAACTACTTATGAGTACATAACTATTCAGAAAATACCAAGGTAATGATTACAGTGTTTAACCTGAATGGAAGTGGTTTCATTTGGTGGGAAGACCTCAAAGAAATCAAAAGGATAATTCAAAGAAAATTAACCTAGAAATAGTTTGAGATACACTTTTGCAAAACTTACCTATCTGAAAAATATTATGATGACAAAATAAAGGAATTATATGAGCTTAAGATGGGGAAACTTACCTTGGAGGCGTATGAAAAATGATTTATGGAACTATTGAGCTATGTTCCCTACCTTAAGGACAAGAAGGAAAGAATCCAACATTTTATCATTGGGTTGCCACAGTCATACCAAGATTGAATTGAGTTTGAAAATCCCAAAACGCTGGAAGACACCATTCGGAAAGCTAAATGTTGCTACGACAAGTATAAGCATAAGCATGAGTATCCTAAGGATTGGAAAATAAAGGAAAAGAGTGGATTCCATAAGAAGAGATTCAATTATTTTCCCCACAAGAATTACAGGAAGGATGAATAGTCGGTTCAACCAAGAAGGAGTGTGAATCAAAATAAAATTTTGTCCCAAAGTAGGAATAAGACAGCAGAGCAAGCAAAGGAAAGAGCATAGGAGCCCAAGAAAGGACCTTTGCAATGTTGGGGATGTGGAGAGACACCTATATTGAAGGATTGTCCCCAAAGACAGCATGATAGTAGAAGAGTATATAACATACATGGGGCAGTTATAGTCAACGACGTATCCAGGATCATACCGAGAATCTACGCAGCAGTAGAAAATCATTAAGCAGACCACCAAGCCTTTGTGGTGGAATTGGAAGGTGTCATTACTAAACAACCAATCTCTATTTTAATTTACCTAGGATCTGATCTTATTTATGTTTCACTTCGATTGGTTGAGGCATGCTCATTACAGAGAAAGAAGCACACCAAAGCGTGGTCAGTTCAGTTAGACACTGGAACAAAGAGGAAAGTGGCAGAGGTCATTGAAGCTTGTCCAATTCAGATGGAGGGATTTCAGACCCAAGCAGATCTTAATGTTCTACCCCTTGGATATTATGACATATTGTTGGGAATGGATTGGTTAGCCACCCATAAGGAAAAATTGAACTACTATAAGAAAATTCTAGAATGCAAAGATGAGGAAGGCAATACAAGAATTTTTCAAGGAATTCAGAAGCCAGTATCTATGAGACAAATATCAATGATACAGATCAAGAATTTTAGCATAAGAGGGTGTCCTTTGTATGTTATACAAATACTAAATTTAGTAGAAAGCGATGAGATGAAGGTTGAATACCATCCAGTGTTATGGGAGTTTAGGGATGTGTTTCCTGAGGAGGTTCATGGATTACCTCCGAAAAGAGACCTTTCCTTTTCAATTGATCTCGTGCCGGGAGTAGTGCCAACATCAAGAGTGCCTTACAGGATGAGTGTGCTAGAGTTGGTGAAATTGAATATGCAATTGAAAGAAATGATGGACAAAGGTTACATCAAGTCGAGTGTGTCCCCATGGGGGAGCACTAGCCGTATTTGTAAGGAAGAAGGATGGTACCTTAAGGTTATGCATCGATTATCAATAGTTGAACAAGATGACCATCAAGAATAAGTACCCTTTTCCTAGAATAAATGATCTATTTGATCATATCAGATGGGATATTGTTTTCTCAAAAATATATTTGAGATCAAGATATCATTAAGTCAGGTTTAAAGATGAATACATCCACAAGGTAGCCTTTAGGACAAGGTATGGGCACTATGAGTTTGTAGTGGTGTCATTTGGACTTACAAATGCACCAATTACATTCATGTGTTTAATGAATAGTGTGCTTAGCAAGTATTTAAACAAGTTTGTCTTAGTGTTTGTGGATGAAATTTTCATGTATTCCAAGAATCGAGAGAAGCATGAAGAACATCTCATGATGGTGTTACAGGTGTTAAGATAGAACCAACTATATGCCAAATTCAGCAAGTGTGATTTCTTTAAAAATGAAATCCAATATCTAGGCCATGTAACCTCAACTGAAGGAGTCACATTAGACCATGCAAATATCAAATAAATCATGGATTGGCATGCCCCTAGAAACGTGACAGAAGTGAGATCCTTCATGGGATTAGTTGGAGATTACAGGAGATTTATCAAAGTATTCTCCAATATCGTAAATACTATTATGTCATTGCAAAGGAAGGGAGGGAAGTTTTTCTGGTCACTAGAGTGTGAAGATAGTTTTCAGTAATTGAAACAATTGTTGACCAACACCCCTGTTTTAAGGATTGTGGACCCAAAAAAGGACTTCTTGGTTTGCACATATGCTTGCAAGGAAGGAATCGGTGCATTTCTCATGAAAGAAGGACAAGTGATTTTTTATGAATCACAGAAGTTCAACGAACATGAGGAGAAGTATGATACTCATGACCTAAAACTTGTTGCAATTGTACATATGTTGAATATGTGGAGACATTACCTACTCAGGAGGAGGTTTATTCTCATGACTGACCATTGTGGTCTGAAGAATTTGTTCGAACATCCAAGGTTGAATGCTAGACAGGCCAGGTGGATGGAATTGATCAATGAGTTTGACTTCGAAATCAATCATATAAAAGGAAAAGAGAACAAAGTGGTTGACACACTCAGCCGAAGAATTCATAAAATACACTTAGCAGAAACAACTGTAGGAGAGTCCAACATTCAACAGAGAAGTAAGACCCTCTTATCAAAAGATGAGTTCTTCAATCTAGTGAAGTAAAAGTTGCAGAAAGAACCTAAGGAAAAGAGGTACGAAGGATATCGGCTAAGGGTTGATAATATATTGATGTACAATAAGAGGCTATATGTTCCTAATTCAACAAACCTGAGGCAACTAATTATGGATGAGTTCCACAGGAGGCCATATGTCGGTCATCCTGGTTACCAAAAAATGGTGACAGTAGTTAGGAAAATATATTATTGTCCTGGGATGAAGCAAGACATTGCTCGTTATATATTGAAATGTTTAGAGTGCCAATAGGTGAAAGTCAGACATCAACACCCTACAGGACTATTGCAACCCAGATACCAGAATGGAAATGGGAAGTGATTTCCATGGATTTTTTCATAGGTTTTCTAAGGACAATCAAACAACATGATGAAATCATGGTTGTAGTGTATAAGTTGAGCAATGTATCTCATTTTATTCCCATAAACTCTACTTTGAAATAAAAGAGGTACGAAGGATATCGGCTAAGGGTTGATAATATATTGATGTACAATAAGAGGCTATATGTTCCTAATTCAACAAACCTGAGGCAACTAATTATGGATGAGTTCCACAGGAGGCTATATGCCTAAGCCATCCCGTTACCAAAAATGGTGATGAGTTAGAAAATATATTATTGGCTCGGGATGAAGCAAGACATTGCTCGTTATATATTGAAATGTTTAGAGTGCCAATAGGTGAAAGTCAGACATCAACACCCTACAGGACTATTGCAACCCATACAAACACCATAGTGGAAATTGGAAGTGATTTCCATGGATTCTTTCATAGGTTTCTATGATTAATCAAAACAACATGATGAAATCATACAGGTGTATAAGTTGAGCAATGTATCTCATTTTATTCCCATAAAGTATACATTTAAATCCATCGACATTGCCAATCTTTTTGTTAAAGAGATATTCAAGTTGCATGGATTTCCTGAAACCATAATTTTAGAGAGAGATACTAAGTTCAATTGAAATTTTATGAAGTAAAGCCACTGTGTAGTTTTGGAAACAAAGTTGGCATTTAGCACGGCCTACCAACCTCAAAATGATGGTTATACCTAGTTGGGTGTTGATCCTACCATTTAGTAACGGTGGTCAACCATGTGCTATGAAGTATACATCACCTGATGCGGATATTTTTAAAGATAATACACCAACATTTGGTGCTCCAAATTAAAAATTTTATAAACTAAACTTCTGCACCCCTCGCAGAGGGTTAATAATGTAATAAGTCCTGAATGGATCATAGTTAGGTCTGGCACCTTGGGATGTTTTCATTAGGGATAGCCGCTTTCATAGAGGATTTTATCCTCGTGTTGTCAATTTGGCCTACCGACTTCCCATGAGTTTTCCCTCCACACATGCAATCATTCCTCCAAAGTGATGAAAGACATTATAATGATCAATAATAGTAGGTGAATAAGGTCTAAAAGTGTTTTAAATGACCATTCTATAAATCTCCTAGAGTCTTGCGGAATACCGTCGAGTCTAGATAGGTTTTTTTTAATTACCAAATTTTTAATAATTTAATTAATTAATTATTTTTGAGCTAATATTGTAAAATCTCGGTCTTGGGATTTTGATAGGTATTTGTGCTAAAATAAAATGGAATAGCACCCCTACACCCATAGACCACTGGGCCAAATGACAAAGTTTGCTATGCATTTGTCCACCCGAGTCAAAGTCACCAAATAACAATTTTAATCAAGTAAGTCATTGTAATTTTGTAAAAGAGTTATTGGTGAATGTTAAGGTGAAAAGAGAAAGACAAACCCTACCTAACCCTCCAACCTTTTCCAACCTATTTTCCTAACCCTTTTACCCACCTTCTACACTAAAATATTACACCCCCCTAGGGCAAGTGACGCTTCCTGGTGGAGGTTGTTTTGACTTATTTGGGTCCCCCTCTCAAGAGTTATGACTCCCTTTGACCCCCTCATCACCTCCTAGGATGGTCCCTCTCATTTTTTTTCATTAATTCACCTCCATTTCTTCATTTTCACCTTTTTGGTCTCCAAGAGGAGTTACGCCCTCTTCTAGAAACTCCACAAATAATTTTTTAAATTATTTGAGACCTCTACCTCTCTTGGATCAATCTAAGGCCTCCCATTGACCTCTCTTTGCTTCGATCCTAACACTCCTACTTTTCTACACCCTAGATCTAGCTTTCAAACTCTATATGGTGTGCCCTAGCCTTCAGATCTACTCTATGTTTACGTATTAATTTTGCATTTTCGATCCAAGAGAGGTAGGTTTTCCTCCAAGTATAAATAGATCCCTCTCTCACCCCAACTCACCATTTTGCCAAAGTTATGCTACTGAATTATTGCCATCTTCTTGCTCTTACTATGATTGGACATCCCTGCACCATACCAATTTCAGATACATGGTTTTGAATGATCCTCCTGAGAAACTTTCCTTTCTTGTGGGTATTAGCCCAATAGGTTATTGTACATTTCATCTTGTATAGTAGATATGTGTACGCCCCTTTGAGCTCTTAGATGATATAAAGGGGTTTTACATGCATTTGATAAATTTAATGATGAAATGTGATTGACATTGCTAAGATCCTGAGGACTAATGAGCCTGGAGGGCGTAGCTTTTGATGTGCAGAACCATGTTCGACGAACAAGTACCATTTGGGGAGATGATCAGTTTGGAATTTCATGGGGCTGAAGAGCCCATTCAGATGGTTGTTGGGATGGTAGGGGCAGGACAACGTTATGATGAGGCCTTGCACAAAGAAGATAGAAGGACATCCCACCAGGACACATTGGCAGAGCCCAGCCTAGAGGGAATCACCCACTCACGCATTTAGCACCGCCTTCTTTGATGGACGATGCCCTAAAAGGCTGACGCTATCCGAACATGGCGCTGTGCTGAAGGTCATTTGGCACGTGGAAGCTTGGATAGTCTTCCAGAGGGCCAACGCTTAGCTTTACATGGATAGAGCCCGCCCAAAAGGGCCAACGCCTCCTCGTGAGGGGCTTCTGACGCCTCCTCGGGAGCTCCTTTCATATTGTGACATTTTTGCATTTAATGTGAAAAACAGTGTAATATTGTTAGTCGGGTCTTGTCGACTGCTTTAATGACCTATTTTGTAATCAAAGGTCATAAGATTGGTATAAACAGAGGACGTTGGACTTCATTTTAAACATAACACAACTCACCTCTTGTGAGATACTATCTTTTAACCTTTGTTTGCATTATTTCTCCTTGGAAGTGAGGTAACCTAGGAGGATCATTCTCGCATTTCCAATGGTGTTTTTCTATCACTGGTTAGGTTTACAACCAGGGTTTGATAAGCTCTTCAAGGTATTTGTAAGTGTATTTCAAGCAAACTTCTTAAAATGAAATTTCCATTGTAGGTTAAATCTCTGCATTGTTACATTGTTATTATTTTGAAGTTTAATCATTGAAACCCAGGTAGCAAGCACCACAAGCAGGTCCTTGCTATATGTCCCTGATAGAAAACTTGTTGAAGCATTGGATTAAGCGTGAGAATATAGCCTGGAATGCTGTTACACTAATTCCCCTTTCCGAAGTTAGCTTTTTGAACATAAGTTGAAGAAAGAAGACCTCCTAGGCCTAACAATTTTACACCTAGGGTTTGGAATTTTAGGCTTGAAGGGCCTTCTGCAACACTCTCTCACCCCATATTTACGTTCTTGAAGCCAGTCGCCTTGCCAAGGACTTTTAAGGAAAGAGGGAGGAGCATGAGGCCTTCTTTAAGCAACAATCGAATGAGCCTCCTCCCCTAGGGTTTTGACTGGCCCTCAGCATTGCAAAGATCCATAGAGCCCAACCTCTTGTCCCTGTCCTTAGATTTAGATTCTCCCGAGACCTAGCCCTTGCTTCTTGACTCCATAATACCCTAAGGCACTAGTCTAACTCTCCAACGTTGAGCTTCTTGTGCCAAAAAAACACTTTCAAAACTCTTAAATTTGAAACCCTAACTAACCCTAACGTCTACTAACCCTAGATCAATGATGACATCATGCCTTATTTGAGCCTTTGGTTGATAGGAAACATTGTGGCTTAGTCATCTGATGATAGACATTGATGTATTGATAAATTTCATTGGTCTATTTGAAAAACGTTGATCTCTTTGTCTATAGAAACTAACCCTAGAACAAGGCTGACGTCACCTCTAGTATAGTGACGCAGAAACCTTTGCATGTGAGCATTTAATGATATTTAATGTGTTGTGTTAATTCAAGGATAGATTATCTGCATTGATGCTATATCATTTCCAGTGTTTATTGAGAAGTAATATTATAATCCATTGTCATCATTGCAATCATTGACTTCGTCAATAATTACTGTTATTTATGCTCATGTATATTAAATATTGATAGTCATTAATCTATGAAGTGCTAACCACTTTTTGTATGCATTAGTTTTATTGTTGCCTTGTCTCGCAAATAGGTGCCTCTGTTGTGGTTTACCTTCTTTTAACTATCTTTTTTTGGCAGTAATCTATGAAAGGGAAAACCTACCTTGATCCTTTAACCCTTTGCCTTTCAAAACCCTAGATTGTCAGGGACGTCTCCCTTGGGTTTAGCCACCCTGAATAGAAAGAGCCCCCCATCGAGGTGACAATGGGTGGGGAAGCTCCTGTCACGCCAGTTTGACCCTTACCTTTCAGCTACTTGACCTAGACTACAAACTGAGCGATAACAGATCCAACGAGAGTGGAATATCGAATATCAGGAAATTAGGAGATGGAAAAAGGGGGGTTCTCTAACCTCTGAAATATTGAAACGCAAAATTGCGATTAGATCCAGTCCATTGGTTCGAGGACTAATCTGAGTCGTCGAACGAACAGAAAATGAACTTGTGAAGTCACAATTCGTGAAGTCATTCTTAACTGTCAGATTATCTAAAAAGATCACAGCCATTGATCGTTCCGAAAATATCACAGTTGTTGATCGTTCTGAAAAGATCACATTCGTTGATTGTACCAAAAGGATCATAGTCGTTGATCATTCCGAAAGCATCAGGACCGTCTGTTGTCAAGGATGGCATGTGGCGAAGGGTCATCATTTTGCTGACTCGAAGAATGGAAAAGTCAAACATAAGTGTTGTTGGAACTCGTGATATGTGTGGTCTCAAAGAGATCCTAGCCATTGATTGGAAGGAGGGCATGTGGCACTGGAACAATGAATTTGGGGATTCATGATTCGGAGAAACAACGACGAGAGTTGTTCAAAATCTCGAAATGTGAAAATGTGAAACACTCAACCCTGGGCCATAACCCGTGGTCACGAGAAGGGGAGGATCTAGTGCAGCTAAGCTCTATTTTGGTGATCGTGACATGGAGTGTTGAGACCCTTCATCACAATAATTTCGAAATGCGAAATTGCGATATAAATCGTGGGCCATCGGATCTGGAAAACATTGGAGGGTCATTGGATTGAACCAAGGAAAAATGACACAGCGGACCATGTCAACTAAGGACACGTGGCATACTCATACACTGACAAGTGTCGAGTTGATATGGAATCACAGGCACGTGTATATCGCATATATGAATGACATGTGGTAGCTAATAGGATTGTGACATGTCATCAAGTGACGTAAGCTTTTACGTCACCCCTGGGAGTCTCACTTCGGATTTTTGCATTGTAAGAAAAAAATCTAGTGTCTGGAAGTCCCGAATGCCAAAACTACAAAAGGGACACATGTCAGGTGATTTACAGTCACCGGGAGTTGAATTGTTGGAGGTCACAAAGATTCAAAGGCAAAACTTCGAAATCCCGACAACCACACATCTCAACGCCTGATTAAAACACAGTCGTTCAATTAAGGAAAGAAGGGATCAGATTAAGGTTTAAAGTGGACTGTTGATATCTTCCATGGAAGAGACGTGAACTGTCTAATCGTATCGGTGATATCGCAACTGGGAGTTTTGTAAGGAGCAGTGTCTTGAAGTCCCGAAGGTCTAAGTGTCGAAATCTCGTCAGTCGTCTATCTAGATACATGATTAAATCATAGCCGTCGGATTCAACAGTAAAAGAATGAGTGTAAGATTAAATATGATCGTTGATCTATCTCCGCAACTTTAAATGTGAGGCGTTCAATTGTACCGGCAATATCATTTCGAGAGATTTGACATGTTGTGAGTCACGAAGACCCGATGGGAAAAACGTCAAAACTCCGTCAGTCGTTCATGCCATTAGAGAACGAATCGTGACCGTTGATTTAATAAAATGCTCATGCGCTCATCACATATAACGTGAGGTCACCACCGGCGGTCATATGGTCTAGAGATTTTAAATGAACATAATGTGAGTTGCTTATTTGCTAAAGCTCGTGGTTCTGTGACGCACGGTTATATGAAATGGTTTGAAGGAAGCGCCTCCATGAAATTGGTCTCTGTGAAGTAAAAGAGATTTGATATCGAGTATAAAGGATTAAATTGATCCATGACTATGTTCAATTTATGAAAAACCTTCACGGTATAATGAACCGATACATAGTCATGATTAAAAGAGAATAAATCATGAAAATATGAATAAAGAATAAAAAGGGAAAATGATATTAATTGAAGTTAAGATTATCATTTTAAATGAAAAGGTACAATGGTTCAAATAAAGGGACACGATGTTTTAAATTTCACACCTCTTTGAAGATTATATAAACGAGAAAAAGTGGTGAGAAGAAAGTGTCTATGTGGTTCTTATTAGAAGATCAAAAACAGGAGCAGAGTCCAAGATGAAGAAATGTTCGTTCTAAGGTGCCTGTCAATGTCTTATTGAAGATCAAGAGTAGAAGAAGACAGAGCAGCATTTATGCAATCCAGTACTTGATATAGAAGATCATACAAGCAAAGGTTGCAGTAGACGAGTAGAAATTACAGCAATGGTTGCATGAGTCAAATTCAGGGAAGTACAAAAGAGATTGTATTGCATTATAAAATAAGGGTGGTTGGGTGGTGCAAGGGTAGTTCGGTGCCTGCAGAGGGAGTTGGAGCTTCCTTTTCAGTTGTAGCTGACTAAATAGGGGGTCGAAGCCTCCTATTAGTTGGTGATGGTGAACAGAGGGAGTTGGTGCTTCCTTGTCATTCGTAGCTGACTAAACAGGGGGTTGAAGCCTCTTACCAATTGTTGGTGGTGAATGAGGGTGTGGGTGCATCCTTCCAGTTGTAGCTGGTAAATGGGGTGTGGCAACATCCTTTCAGTTGTAGCTGAAGAAACTTGGGGAATGTCTCTCCATCAAGTTGTAGCTTGAAAACAGTTTTGTAAAAGAACTTTTTATTAATGAGAAAAGAGTTGGTGGTTTTCCCTGTTGGGTTCCACGATAAAATCTTGTGTTCATAAGGTTTTGTTGTTCATCATATATTGATTAATTGAATAATTAATATGTGTTCTTAATATGAATGAATATAAAAAGAAAAAGTAGGCAATACTGATTCACCCCCCCCCCCACCTCTCAGTATTGTTGGATAGTTCCAAGGTCGAATACCAAAGAACCTTGGGAAGGCCATAACTTTCAATCTAGAGTTCAGTTTTGAGCGAAACTGCCACCCTTGGAAATCTCTTAGAGAGCAGAAGACAATGGCACTGGGGAAGAAAATATTTGAGACTAGTTGAGAAAAGAGAAAATTCTAACATCCCATCCCTTAAAAGGACACTTAGGGGTTGGGCATGTTACATCGAAGGGTGTTTTAAGTGAGTAGGGCCAGTTAGATGGGGAGATTATTTGGTATTCATGGGAGATAACTGGAATTTGTGGAGATCTCCCATGTTATATCACGGGTACAATGAAGCCTATGTGAAAAAATTCCTCTCCTCGGGGACTCTCAATTGTATTTTGAAGCCTATTATTGGGAAAACAAAACAACTGGAGACATTTCTTCAAAAAGAGGAGCCATCTTCTACATCATACTCTTGGAAATTTCAATGGAGGATGAGAATGATTTTGACCTACTTGAATCCAATAGATGAGGAGCCAAGCGAAAATGGGCACAGGGAATCCCGATATAAAGAAAGGTGAAGCCTAGGTCTCAAGCAACAAGGGTGGAGTGAGCAGTTGAGGAGACTAAACTAATTTACAATTAGATTATCCCTCTTGAAGCACAACAAAAAATGGAGGAACTAGTGACAAGAGAAAGGATGAGGAGTAAGAAGACTCCTAAGCACATAATCAAGGGAGAATTTCATGACTGGGTAAAGAATATTGATTTCACAATATCTAGAGACACCAAAGTATACAGGGCAATGTAATTTTACTTCCTTGCTAAGACTCTTGTTTCCCTATCAATAGATGACAAGGAGGATAAGCAGGCAGAGACACGGGATAGAATCAGAATATTGGAATCCAAGTTCATTGTGCTATGTAGAGTGGCCTTTGGGATCGATTTCAAGGTGACCAATTGGGATCTAGACAACGAGGAGGAATTTGTAGATGTAACATGCACCTCAAGCTCCTAGGGTACCAGCGCCAACGCGATCAACATTGAAAAAGATGATGCCAAGGGTAAGGCTAAGGAGCACAAGATCCCTAGTGAAGCGGCTCCACCTAAACCACCCTAGACCTAGAAAAATAATCAATTATGATATTCCAGATTTCTCGAGTATACAGATCTCTATTTTTATAGTTTTTAATAACTCTCTAGATAATCATAGAATATATTAATATTTAACTAACCATTTCAGACACTATATCTTTCTTATACAAAAATTACCAAAAATTTAGTTTCCTTTTAATAAAGCTTATAAAATCATGATTATAAAATTGTATGTATATTAATAATATATAAATCTCAACATCATAATAAAACCATTCCAAATTATTCCAAATCATGTTTATCATAAAAATGTCTAAACAACTCCAATCTCAACATCATAATAAAACCATTAAAATAAATAAAAACATGAAAATATTAAATGTCTAAAGGACTCCAATCTCAACATCCTAATAAAACCATTGAAATAAATAAAAACATCGAAAATAACCACATTATCCCATAATAAAGCATAAAATAATGATACCATGAAATTGTTCAAACAAGGAAAACAGGATACCATGAAATTAAATTGTTTAAGGAAAACAAAATTAACAAGAAAAATATGTGTAAACAAAAGGTAAATTAATGAATAGTTAAAGATTAATCTAATGCTATAGTTGAATTAATGAATGGTTAAGATAAATTTAATACTTAATGAATTAATAAATGATTAAGATGAATCTTAATATTATAGTCTAATTAATGAATGGTTAAAAAATTAATAAATGGTTAAGATAAATCTAATACTTAATGAATATTAAGATGAATCTTAATATTATAGTCTAATTAATGAATGATTAAAGATGAATCGAATTAATGAATGCTTAAAGATGAATCTAATGCTATACTCTAGTGTTGCCTTAGACCAATAATAGCAATAACACAACACCATGATTTTAAAAATTCTTCAAATTGTTTTTTCTCATTTCATTTCTATTTCTTTGTAATAGACATCAATTTTTTTAGTTGGCCAATGTAAAAAAGACCTAACTATACCAGTAAATATATCAAATCATGCTCCTAAGAAATATACAGAGCACTGCATTTTCAATAAAAAAAAATATAGTCTTTCCTTCACTGTATTTAAGAGATCACTGACATCGTTTCCTATTTCCTATGGCTAAGAAAGCGAACGTGCTTATGTTAAACTACGGTAACCTAATGCAATCAACAATTTAAAATAACATATTGCAATTAACAATTTTTCACAGTACCACAATTGTAAGAGGCAAACGCAATAATCTTCTATCTGGCTTCAAAAAATCGAGCTTCCTTTTATTCGGCCGGTCCAATTCTTCTGCCGCGGCTAGTTACAAATATTCACAGTTATCTGTTCTAAATCGCCGTACCATTTCTCCACCCTCCTTTCCCTTATGAGATTTATCTGCATAAGGAGGAGGACTGCTGATACTGGGGATGGGATTGATCGAGGAATTGTGCCTGTGCTCGTAATAAAATCTTGAATATTTGGGTCTCCTGTGATGATCGTGATTCGAAGGCCGTTTAAGCTTCGTGTTCGTGGAAGGGAATGCATGGCGGCCTTCTAGTGCAGCGTGGCGGTCTGTAAGAGGACAACGGGGGAGCTTCCTGTTGTTGTTGTTGAGAGGTGGTGGAGGTCCTCTGGTATCCTGATTTGGATTATCACCTTCCTGGGCCGCCGATCTTTTATCATGGCTACAGTCAACGAGAGCCATAGCCACAGAAGAGCAGCAGCAGCTAGCCTGTTGAATGTAGTGCCGTGTTGTATAAATAGAAATTACGTAGATCCGCCATGATTGCATGACACAGCTGGCCTTCGACTCTCCGACTTCTTGTTAATCGATTTGGATTCAAACAGATAAGTAGGTTAAAGGTTTTACGAAACAATTATTTTTTTAAGAGGATATTTGTCGAAAGTTGATTAAAAATTGTTGGATTTGTAGAATTGAGTGATTATTTCGTCTCATGAGTTTTTCAGCATGTTGAATTCATTTTTGTAAATTTATTACGCCATATACCTATTGACAATGGGTACAATTAATCACCTTTTAATCTAAAATTTTGATCTGATGGCTAACAATTGAAAATGCTGGCATATTCTTAGTTGTCCTCCCAAATCAATGAATGTGATTTACTCTTCATAACTTCCTTGTATTTTTTAATGCATCAGCCTGTTTACTTTTTAACATTTACCTAATCATATTAAGAAATTACTGTAACACTATATGATTGTCACGTTTAAATGATTAACCTTTGGGATTACCATGTTTGGATTCGCTCAACTGTAGGTGCGTTTCATTTTCTAAGCGTTTCATTTCTGACTTTCCTCAACTATCCGCGTGTTTCATTTTCATCTTCTGGCTGTGGGCACGTTTCATGTCATTTTCCAGTTGTCAGCGTATTTCATATTGGATTGTCAAATTCCACGTTTCATTTCATTTTCCAATTGTCAGCGTATTTCATATTGGATTGTCAAATTCCAGTTATCCGCGCGCGTTTCATCATTCCAATTGCGAGAGGAAGTTTTGGCATCGCATTTCAGCGTTCATCAACCACGGTTTTGAGTGGCTGTGCTAGTATAGCCTAATTCCAACTAAAAAAACATTTAGTAACCAAAGCCATTTAATATATTAGAAAATCAACATTTTACATTTTATATACAATATAATAATAATAAGTTAAACTAATAATAATAATAACTATGTTGCACCAATTTCCCAAACTTGGAAAGGTTGGGAACATGGATACTAGTGTCTTGAACCTAAAAGTTTCCATCAAATTTAACAAAAGACAGTGTTTCTCTTATTGCAACAACTATAATATTAAAATTACTAATTTAATTTGTGTTAATAATTATATGAATATATTTAACACTGAAATTTTAATATCCATAAATATTCTATTAAAAAATGAGAAACAAATTGAAAATACATATATACAATTTTGACATCTTTTTAAAATTAAACTTTACATATATAAACTTTAAACATCTTTGTAAATTTGAAGTATTATTCTTTTTTTATTGGAAAAAACAAAATAGTACTAAGCTTCTAATATGAAAATACAATAAAAGTCAATGATATGGTTGGTTGATATCAACTAAGTGGAGCAAATGCTTGTTGTGGATAGGGTATTGATTTATTGGACTTTCATGTTTAGTTTGGGCTTGAAGGAAAACATACATGTATTAAAAGTTTTTCATATCCACAACTATAAAGTGAGTATTATTAAGGTTTTTTACTTAACCAATTTTTGAAATAATATTTACCTGTAGTTTATTCTTAGTTTTATAGTGATATTTTCAATAAATATAATGAAAATATTTGTAAGAAATTATGTATATGTAATAATGGAATAAATGTATTTACATTTTAATTTAATATAATTCTAATTTAAAGGTCTTCCTTTAGGAAACCAGTGCCAAGTTTCCATTTATTTGATGTTAAAGCTCCCAAATTCTCAAAAGAGTTCTCAGTCAATTGGGGAAGTTCCCAACTAGTTCCAAGCTCCCGGAACTTCGAAAACTAATTTAGAAATGTTGGAAATGCAAGAAGTTGTTCTCATGCAACTATGAATAATAATAATATAAAATTAATTTAATTTTAAATTTTTTTAGTTAAAAGTTATAAAACCAGATTTTAAATTGATATGCTAAATCTTCTTATTCGGCATTCTTTACTCAAAAGTTTCACTGTTAAATAACTTTTCTTAATAATAATTTTGTAAGCTTTAAATTTTATAATAATATGTTTTACTGTCTCATGGACTTCTCTAACTCAAAATATTAGTTTTTAAATTTGTAATCTAAAACCATTGTTTTAAAAATTCAATAATGTTGCTGAGATTCTAAGATCAATGCCATGGAAACTTCATGATAAATTTTGTAAACTTTAAATTTTATAATAATATGTTTTACTGTCTCATGGATTTCTGTAACTCAAAATATTAACTTTTAAATTTGTTATCTAAAATCATATATTAATTTTTAAATTTGTAATCTAAGACCATTGCTTTAAAAATTCCATAAATGTTTTTGAGATTCTAAGATCATTGCCATGGAAACTTCATGATAAATTTTGTAAACTTTAATTTTTATAAAAATATGTTTTACGGTCTCATGGACTTATGTAACTCAAAATATTAATTTTTAAATTTATAATCTAAAATCATTTATTAATTTTTAAATTGTAATCTAAGACCATTGCTTTAGAAATTCCATAAATGTTGCTGAGATTCTAAGATCAGTGCCTTGGAAACTTCATGATAACTCGTGATCAATAATATAATGTACAAGAAGAAAGTGCAGTTTTCGCTATTATTCGATGACAGGCGAAACAATCGCATCAAACCTGCTTTAGTAATGAAGTTAAGTATCCACGCAGTTTCATAATTCAGCTACACAAACAACGAATAGAGGCGGACAAGAAACTTAAGAGATGTTAGAACTAGCACAGCCGCAAAGTGGTTGGTGTTGCCGCTGGTGAACGCTGAAAGTTATCTGGAGGGACAGCACTCTGGTGAATTGAAACGCACAGACAGCTGAAACGCACATAGAGTTGAGGAAATCCAAAAGTTAATCTTAAATGTGGTAATTCCAAAGGTTAATCAATTAAACATGACAATCATATGGTACAGTAATTTCTTAATATGATTAGGTAAATGTTAAAAAGTAAACAGGTTAACTAATGCATTCAAAAATACAAAGAAGTTATGAAGAGTAAATCACATTCATTGATTTGGGAGGACGACTAAGAATATTCCAGCATTTTCAATTGTTAGAGATANATGCCATGGAAACTTCATGATAAATTTTGTAAACTTTAAATTTTATAATAATATGTTTTACTGTCTCATGGATTTCTGTAACTCAAAATATTAACTTTTAAATTTGTTATCTAAAATCATATATTAATTTTTAAATTTGTAATATAAGACTATTGCGTTAAAAATTCCATAAATGTTGTTGAGATTCTAAGATCAGTGCCATGGAAACTTCATGATAAATTTTGTAAATTTTAATTTTTATAATAATATGTTTTACGGTCCCATGGACTTATGTAACTCAAAACATTAATTTTTAAATTTATAATCTAAAATCATTTATTAATTTTTAAATTTGTAATCTAAGACCATTGCTTTAGAAATTCCATAAATGTTGCTGAGATTCTAAGATCAGTGCCTTGGGAACTTCATGATAACTCGTGATCAATAATATAATGTACAAGAAGAAAGTGCAGGTTTCACTATTATTCGATGACAGGCGAAACAATCGCATCAAACCTGCGTGAGTAATGAAGTTAGGTATCCACGCAGTTTCATAATTCAGCTACACAAACAACGAATAGACGCGGACAAGAAATTTAAGAGATGTTAGAAATAGCACAGCCATCAAAGTGGCTGGTGTTGTCGCTGGTGAACGTTGAAAGTTATCTGGAGGGACAATACTCTGGTGAATTGAAAAGCACGGACAGCTGAAATGCATATAGAGTTGAGGAAATCCAAAAGTTAATCTTAAATGTGGTAATTCCAAAGGTTAATCAGTTAAACTTGGCAATCATATGGTACAGTGATTTCTTAATATGATTAGGTAAATGTTAAAAAGTAAACAAGTTAAGTGACGCATTCAAAAATACAAGGAAGTTATGAAGAGTAAATAGCATTCATTGATTTGGGAGGATGACTAAGAATATTCCAGCATTTTCAATTGTTAGCCATGAGATTAGAATTTTAGATTAAAAGGTGATTAATTGTGCCCATCTCCAATAGGTATATGTGTCTTTCGGCGTAATAAAGTGTCAAACTCATAGGTTAGGCATAAATATGTATGAAGAAAAACACTAAAAAATTTATGGGCATGCCTTACCATTCTCATTATCAAATAGATGTTTTACAATAGAGATTTGTTTGATAGTGTAAAAAATTAACAATTTTCTATAAATAGAAAAAGATCAAATTAACTAATTATTCATTTAACTAATTTATGCATATTTGGTCAACATGAGAGATTATATGCTTTGGCACTCCCCCTTAATCTCAAATGTTACATTATTCAACTCTCACAATGCCTAATGAAACTAAAAAACTATTATTCCCAATGTTTTGGGGAAGATATATGTTGGTCCCAGTTTTGTAATGACTATGACTTAATATTGTTGTGAGCCACGCCATGAATATTTGAAACTTTACATGCAATGTAAATATGTTTGTATTTAATATAGAAAGACCAAAGAGATGACTGAGGTGTGCACAAGTATTGTCCATAATATCATGAGTGGGAACTAGTGAGAGGATTGGGAATTACCTTGCCTACCCTAAGAGTTGACCTTCACCTAAGAGAGCCTTAGTGCCTTAATTCATTTGAAGTATATTACCTCCCTTTTTCCATATCCTAAGAAATCATTCAATGAGAGGTCTGATGGTTGAGCAGTCATACCCACCTTCATGAAGGTACACAGGAAAACGACTAGATCAGCTAAAGACTATCAGCCAAAAGTACTAAAAAGTGTCACCTTGTTTTGAGGGATAACCCTGGGAGACTTCTAAGAAAAGTAAGAGAGGAAACCAGGGGTGAAGAGGAACTTTCCAAAGAATGAGGTGCACAAGTTGTGCATGAGGTGAGAATACAAATAGAGTGGGAGAGGGAGTTTTCTATTAGATTCGAGTATAGAAGAATCGAGACCCAACTTAAGCATATAGGGTCGCGGATATGATGCTTGTTGGGATAGGAATTGGCATTGAGAGGGGAGGGTGTTGAGGGACTATAGAGGTAGTGAAGGGAATCCCTTGTGCAATTATATTCAACTAGGAGAGCATATGAGAGATTCGTGGTGGCCTTGGACTTAGTGGGTAGAGATATTTTTGTTGTAGTCTGTCAGTGAGGGAGAGTGGCCTTCACATCTAACCCAAAATTTTCTAAGAGAAACTTGATGTTGATGTTGGTAGCATCGAACAAGTATTTCCACACAGGTCTAAGTGTCTAGACATGGATGTCGTCCAAATCCTTCTACCTTGAGGCTTTACTTTAACTAAAGTAAATATTAAAGTAAAGTGCTTTTATTAGTGAGTTGAGTTTTATTTAAATAAATTATTTAATTAACATTAGTAAATTAAATAATAGTCGTTGATATAAGTGACGTGAGAAGTAATACCAATCATCAATCACTTTAGAGATTAGGGTTAAGTCACAACTCAATCTTCTAAAAGCAAGGCTAGGGTGAAGAAGGAAGATACAATACATTGATACATAGCAGAGAATACTTTTTCTCATAGTATTGGATCAGAAGGACTATTATTCAAAGAGATCTTGGATAGGTGGAGAAGGACTTCCATTTAGAGATCTAGGTCAAAGGAATAGAGATAACACGTGTGTAGAAGGATCGACCGCCACAAAATAGCGCAGGTATTCTGGTACGGGTCGCACATATAGCGTGAAGGTTCAACATATAGGTCACACATATAGCATGACTATTATGTTATAGGTTGCATGGTCAACATGGATATCGTCCTACAGGTTGCATTGTAGCTATAAAAGATTGTACAACAGGTTTGGCAGCATATAAACCAGTTAATTTTTAACTTTTGATGTACTTTGTCTCTTTTCTATTTGGGCAATTTTCCCAATACGAGAGCCCTTGTAAGATTTGAAGTTATTTGAATGATAAGTTTAGTTGATGGGAAGAATATATTTGTGTATTGTGTTTGAGATTTTGGTTTTCAATATTGCTTCCGCTATATCTATTTGAGTTGAATATTCCAACAATGTATTTTTGTTTTGTGAGTTGTTAATCTAATTTACAATAAGGAAATCACTAGATAACAAGATACCTAGGTGCCAGAGTAAATATTTCAACATTTGAGTGTTCCCCTAGTGGTATCATGGAATGACATAGGGGTGGCTTGTTGTAGAAAATATAAGTGCAACAAAGCCTACGGTTGGGTGGAAAAGTGTTCATGCTCCTTCGGTTTCCCTATCCAAAAAACTTGTGAGCATATAATTGTATATGATTAAATGGGTTGATGTTGTTCCATTTGTTAATTCTTTGTGTTTGTGTAGATATGGAATTGTATGAATTGTGAGTAATTCTAAAAGAGTAGAAATGTAGGTGTATGACCTTATTATTCACATGCATGGATGTCCTTCCTAAGTATTATTATCTTTCTAAAATATGAAAGGATAGAAGGAAATTGTGTGTTATTCCTCTTGAAATCCTAGTAATTGATTCTTTGGTAAGTTTCATGAATTGATAAGCTATAAACGCCTATGGTCAAGGACCCGTCTCTGAGAAAATGCATGGAACGCTTGATTGAGTAATTTCCTGTGAGTTGGAAGATTTTGCATGATGGATTATCCTCCTTTGAATGTATATGCAAAGAAACTGGACTTCTTGATTAAAATTTCTGGGAAAGGAAAGATCAGAGTGGAGAGTTTATTCACTTGGGGAGTCTATGACTTCCCCACAAATTCTTTCATCTTCTAAGTTTTCTCTATGGCCAAGATTTGTATAGAAGTTTTTCCCTAAACAACCTCTGGGAATTCAATATTGCAGATGTGGGAACATGTTTCCCTTTTTATCCTCTTATGGAAATGCCTTAGTGCAGAAAATCCCAACATGTGGGATGGTGGATCTCGAGGAAGCCCAAAATCCCCTTTTTATTTCAAAATTTCATGTGCATGGAATTGGAAAGTGGAACATCATGGTGAAACCACAAGGAAGAAACCCTATTGTGGGAACCTAGACCATGTGGAACCCCTATAACTGGAACTGCAGGTAACCAAGCTACCCAAGCCTTTGTTAAATTTATGAAGGAAATCAAGCAATTTGCCTAAGTATCAAATAAATCTCGACCGTTCATTGGGCGTGAGAATTGATCTTGACCATCCATCAGAGATTAACATTCAGGAGGAGACTCACATATCCCCATGGACCTAACCCTGTGAGCTTTAGGAGGAGGCTCACAGGATGAATCTCATAGGTTTAGGTATGCGGGGATAAGCTCAGAGGGTTGATCTCACAGAGGGAAGGCTCACGGGAGAAGTATCTACTGGATAAGTTTTCAAAGTCCAGTTCGATAGGTTTACGGGCTACAGACTGGAAGGAGACCATAAGACGTGGTAACTAATTGAGCCTAAGGGAGCGAGGCCACAATCCTTGAGGATTATGAGCTTCGAGAAGGAATGAGGGTCTTGATGGTATGACATCCTAATGAATTAAGTCTCCAAGCGCAAACCCAGAGAAGATGAGAGTCGTCGATCTACATGGGAATAGATCTGGGTCGTCATATCTGTTAGGCCCAATGGTTTATTAAATATCACACATTTACTGAGAACCTCTATGATCTAGACCATTGATCGGGTCGATCATCCATCGTCTGATAGATTGAAATGGTGTGTCCTCTCAGAAGGGCACATGAGTGGAATGAATTCTATGTCAGCTTGTCAAGTTAGTGTGACACATTGGCATGTTGTGTCATGAGACACGTCAGCAAGGGAAGATGTATCAGAAAATTCCAAGTGGCATGTGACATGCGGAAGAGGACAAGTTCCCTCCTTTGGAAGAGTCAGGATGAGTCAGAGAGGATTATTGGTCAAGTATGTCCTAGTCTGTGGAGAATTCCAGACTGATGATCTCGATCAACCTGGATCATCTGATCTGTCAAGTGGGCACGTTGTTGTGGGCTACGACATGTGGAAGGTTTTGCATGTGCATCGATTCGAAGGAGGTTCAAAGGTGCAATCCCACGGGAGAAGAACTCGATTGTGGCATTGCAAGGAGGTGAATTACATGGTGTGATCCTGATAGGATTGTGAGGATTTTTGTCATGTGGGGTCTTGTTTGCAAAGGATTTCATGATGGGTTGAGCCCGACCACAATGTTGTGAGTCATGAATTTTCAGGAGGATTTGCAAAGGCATTAAGTTGTCATTCTTCATAGAAAATCCCAAACGTGAGCCACCACTAGTGTTGTGGGGCGTGGTCCATGGGAGAACCCATTTTAGTTGGACGTAGGACATCCCATAGGAGAATTTCCTGTGATGAATGGTTCTAATAGCTTTGTGGGATTTGGAAGCCCGCAGGTCTGCACTAGAGAGTTTAGCATAAGATCCACATCAACTAGATGTGGAGAGTGGTCCACGTGGATGTCATGTGGCCTAAGATGATGTTATCTACGTAAAATACCCTAGAGCCTTTAGGAATCCATAACTTACTAGACAGAACTCAGATTTGAGAGTGGGTATAACCATTGGAATGCTCTTGAGGAGAAAAACTAGATTATGGTCTAAAATTAGAGAAAGAAGTCATGGTTTGAAAGAGAAATTAGGAGGAAGAAAGGAGAAAATTTATGCATCCCACCATCCCTAAGGAGGTTTAGGGGGTCAAGTGTGCTACAAAATGGTGCTAGAGTAGATTTCAAACACTAGGCCTTAATGGGCTAGGAATCAAACACAAAGATTTGCTTGCAAAGGCCAAGATGATCCTATTTAACTCTAATGCACTAGAAAATCAGACATTAATTACACAAATTGTTAAAAGAAAATATTGCAGACTTCATTTTTTCATTCTCATAATTTTCTCTACAAGAGAAAATGTACATATGTTTCCCTATTTAGAAATGAAAATAATTTTTACAGAAATTTGATTATATTGATGTATACTAACAAAAAAAATTGAGTATGAGTGATCAAGGAAACATAGCCCTGATTTTGGGACTATTGAAGGCTAACAAAAGCCTTAAAAAGAACAAGAAAATTGCATGTATTTTAAGTTATAATTAGCTAACAATGGCATGTTGTTTCAAGACTTAGAAAACAAAGAGAAGAGAAGAAAATGACAATAGATGGTACAACTCAGCATGGAAGAAACCTCTCATTTCAGGGATGCAAAATCTGATGATAGGAGGGACAGAGAAGCCCCTCCAAACTTAGAGGAGACAGTAAGGAGTATGAGGGTTGAACTTAGAAGCTATAAAGAATATATTTAAAATCTTATCAGATCCGAAGAAAATAAAACTTAATTAAATGCATTGTTATTGCAAAGCATGTCTGAGATACAAAAGAATTTGCAACAAGGTCCAGTTGCCAGTAATATAGGGAAAATGTCTAATAAGTCATAAACCCATCAGAGATTCATAAACATGGGCTAGCACACAACAATGTAGGAAAAATTTCTTCTGGGAAGAGTCACAGGGGTGCCAAGAAAGACACAACTAGTGGAGACTCTTCCACAAATTCTTCCAGTAAGAAAACCATTACTTTTGAAGAACTGTCCAATAGTGAGATTAGTTCAAGTACCCATAAGAAGAATAAGAAGAAACATACCATAATCTCTTTAAATGATCAATTTTGAAAGGAAAAAACACATACATTTGATTGAGAAATCAAGAAAGGTGAAGAAGTAGAAGCCTGGCTACTAGAAATGAAGAAGTACTTCTAAGTACACAATTACTCAGGAAATGTGAAAGCAAGAGTGGCCACATTTAATTTAATTGGAGGAGATTCCATTTGGTGGGAGTACCTCAAGAATATAAAAAAGGATCAATGAGAGTAAGCTGACTTGGAAGCAGTTTGAGAGGTATTTTAGGAAGGTTTACTCATCAGAAAAATATTATGATAGTAAGGTTAAGGAATTCCATGATCACAAGCTAGGGAAACTCATCATTTATGGATATGTAAAGAGATTCTTAGAACTGTTGAGAAATGTCCCTTACATTAAGGATGAGAAAGTGAGGATCAATTTCTTTCTTAGTGTACTTCCATAATCCTTTTAGGACTACATTGAGTTTGATGAGCCTAAGTGATCCAGGTGGATATCGGGGGCCACCCACCTTTTCCAAATGGCTCAAAACAGTTTTCTGGCCATTTTGGCAATTTAGTATTTTTAGCAGGTTTTCACTTCCGGGGCCATTTTGAGGGCCTAAATGAAGTTTTTTCGAGATAGAGGTTCTCAATGATAGCCAAAGGCATAATTGATCCCCCAAAATGAATCTCCTCGATGATACCTTTCCAACGAGCTATCACACGCCTAAAACGGAGATCGTATGCAAAAGTTACGACCCCGGGAAGTTGATGCACC
>SNQJ01S0006348.1:78200-95727 GCA_010110895.2 Picea sitchensis
CAACAAAACACACAAAGGAAAATGAAGAAGAGCAGAAGAGAGGGCCATTAAAGTGTTGGGGTTGTGGGGAAGAACATATGTTGAGGGACTTTCCTCATAGGAAACATGACAACAAAAGAATCTACAATGTACAGAGGCTATCACTGTCAATGATGTAGCCTGAAGTGTACCACATATTTATGCAGTTGTCGAGAATCAACAAGTAGACCACCAAGCTTCAGTAGTGGAGCTAGAAGGTATAATTTCCAAATGATTTGTTTCCATTTTAATTGACCCTAGATATAACTTAAGTTATGTTGCACCAAAAATTATTGAGGCTTATGTTTTATAGAAGAGGAAGCATGTAAAGTCATGATTAGTTCAACTATCCATAGGAACCAAGAGAAAGGTGACTTAAGTAATTGAATCCTATCCATTTGAAATGAGAGGAATGCATACAAAAGAAACCTTGAGTATCCTACCCCTGGGATCATATGATATGATAATTGGCATGGATTGGTTGGAAACCCATAAAGTGAAATTGGATTGTTTTAATAAATACATGGAATGTGAAGATGACGAGGGGAACAAGAAAATACTGCAATGTGTCCAAAATCTTGTGTTTGTGAGAAAAATATCAACATTACAACTCAATAAGTATAGCATAAAAGGGTGTCCATTATATTCTATACAAGTACTAGATTCAACAGAAAACAACAAGATGAAAATTGAAGATCACCCTATGTTGTATGAATTCGGGGACGTGTTTCCGGAAGAGATACTAGGACTACCTCCTAAAAAGGACATTGATTTTTCCATAGATCTCATGCAAGGAGCATTCCCTACATCTAAGGTAATTTATAGAATGATCCCACCTAAACTGGTGGNGATAAGAGGTATATTAAACCCAATGTATCCATGTGGGGAGCACTATCACTATTTATAAAAAAGGACGGTATCTTTAGATTGTGTATTGATTATAGGAAACTAAATAAGATGACCATCAAGAACAAATATCATTTTCACAGGATTGATGATATCTTTGATCAACTGAGAGGAGCCACAATATTTTCCAAAAGAGATTTGAGGTTTGTATATCACCAAGTCATAATCAAGGATGAATATATCCATAAGACTTCCTTTAGAATAAGATATGGACTTTATAAGATTGTGGTTGTGCATTTTGGGCTTACTAATGCACCAAACATGTTCATGTGTTTAATGAATAGCACTCTCACCAAGTATTTGGACAAGTTTGTCCTAGTTTTTATCAATGATATTATGATTTATTCTAAAACCAAGGAGGAGCATGAGGAGCATCTCAGATTGGTACTTCAAGTGTTGAGAGAACATCGAATATATGCTAAGTACAACAAGTGTGATTTATTTAAACCATAGATCCAATACTTGGGTCATGTAATCTTAGAGGATGGAGTGGCAATAGACTCAGAAAAGATCAAGGAGATCTTGGGTTGGACAACCCATATAAATGTATCAAAGGTGAGATCATTTATGGGATTGGATGGATATTACCAAAGGTTTATCCAAGGATTTTCAAAGATTGACCACCCAATCGATTCACTGCAAAGAAAAGGAGTGAAATGTGTGTGGTCAACCGATTGTGAAGCAATATTATAGCAATTGAAGTATATTTTAACTAATGCTTATGTATTGAAGATTGCAGATCTTAAAAAATATTTCTTGGTCTGTACAATTGCTTGCAAAGAAGAACTCGATGGATTTCTCATGCAAGAAGAGAACATGGAAAACTATGATTCTAGAAAACTAAATGAGCATGAGCAATGTTACATTACTCATGATTTGGAACTTGTAGCCATTGTACACGCTTTGAAGATGTGGAGACATTACTTACTTGGGATAATATTTGTCTTAATGATAGATCACAATGGGATGAAGTATTTATTTTACCAGGCACATTTAAATTCTAGACAAGACATACAGATGGCTCTCATCAACGAGTTTGTGAAGTATTTATTTTACCAGCCACATTTAAATTCTAGACAAGACATACAGATGGCTCTCATCAACGAGTTTGATTTTGAAATCAGACATATTAAAGGGAAAGAAAACCGAGTGGCATATGCACTTAGCCGGAGTATGTTGGCATATGCACTTAGCCGGAGTATGCAAACAATACACTTAGAAATGGAAAGTGTATGTGAATATGATATAAAATAGAGAATGACATTTTCCCTACATAATGATGAATATTTCAAGTTAATGAAGAACAATTTAGAGAAATAATTGAGAGGGACGAAGTGGGAAGGATACCAACTCATGGAAGAAGGATTGTTGTTATATAGAAACATACTATACATACCCAATTCAACCGAGATGCAGGAGATAATAGTGGATGAGTTCCATAAAAGAAAAGGTTATTAGAAAATGATAACAACAATAAAGAACATTTACTACTGGCCCAGAATGAAGAAAAATATTGTAGATTATATCGCCAAGTTCTGAGAGCGCCAACAAGTCAAAGTTGGACAGAGGAATTCAACAATATTCTTGCAACTAGTGAAAATTATAGAATGGAAATAGGAAGTCATATCCATGGACTTCATTACAGGATTGCCAAGGACTACCAAGCAACATGATACAATGATGGTGGTAGTGGATAAGTTGAGTAAAGAAACTCACTTTATCCCAATTAAATCCACTTACAAATCCATAGATGTTGCAAATATATTCATGAAGGAAATTTTCATATTGCATGGCATGCCCAATACAATCATTTCAGATCAAGATGCTATGTTTACATCAAATTTTTGGAAAAATTTGTTTGTAGGTTTTGGGACACAATTAGCTTTCATCACTTCCTGTCACCCTCAAATAGATGGAAAAACATAAAGGGTGAATAAGGTGTTGGAATATATGTTAAGAATGTATGCTATGCATCATCCCAATAAATGGAAAGACTATCTACCCATGGTAGAGTTTTCTTACAACAATGTCTATCAGGAGTCACTAAAAATGAGCCCCTTTGAGGCTTTGTATGGTAGAAAATATAATATTCCAATAATTTAGTGTAAATTGGTGGATAGGATTACACTTGGACCAAATATGTTGAAGGAGATGGAGAAATAAATAGTCAAGATTAAGCAGAATTTGAAAGTGGCTCAGTATAGGAAAAAGAGATATGTTGATAGAAATAAAACTCATAAGGAATTCAAAGTAGGAGACCATGTCTACATCAAAGTTAAGCCTAAGAGAATTTAATTAAGAATTAAAACCTGTGATAAGCTAGCATCTTTCTACCATCGGCCATTCAAAGTTTTAGAAAGAGTGGGATCAGTGGCATACATGCTTTCTTTGCCTCCTACTATCAAAGAATACAATGTATTTCATGTATGTTTTCTTCAGAAATATATTCATGATTCTAATCACATCACTGATTGGAATTTTATTCACATGGATCCACAAGGATAATTCCAACACAAGCCTCAATGCATACTTGACAGGAAGGAGACATTGCTCTGCAATTGAGCCATCACACAGGTCAAGTTTCAATGGAAGCACTTAGGAGTAGATGAGGCTAGATGGGAATTAGAGGATTCCATGAGAAAGGCATACCCATTTTTTTTAATGTATAATTTTTTTTGTGGTTGGTAATACACTAAGGACAATGTTTATTTTAAGGGGGAGTGGAATGTAACATCCTATTTTCCCCATTTTTATAATTAAGACAATGACTTAATATTGTTGTGAGCCACGACATGGATATTTGAAACTTTACATGCAATGTAAATATGTTTTTATTTAATATAGAAATTCCAACCAACTCATTGAGGTGTGGAGCACAACTATTGTCCATGATACCATGAGTGGGAACTAGTGAGGAGATTGGGGATTACCTTGCCTACCCTAAGAGTTGACCTTCACCTAAGAGATCCTTGGTGCTTTACTTCATTTGAAGTATATTACCTCCCTTTTTCCATATCCATATAAGTCACTTAAAGATGAGAGGCCTGGTGGTTGAGTATTCAAACTCACCATCATGAAGGTATGGGTGGGAAACGGTTAGATCAGTTGAAGACTGTCAACTAGAAGTACTAAAAATTACTACCTCATTTTGAGGAATAAGCACGTGATACTTTTGACAAAAGAAAGAGAGTAAACTAGGGGGGGGGAGTAAATTTACAGAGAAGGAGGTGTGTAAAATGTGAGCATAGAGGGTCGTATATTTGATTCTTTTTGGGATAAGAACCCAGAACCAACTTGATCATAGAGGGTCGTAGATTTGATTCTTTTTGGGATAAGAATTGGCATTGAGAGTGGAGGGAATTGAGGGACTACCAAGTTAGTGAACATAATCCCTTATGTATTTATATACAGTTGGGAGTGCATATGCGATATTCATGGTGGCTTTGGACTCAGTTGGTAGAGTGATTTCTATTGTAGTATGTCAATGAAGGAGAGTGGTGATGCAGATTATTTTCAGCACAAAATGATGGTGGAAATATAATAAATAAATGTACAGAGATATATCATATATCCAATAATATAATACATATATATATCAGATATATAACCATAAACACAGAGATATAGTAATACACAATTTCTATTAATGAGAGAAATGTACAAAATTGTAGAAATACAGAGTGAAAGACTCACTAGAATGGTGGCAACTTATCTCTAAGAAGATATGTGACGGCTATGCTCATTCGCAAGAAGATGATGTTACAATGAGGCTCCAAAGGAATTTTTAACACAAATAAAATCCAAAACCCTAACCCTAAAAGATGGAAATCCAACAGTTTTGTGCACCCTATTTTGGGTAGTTTGGTGTATCAACTTCCCGGGAACGTAACTTTGGCATATGATCTCCATTTGGGGTGCACGATAGATCGTTGAAAAGGTATTGACGAGGAGCTTCATTTAGGGGGATCAATCAAATTCTTTGGCTATTATTGAGGTGCACGATCACAAAAAAACATCATTTAGGCCCTCAAAATGGCTCTGAAAGTTTAGGACCCGAAAAACTGCTAAAAATAGTAAACTACCAACAAAAAAATTTGAGTCAGTTGGAATAAGTGGGTGGCCATTGATATCCACCTAGATCAATCCTTACTCATTATGAAGAAAGGGTCTCCATTGCATTAAGTTCCCAGGGGAGAGGGGAAAGCGTTTGTTGAATCTGAATCTTGGTGAGGTGCTTTCCTTGTTGGAGAAGTTGCGTTGCTTAGCTAGTTGAAGGTTGTTACAAACCTGTTGCTGGAGGGGTTGAATATTTTCAACCAACCTATTTTATATTGGCTTGACTAAGCAGTGTGTAGGAACCCTTGTAGGTGAAGAAAAAATATCTTCTTTCTCTTCTGCAATCTACTTATGTTGGATAGAAAGGTCTTGGTATAAGGTTGTATTGGTAGTAGTGTCCTTTTGTTCACCTTTTGAACAGATTGTGAAGAGGTTGAATTTTGCAGTATGAGATATTACCTTGAGGCACTTTTTTGGTGGGACAGTAGTCGGAACTACCCCTGGTATCCTGTATAGATGACCCCCTAGAGTAATAGTGACACTACAGGGTCAAGACTCATAAATAGCATGGTGCTTCCACATATATGGCTGGCCAAAAAGAACATCACAGAAATATAGTGGGGAAACATCACATAATACATCATCCTTGAAGGGTTGGATGTCGTATGAAAGCAAACATTGTTGGTTGGCACAAAGATATTGTCTCTGGCGAAGCCACCCGAGGTTGTATGGTTGTGGGTGTAGTGTTTTCAACGACCTATGTTGAGATGAGATTCTTCTAGATTCCACTGTCAATAACAAAATGCAATAAGGTCCCCTTCACTCACATCTGTGAATGAAAAATTCACTCCCCCTATTCAAGATATGTTGGTTCTTCTGGTTGAATTGTTGCGGTCACAATAGTAGCAGTGGGGTCTGTGTCGATGATCTGTCTTCTCCCATTATTTTTTGAATCAGATTATGAATCAGGTTTCAACTCCTTTTCTTTGATCTNAAATCCCACCATTGTCCATTGTCCTTCTTTGTCTTTTTGTGACCCTTCTTTTCTGGTGGCTTGGACTGGTTTTCAAGAGGTTGTTTGTTAGGGCCATCTTTATCATACTTTGGTTGTTGCAGATTTTCATACCCGAACTCCTGTTTTTTCTGTTGCCTAAATTTCTGCTCGATTTTGACAACATGACGATAGGCATCTCCTAGTGATGATATGTCTAGGAAATCCATTTCGGTTTGGATGTACCTATGCAGAGCCCCGCGATATTTCAGAACCAGATGTCATTCAGAGTCTTTGATACCCATATTGGTGCACAAGGAATGGAAATTATTTGTGAACTCCAACATTTTTTGTCCCCTCTCTTTCCACAGTGTGGTCTATCACATGTACTAGTCGTCATAGTTACCAACAAGGTAATATTTTTCCTTGACCGCATCCACAAAAAATCCCAAGTGGGCTCATCCCCATATATTCCAGACTCCTCTGTGGAACTTTTCTCCTAGTAATTTTCCCACCAATGTTTGACATGGGGGAAATCCTTAAGGAGTGAGAAGGTGATCTTTTCCCTGTCAGAAAAATTGTGAATAGAGAAGTAACCTTCTAGCATATTTAACCATTTTTCTAGGAAATCTACATCTATCCGACCTTCAAATACAAGAATATAAAAATTAACTTGTACCTTGAAAGGAGAGGTGCTTCCAAAGTGGTTGATTGATGAAGACATGCCTTCTTTTATCGGTAGGTGTTAAAGAATGTGGGAAAAAATCTCCACCATTTCGTCCCTTTGTCGCGTGAGAGCTTGCTCAAGCAAGAGATTAATAGAATCTTCTACTCCGTCTTTTTTCTTTTCTTCTTCCATGGAGGGTTTCTTGGGAATGAAAGAGTGATTTTCCTCAAGAATACAGGCTCAATAGCCAACTTGATATAATCGGACCATGTAGGGGACATGCACTGAAAAATTATCAAGAGCAGCCTGCTCTGATACCACTAATTCAGATTATTTTCGGCACAAAATGAAAGACGAGATATAATAAATAAATGTACATAGATATATCATATATACAATAATATAACAGATATATATCAGAGATATAATCATAAACACAAAGATACAGTAATAAACAATTTCTATTAATGAGAGAAATGTACAACATTGTAGACCTACAGAGTGAAAGACTCTCTAGAATGGTGGCAGCTTATCTTTGAGAAGCGATGTGACGAATATGCTCATTTGCAAGAATATGATGTTACAATGAGGCTCCAAAGGAATTTTTAACATAAATAAAATCCAAAACCCTAACGCCATAAGATGAAAAACGAATAATTTTGTGGACCCCGTTTTGGGTAGTTTGGTGTATCAACTTCCTAGGGGGTGTAACTTTGGCACTTTGTTTGGGGCGCATGATAGCTCATTGGAAAGGAATTGATGAGTATATTGATTTAGGGGTCTCAATAAAATCATTTAGCTATGATTAATGTTCCTGATCATGAAAAAGGATCATTTAGGCCCTCAAAATGGTCCCAAAAGTTTAGGACTTGAAAAAATGCTACAAATAGTAAACTACCAAAAAATTATTTTGAGCCAATTGGAATAGGTGGGTGGCCACTGATATCCACCTGTATCAAGTGGCCTTCACATCAAACCCAAAAAAAATTGAGAGAACCTTGAGTGTTCCCCTGGTGTCCTAATCTAGAAATTCTAAGTGCAACAGGGCTTATGATTGGGTGGAAAACAACTCACCCTCGGTCAGTTTTCAAAAAAAACAAACTTTTGAACATATAAGTGTGTATGATTAAATGGATTCATATTGTTCCATTTGTTAAGTATCTATACTTTTGTAGATATGGAATTGTATGAATTGCAAGTAAGTTCAAAAGAGTAGAAATGTATGTGTATGACCTTGTTATTTGCATGCATGGGTTTCCTTTCTGACAATTATTATCTTTCTGAAATTTGAAAGGGTAGAAGGAACTTGTGTGTTATGCCTCATTAAATCCCAATAATTAATTCTTTGGTAGGTTTCACGAATTGATAAGTTGTAAATGAATATGGTTGAGGAGCCATCTCTGAGAACATGCATGGAACACTTGATAGAGTAATTTCCTGTAAGTTGGAATATTTTGCATGATTTTTTATCTTCCTTTGAATGTATATGAAGAAGAACTGGACTTCTTGATTAAAATTTCTAGCAAAGGCAAGATCATAGTGAATAGTTTATTCACTTGGGGATTTGATGACTTACCCATAAATTCTTTCATCTTCTAAGTTTTAGCTATATACAAGCTCTATACATAGGGTTTTCCCTGACCAACCTCTAGGAATTCATTATTCCAGATTCAAGAATGAGTTTCCCTTTTTATCCTCTTATGGAAATTCCTTAGTGCAGAAAATCCCAACATGTGGTATGGTAGATCTTGTGGAAGCCCGAAGTCCCATTTTTATTTCAAAATTCCATATGCATGGAATTGGAAAGTGGAACCTCATAGTGGAACCATGAGGGAGGAACCCTACCATGGGAACCTAGACCTTGTCGAACCCCTGTAACCGGAACCAGATGTATTCAAGCTACCTAACCCTTTATTAAAATTATGATGGAAATCAAGCAATTTTCCTAAGTATTGATAATAAATCGCGATCGTTCATTCAGCATGAGAATTGATCTCGACCATTTGTTGAAAACCGACATTCGTGAAGAGGCTCATGTGATGAATCTAGTGGGTTTGGTTTGTAGGGATAGGCTCGTGAGAAGAGATGATTTTAGGGGCTAAATTTCGCTCATGGGTTAATTTTCCATGGTTTTTCCCAAAAAACAATTTGCTATTATAAAAATGATTTGCTCAAATTCTATAGGAAAAAAATATTTTACCTTCAAAATCGCCAAAAATTTATACAAACTATATAAAATCCTTATAAATTTGAATATTTTTACAAAAATATCGCCAAACATTTTATAGTTGGCATATAAAGGATTAGTAATATTCTCCAAGGTTTATACATTTTAAAATAAATTTCCATCCTTAAAATAATCATTGCTCGTGAGGTTGAGATGGTAGAGGGAAGGCTCACAAGAGTAGTATTCACTGGATAAGTCCACGAAGTCCAGTCCGATAGGTTTTTGGGTCATGGACTGCGGGGAGACCAAAAGGTGTGTCAATGGATTGAGCCCAATGATTGTGGGATGTGGGAAGGATCAAAGGTCTCGATGGTGTGATGTTCCAATGAATTAAGTCTGCAAGAGCACACCTAAAGAGGATGAGAGTCGTCGATCTATGGGGGAATAGATTTGGGATATTATATATGTTGGGCCCAATGACCTATTAAAGATCATGCATTTTTGGAGATCTGTAGTGATATCGACCATTGATCAGTTCGATCATCCACTGTTCGATCTATTGGAATGGAATGTCCTCTCGGAAGGGCATAGGAGTGGAATTAATGCCACATTAACTTTCCAAGTTGACATGTCATATTGGCATGATGTGTCAAAGGACATGCCAACAAGGGTAGATGTATAAAAAACTGCCATGTGGTAGGTGACACGTGGAAGAGGATAGGTGCCCTTTCGTGGCAGAGTCAGGATTATTTGGGAGGATTATTTGTTAGGCATGTCTTGATCCGTGGAGAATTTCAAACCGATGATATCGATCAACTCGAACAGTCCCATCTGTCGAGTGGGCATGTTTTTGTGGGTTGTGGCTTGTAGAAGGTTTTGAATGTGCATCAATTCAGAGGAGGTCTGAAGGAATGAGCCCCCAAGATAATATCCTAAACACGATGTTGCAAGGAGGTGAATTTGATTTCGTGAGCTAGATATGGATGTGGGGAGTTGTATCATGGGAGGTCTCATTTTTTAAGGATTTCCTGATGGGTTGAGCCCAACTGCAATGTTGTGGACCGCGAATTTTTGGGAGGACTTATAAAGGAATTAATTTTGTATCCTACATGGAAAATCCTAAATGTTAGTCACCTCTAGTGTTATGGGGTGTGAGACACAAGAGAAACCATTTTAATTGGATGTAGGACATCCCACAGCAGAATTTATTGTGAGAAATAATTTTGATAAATTTACGGGATTTGGAATCCCGCAGGTTTATGCTAGAGAGTTTAGTGGTAGATCCACATTACCCAGATGTGGAGAGTGGTCCACATGGCCTAGTATGACATCACCTATGAAAAATTCCCTAGATCCTTTATGAATCCATAAATTACTAACCAAAACTCATATTTGAGCATGGGTATAGCCATTGGAATGCTCTTAAGGAGATGGACTAGATTATGGGCTCAGAGTAGAGAAAAAAATCATGGCCTAAAAGAGAAGTTAGGAGGAATAAAGGATGAAAATTGTACATCCCACCAGCCCTAAGGAGGATTATGGGATCAAGTATGTTACAATATAGATCCAAAAAAATGAAGAGAAATGTTACCATTGTCGACAAGCTCGTGTATGAGGTGATAGTGAGTGTCTATGTGTTTTCTTTTATGGTGAAACACATGGTTTTTGGACAATGCAATTGCTTAATTTTAGTCACAAAAAATAGAAGTTGGCTCCTTCTCCACATGTGCAATATATTTCAATAGTCTTCTTAACCATTCTACATTTCATGATGTTGTAGTAGTTGCTACATATTATTCTTCTATGGAAGATATTGAGACAACAGACTACTTCTTAGAATCCCATGAGATCAAATTTGTTCCTAAATGAAAAGCATATCTTGAGGTTTTGTTCCTATCATCAATGCTACCAACAAAGTCATCATCTGTGTATCATGTAAGTATGTTGTATTTATAGTTTGTGTAGCACAATCCATAATCAATTGTTCTTGCAATATACATTAAAATTTATTTTCCAACTTTCTAGTGAGATTCCTTGGGAGACTCCATAAATATGGACATGAAACTAACAACATACATGACATCAAGTCTAATTGTAGTAATATACATAAGGCTTCCTACAAGCCTCTTATATAATGTTGAATAAATTATTGGTCCATCATCTTGCTTACTCAATTTTTTTCTTATTGCAATAGGTGTTTATGTTGGTTTTCATTTGTCCATCCCGAACCTCTTTAAGATATCTATAGAATAATTTTTTTGACATATGAAAATCCCTAGATCGGATTTCTTAACTTCAATTCCCAAAAAGAAATTCATGAGACCAAGATCTGTCATTTCAAACTCTATTTTCATGGCGGCTTTGAAATCAACTAATATCATATTTCCAATATATATCATATCATCAACATAAAGACAAAATATAATAATTTTACCTTGCTTATATGATTTGGTATAAAGAGTGGGCTCATTACTACTCTTGTTAAACCCATTATTGAGAAAATAAGAGTCAATTCCACTGTACCCATCTCTTGGAGATGTATTCAAGCCATACAAGGCTTTCTTCAACTTAAACACTTTGTATTGTTGGCATTTTGCTTCAAAACCTGATGGTTGATCTACATACATGTCTTCTTTTGCATTTCCATTCAAAAAGATAGACTTCACATCCATCTGGTCAATTGGCCATTTTTATAGGCTGAAATGGCCATAACATATCTAATAGTATCCAAGATTACTACTTGAGAAAAGGTATCACCATAGTGAATACCGAGTTGTTGAGAAAACCCCTTGGAAACTAGCCTTTCCTTATGTTTTTCTACCTTTCCTTTCTAATTCAATTTTGTCTTGTAAACCCACTTAACACAAATGTTGGTTTTATCTGTTGGGAGATGAACAAGGTCCCATGTCTCATTCCTTTAAATATCTTCAATCTCTTTTTTTATGGTCTGTACTCAATGTTCTTCTTTCAGTGCCTCTTCAAAATAAGTAGGTTGATGGGATAATAAGGCAAAGTGAGATTATTGATCCATGTCATCCAACTGCTCATAGATTTCCCTCAAGATCCTTGTTCTCTGATTTAGCACAGAATATACCGACTCATTGTTGGGAGAAGAACTATTTTCAATCTAACCTTGGTAGTCTTGGTGGAGGTACTTGTTGTCCTAAGATTTCCAACTATTCATCTATTTGGAGTAATGGATTTCAGTTTTCCATTGTTTAATTTTCTTGGTCACTCCAAGATTTTTCCTCTAATACTTTTACATCTCTCCTCACCACAAATTTCTTCATGATTGGATTATATAGTCTATAGGCTTGGGACTTTTCATTATACCCAATGAAAATGAACTTTTCTCTCCTACTGTCAAGTTTGCTCTTATCTCTTCGAAAACATGTGCATAGGATATACAACTAAAAATTATGAAGTGGGAGACACTTGACTTCATGCCGCTCCATTATTCTTGAGGAACTTTATATTTCAAAAAATTTTGTTGGAGATCTATTCGGTATGTAGATTGAACAAGCAACAACTTCAACCCAAAAAATCATTGGACAAATTTCTAGCTTTGATCATGCTTCTTGACATGTTCATGATTGTCTGATTATTTCTTTTAACCACTCCATTCTACTGCAGAGTATATTTGGTGGTGAACCACCTTTCAATTCCCTATTGTCTACAAAAAATTGCAAACTCCTTTGAGGCATACTCTCCTCCATCTAACCTGAGCACTTTGACATATTTGCCACTTTTTTTTCTGCTACAAATTTAAATTCTTTAAACTTTTTGAATGTATCAAATTTGTTTTTGAGGAAATATACCCAAACTTTCCCACTAAAATCATCAATGAATGTTAGAAAGTAAAAACTTCCACCGACGGGCCGAGTTGGCATAGGTCCACATAGATCTATTTGAACTAGTTCTAGATTCTCTTTGGATCTATAGGAGGCTACTGGAAAGTTGTATCTTTGATTTTTTCCAAGGATGCAACTTTCGCAAGATTTGGTTTGTTCATTCAATATAGGCAGTCCCTTAACCATTGATTGTTTTTGCAAGAGACTAGGACTCCTAAAAGGTAGGTGACCATACCTAAGATGCTACAACCAAGTCTCATATGTCCTTGAGACATTTTGTGCATATGAATCTGATAGGTTTACACTTCTCATATTCAATGGGAACATTCTATTCTTGGCCATTTTAACCTTTGCAACAAGTCCTGTACTAGGTGGCTTATCTAAAATAGTGCATGTGAAGTCCTTCAATCTAACATCATAACTATTTTGACTCAACTATCTTATACTTATTAGATTAATTCTAATATTGGGTACATACAAGACATCAAGAATTTATTTCTTCTCATTTTTTTTGGTTAATACGAACAAAACACTGCTTCCTAAGGAATTGACATGATAATAATATCCTAAAGTAATTTTAGATTGAATAGAGCTATAAACGCTAGAAAATAGTTTTTTGTTACTTGGCATGTGATTGTTGCAGCGACTATCCAACAAACAAAGATCCTTGTTGGGATATTCTTTAGTGATTTGACATGAACTAAAAATTATCTCAGATGTCCCTTCTTCAATGTTGGAGATATTAGCTCTACCCTTATTTAGATATAATTGTTTCTTTCTGTATTCACTTTCATAGTGACCATAATTTCTACAATAATAACATTGGATTTTGGACTTTTGGGTTTATCTTATGCCTCTCTGCCTCTTATTCTGAGAGTGTTTAAGATGATTTGATTGTTCTTATTATTCTATTGTTGTTCTTCCTTATGCTTTAAGATTACCTCTACCTCTACTTCCTCTGCCTCTACCTCTACCAATGAATTCTTGAGTATTGAAGGCATGTTCTAAGGATTCATCTCCCATGTTTATTCTTTATTCATGGGACAAAAGAGAACCCATCATTTATTATATTGTTAGTTTAGGCAGGTCATTGGAATCTTCTATGACAATGAAAACCATTTCAAATTTCTTAGGCAAGCTTCTGAGAACTTTTCCAACAATTTTCTAATCTTCAATATTCTCTCTATGAATCTTGGGTTGATTCAAATCTCCTATCACTCTGGTCATGAACTAGTCAATGTTATCTACCTCGTTCATCTTCAAGGTTTCAAACTCTCTCCTTGGGGTTTGAAGCTTCACGGTATTCACTTTGTCATTACCATGATCTGTAATTTCAATTATATCTCGGGCTTTCTTTGCACTAGACACTTCTATTATCTTGGGAAAAAATGAGTCATCCACTAAAATCGAGTTCCAAAACTTGGCCTTGTTCTCTTTTTTCCTCAATTTTGCAAGTTGATTCCTTTGGAAATTAGTCATGGCCTACAGAGTTACTTGATTAGGCTCTGAGAATCCATTCTCCACTGGTTCCCGTCATTCTTTGACTTGCAAGAAGGTTTTTATCCTTAGAGACCAAAACTCATAGTTCTTCCCAACAAGAACTAGTCCTTGTGTTTGCACTAGATTACTTGTGAAAACCATTAAAAGTTGACTTTTTACTGAAATAAATCAACAACAATCAAAGAAAATGTGTGAAGGTTATTTCCTTATTTATCCAATTGTTTTAACCTTTGTCCAATTCACACCCATTTTTTTTAATAAATAAAAAATCACTCCCTTTGTCAAGTTCACCATGAGTCACCATGAATCTACATGGATATTCTTACTTTGAATCAATTATCAGGACCCCCCTTAAATTTAGATTTCCCTTTTTAAAATAAACCAACTTCCACGATCTTTTTTTTCCCTTTACAAAATATTTTTACTTCTAATTTGAACCAAGGCAATTATCACTTTGAAAAATAACTTCAAATTATCGAGAATCACAATTACTTTTAACATCACACAACTAAACCAATTATTTAAATAAATCTTCAGTAAATAATTTTAAATGAAGCTTATGTCAAACAGTAACAATATTCTTTCTCCATAGCTCTTAAAAATAATTCTTCAAAATTGTAATTGACCCATATTAAATAAAACTTACGACAATGATGGCCCTCTTTAATCCAACAACTAGAGTTTGATAAAATGGCATCTCTCAACAAATGGTGAGCGACTCCTCCAAATTTGATTTACGGTGGATTTATCTCTACCAGTTTTTATTTCACCCAATTTCAATAGATCTCGACTCCTTGGATCTATTTCTTCCACGATCTATGAGGATCAATGATCTATTTTCTCTCAACTTTGTGAAGAGTCTTATAGACATACTTTGATACCATGTCAAATTCATAGGCAGAGATGAGAAACATTGGGAATGGCTCTCCCTTCTCATTATTAAATAGATTCTCTAAAATATAGATTTGACTAACAATCCTAGGTTTCATACAGTAAAAAACTAGCAACTAGCTAACAACTTTTCATAAATAGAAAAATACCAAATCAACTAATCACGCAACTAACTAATCTATTCATACTCGATCAACATGAGAGATTATATTCTTTAACGTAAATTTGAATTTTCCCCCCACGAAAAAAAAAAACCAACTCATGCGGTAACAACTTTTTAAAACACCTGTTAAAAATAATGCACTTGCGTTGGGAGCAGGCTCAGTTTTGAGGAAAAGCACCACATTTAATATAGACACGCATGCAGGAAAAAGCAGCACGTGTAAGACAGAAACACATGCAAAAGAGGAAATCATGCGAAGCACGCATGCAAGAATACCTAGCCATGCTAAGGTTAGGGTTTTGGTAAGAAGATGTAATGGATGGTGAGCCAAAAACATGTATAAGTATGTACCTAGGAGGTCTAGGTTGGGGTTGGTGGGTTCGAACATTGTTCAATAGTTTTTGTTTCTTAATGCTCAAGTTTGATGAGAGAAGGGACAGAATGACTATAAATTTGATATGTTTTATAAGTTGTTTAGTTGAGGAGGGGAAATAGGGTAGATATTGAGGGTTAGATCATAGGATGAGGAGCCTGTTGTGATCTACTCCGCATCATTGTAGATCTTGACCCATTCGATGGAGATTTGTAATGCGCATGGCATTGTAGTTTTGGAAACACCATAATAAAAGAGAAGAGAAGCAAAATCTTTGTGGACGTAGCCTAGGAGGGGGTGAACCATGGTATATCATGTGTTATGTGATTGAATATTGTGTATTTCATTTACTGTCAATGATTAGATGTTAGACAAATGCATGAATGACTAGTTATATCTATTATTTTACATGCATGAATAAGAATGACAGGGTATTCAATGTAAGTTGAATGTTAGAATAAACAAATGAAGATCAAAGATTTAATCCCATATCCCTACTCATTCCCAGACTGCAAGAACTTGAGTGTTAAAACCACCAATAGAACTATCTCGGGTGAGACTGCGCAGTGCATTTGGTGTACTGCATTGCCTTCTGGTTTACCAGGGGGGGCGATAGTTTTAGAGGGTTTTGTTGGAAACCGTAGTAGATATGAACCTGGGTCAGCCCAAGAATGGTAGAAAGAGAGAAGTAACCAGCAAATGGTTATGTTTCCAGTTGGAACATAATGGGATTGAGTGAATGAAATCTGTTGAAGAATTGTGAAAAGAATATTAGATATGGTGAGGAAACGCTAAAAGCATGCGAATATAAAAGGGGATTTTTAGACCATGGAACCTAACGAAGGAAGAGATCGAGATTTGGTTGAAAATAAAGGATTTGTAATTTGCGCATAAAGATAATAGAAACCCAAAGTTAACACCGCGTAAATATCTGGATAGGTACGTGTTTAGCGGCCTACATGAGGTATTTTTTTGTAATTTCCCGCATGTATTGCAGGAGTGGTTTTTGAGTCTAGAAAATAATAATCCTATGAATCAGATCATACATATTGAGTGGAACCCTGTATACATCATGCAATTACAAAAAGTATACAACAAATTCACGCACGCAGTGGATTTTTGGCTAGACAGTATTGTCGCAGGATTTATCACAGAATTTACAGTAGATACTGCAAAGTATTATAGCGCAATAGAACAAGAGCTACTAAAGGGATCTAGAGGTAGGTATATCAAATTGTTGTATACTTCCATCAATATTTTACTATATAAAAAAGGTGTAACGAAAATTGCATCAAATATCTAAACTTTCCTACGTACATGGGGGAAGGGGAGAAGCACTGACTAGAGCTAGAAGGATGGAGGGAGAAATGGAGAAGGGAAAGAAGGAGGCCATGGACCCGATCATGATGGAGGAATATCATATCAAATATATAATGGAAATAACTGGAAAGACGCACAATGGATCACCCTACTAATATAAGATGAATAATAAAAAGAGATCTATAGCTGAGAGAGAGGGCTTGGCAAGTGATGAAGAAGAGGTAGAGGATCTCCATGTTGTGGAGCAGATTGAGGAAATCCTACGTACAACATATTAAAGGAAGAAAAGAAGTCCAAGGGAAGGAACCAAAGGTAGAACTCCCATCCATGCCATATTTAGTGTGGAACCCGTAAACCCATGTCTGACTAATACACCAATAAGAACACCACCATTTAGAAAATCAGATTTCAAGGGAAGGAAGACAACATGAAGTACATATAGTTAAGGATAAGCAACTGGAGGATCTAGTTCAGGAAGTATTATTCAAGTATATACACTACATAGAGGTAGTAGTTCATCATTCAGGATGGCAGGACATGATCCCACCATCAGTTTACCAAAATTCAAGGGAGAGGCATCTGAGGACCTTGCGAAGCACTTGTTCATCTATGAAAAGATCTGGG
>SNQJ01S0006349.1:22839-45864 GCA_010110895.2 Picea sitchensis
GTCATCCCAGAAATGACAACTATCCATATACCAATCATCACAATCGTCCTCAAAATCATACCAAGCATATATTTCTTGATTATATTCATCCCTGAGGCCCTCCATAAGAAATATCTCCTGCATGTTATTCAATGAATCTTGAATACTACGAAAACTATCATTGAGGCCATGTGTGAGGCTGTTTGTGAGACCATGTGTGAGGCTGTCTATGAGGCCATGTACAAATGCATCAAATCTGTCATCCAATGTGTGAAACAATTGGGCTTTGAATGATTCAAGAATTTCTTTCAGGGTTTGAGAGGAAATAACCATCTGAGCACCCTATGAACTCTTCGGTCCTGCAGCTGTCACGAAAAAACACAAAAAATAGACCCAATAAGTTTCGACAGAAAATCGCGGCTTTTTTCTGGAAAAACCCTAAAAAACTGCTGAAGTTAAAATGCTCAAAACTTCACTTCCCGGACTCCGTTTTGGCTGATTTTTTTTTTGAAATTGGGTGAAATTGTGAGAGGAAATCAGATCTGTAATTTATTTGGGCAAATTCAGCCTCCAAATGCTACATAAATAAAAAAAATTATCGCCGCCGTCCGCGGAAAAAAATCATGAAAATTTGCAGATTTTAAAACTTCAATATCTTGACTTCCCGGACTCTGTTTTGGACGATTTTTTTTTTCAAATTGGGTGTTTTTCTGAGAGGAACTTAGATATACAACCATTTTCCGCAAATTTTTCACACAAATATACCAAAAACTTCGAGAATGTCACGACCCTCTTTTTTCTGCTTCAATTTTTTTTTTTTGCAAAAATAAACAATATTTGCCCACAATGTCTGCCCAAGGAAAGTGATCTGATACCACTTGTTAAGATCCATTACTGAATACAAAATCACCACAATAGATATACAAGAACAATATACAAAATCTCATTTATTACCATCAAACCCTTGAGGTAGGGCAACACCATACAATTGATCCTATTATGGAAGGGATCCTCTTCTGTTCACTTGCCTATTCGAGGGGGCATCTTTCTATTGAGCTACTACTCCAAATACAATATTTCTCTTTATGTCTCATTACATTGCTTGAATCCTTTTATATAGTGCTACCATCACCTAAGAACATTCTAGAGGAGGAATCTTCTAGAAGTAGAACCTTCTAAGAAGTTTTCTTACATTTATTATATCTAATTACCCATTTATTATATCTAACTACCATAGTGAGCCTTATTTAATAATATAGTGGACCTAATCCACCTTACATTGAATGACCTCCACTATTATCACTATGGGCCCTCTGGGCCCCCCCACTACCTCTCTAGCTACCTTACACGTTTTTTACACATTTTATATTCCCTAATTTATATATTCTAATTTCTGCAATAAATTAATATATCGTTGTTGTTAATTGTGCAATATTATAATATAAAGAAATTATATTCTAAATATACAGGTTTAAACATTAATGTTTCAAGATACGTGTTTAAACATAAAAATATAGCCTTTTAGTTGTGCATGTAATCCAATTTTAATTATTTTTTTTGTAAAACATAATATAATAAAACAAAACTTTCACATTCTTGTTGATACAAGAGGAGTTTCATATTTTTTCATGCACTTTATGTGCCCTCTTATATATTATAATTTCAAAAGGAAATTAATGTATCTTTGTTGGTAATTGTGGAATATAATAATGTAGATAATTTATTTTCTAAGTATACAGGTTTAAACATAGATGCTTCGAGAATATGGAAAACAAAATGAATAGAAAAGTGGAATTTTGCTCTTCTCAATCAATGTAATACTTTGATTGCATGTTTTAAGTACGAGGTTTTTGGATGAACATGTTTAGAATTTGTTGATCAAATATTTATTATGGCATGTATCCATTATACTTTATGATTAATTTTGTATATTTTTCCCTACCACATCAAACATTACAAACAACTTTATAAATTCAAAATAACATATAAATTTATGTGCGATGTAACTTATCTTCCTTTTATAGAACATTTTCATAATCATGTACACTTGATGTCATATATTCCTTTTGTGTTATGTTATATATATATATAAGAAAAGATTAAAACATTGTGTTTTTATATGGATTGCTAAAGAACATAAAATTTACCGTTTCTTCCAAACATATAAAGAGAAAATCAACGAAATTTTAGAAAATTATAAACAATCACAACAAAACCACAGTAAAGAAATAATGAATGCATTCAAACCATAAACTTAACTTATAATCAAAATCAATTATCCCAAATGGATAAGGCTTATCTTTTATTCAAGACAAACAAAGACAATTTAATGGAATTTGATAAATTTTAAATAAATGAATCATGACTACTGTGAATTCTTAAACCATGACAATTTTAAATTCCAACCTCTAAAATTATGATAAAAATGTAGTGAAGGATAATAGTTTTTATATTTAAAGAGATATTAATAAATAATAATAATATAATCAAACAAGCAATAAAAGGGATAAGGCTTATCTTTTATTCAAAGCAAACAAAGGCAAATTAACGAAATTTGATAAATTTTAAATAAATGAATCATGACTACTGTGAATTCTTAAAACCATGACAACTTTAAATTCCAACCTCTAAAATTATGATAAAAATGTAGTGAATCCTAATAGTTTTTATATTTAAAAAGATATTAATAAATATTAATAAATAATAATAATATAATCAAACAAGCAAGCAAAGGGATAAGGCTTATATTTTATTCAAAGCAAGCAAATGCCACTTCCATAAATGGGCATATATGGAAGTGGTCAACGTATATGTGCATATACAGAGACCAACTTTCATAAATGTGCATATACGGATGACAACTTCTGTATATGTGCATATATGGAAGCATGCATACACAAAAGACACATTTACGAAAGGTGGCTTCCATATATGCGTGCTTCCGTATATGCACATATACGAACGACGCAAATACGAATGAAAGCTTACATAAATGCGCATATACGGACGACGCATATATGGAAGCTGGCCACTTCCATAATGGTGTCTTCCGTATATGTGTGCTTCCATAAATGCACATTTATGGAAAAGGTCAGCATATATGTGCATATATTGAAGCGTGCATATACAGAGGCTGACTCTCATAAATGTGCATTGACGGACGACAACTTCTGTATATGCGCATATATGGAAGCACACATATATGGAAGACACAGTTACAGAAGGTGGTTTCCGTATATGCGCATATACGGACGACACATATATGGACGACGACTTCCATAAATGCACATATATGGATGACACATATACGAAAGATGACCACTTCCATAATGTTGTCTTCCATATATGCGTACTTCCATAAATGTGCATTTATGGAAGTGGTCAGTGCATATGCGCACATATGAAAGCGTTCATATGCAGAGGTTGACTTCCATAAATGTGCATCTACGAATGATAAATTTTGTATATGCTCATATATGGAAGCGTGCATATACGAAAGCTGACTTCCATAAATGTGCATTTATGGACGACAACTTTTGTATATGGGCATATATGAAGACACACATATACGAAAGACACATTTACAGAAGGTGGCTTCGGTATATGCGCGCATTCGTGTATGCCCATATACGGACGACGACTTTCATAAATGCGCATATACAGACGACGGATATACGGAAGCTAACCACTTCCATAATGGTGTCTTACGTATATGTGTGCCTCCATAAATGCACATTTATGGAAGTGGTCAGTGTATATGCGCATATACGAAAGCATGCATATACGGAGGCCGACTTCCACAAATGTGCATTTACGGATGACAACTTCTGTATATGCGCATATATGGAAGCACGCATATACGAAAGATGCATTTATGGAAGGTGGCTTTCATATATGCGCGCTTTCATATATGTGCATATACGGACGACGAATTCCATAAATGCGCATATACAGACGACACATATACATAAGATGACCACTTCCATAATTGTGTCTTCCGTATATGCGTGCTTCCATAAATGTGCATTTATGGAAGTGGTCAACGTATATGCACATATACGAAAGCGTTCATATACAGAGGCCGACTTCCATAAATGTGCATTTACGGATGACAACTTATGTATATGCGCATATATGGAGGCACGCATATATGGAAGACACATTTACAGAAGGTGGCTTCCGTATATGCATGCTTCTGTATATGCACATATACAGACGACGACTTCCATAAATGCACATATACAGACGACGACTTCCATAAATGTGCATATATGGACGAAACATATACGAAAGATGGCCACTTCCATAATGGTGTCTTCCGTATATGCGTGCTTCCATAAATGCACATTTATGGGAGTGGTCAACGTATATGTGCATATACGGAGACCGACTTCCATAAATGTGCATTTACGAATGACAAMTTCTGTATATGCGCATATATGGAGGCACACATATTCRAAATATGAATTTATGGAAGGTGGMTTCTGTATATGCGCATATACAGACGAAGACTTCCATAAATGCGCATATGCGGACGATGCATATAYGGAAGCTGACCACTTCCATAATGGTGTCTTCCGTATATGCATGCTTCCATAAATGTGCATTTATGGAAGTGGTTAGCATATATGCACATATATAGAAGCGTGCATATACAGAAGCCGRCTTCCATAAATGTGAATTTACAGACGACAACTTCTGTATATGCGCATATATGGAGGCACACATATACGTAAGACGCATTTACGGAAGGTTACTTTCGTATATGYGCATATATAGACGATGGATTCTATAAATGTGGATATACAGACGACRCATATACGAAAGMTGACCACTTCCATAATGGTGTCTTCCATATATGCGTGCTTCCATAAATGTACATTTATAGAAGTGCTCAGCGTATATGCACATATATGGAAGGGTGCATATATAGAGGCCGACTTCCATAAATGTGCATTTATGGATGAGAACTTCTGTATATGCGCATATATGGAAGCACACATATATGTAAGACGCATTTACAGAAGGTGGATTCCGTATTGCATGCTTCCGTATATGTGCATATACGAGCGACGACTTCCATAAATGAGCATATATGGATGACACATATATGGAAGCTAACCACTTCCATAATGGTGTCTTTCGTATATGCGTGCTTCCATAAATGCACATTTATGGAAGTGGTCAGCATATATGCACATATACACAAGCATACATATACAGAGGCTGACTTCCATAAATGTGCATTTACGAACGACAACTTCTATATATGCACATATATGGAGGCACACATATACAGAAGGTGGCTTTCGTATATGCGTATATGCGTGCTTCCGTATATGCACATATATAGACGACACATATACGGATGACGACTCCCATAAATTCCCATATACAAACGATGCATATACAAAAGCTGGCCACTTCCATAATGGTGTCTTTCGTATATGTGTTCTTCCATAAATGCACATTTATGGAAGTGGTCAACGTATATGCGCATATATGGAAACGTGTATATACAAAGGCCGATTTCCATAACTGTGCATTTACGAATGATAAATTTTGTATATGCGCATATATGGAGGCACACATATATGGAAGATGCATTTACGGAAGGTGGCTTCTGTATATGCGCATATATGGACGATGCATATACATACGACGACTACCATAAATGCGCATATATGGATGATGCATATACGAAAGATGACCACTTACACAATGGTGTCTTCCGTAGATGCGTGCTTCCATAAATGTGCATTTATGAAAGTGGTCAACGTATATGCACATATACATAAGCGTACATATACCGAGGCTGACTTTCATAAATGTGCATTTATGGATGACAACTTCTATATATGCACATATACGAAGGCACACATATACATAAGACACATTTATGAAAGGTGGCTTCTGTATATGCACGCTTCCGTATATGGGCATATATGGACGAGGACTTCCATAAATGCGCATATACGAACGACGCATATATGGAAGTTGGCCACTTCCATAATGGTGTCTTCCATATATGTGTGCTTCCATAAATGCACATTGATGGAAGTGGTCAGCGTATATTCGCATATACAGAAGCGTGCATATACAGAAGTCGATTTCCATAAATGTGCATTTACGGTCGACAACTTTTGTATATGTGCATATATGGAGGCACGCATATACGAAAGACACATTTACAGAAGATGGCTTCCATATATGCACGTTTCCGTATATGCGCATATATGGACGATGACTTCCATAAATGCGCATATAAGAACGACGCATATACGGAAGCTGGCCACTTCCATAATGATGTCTTTTGTATATGTGTGCTTCCATAAATGTGCATTTATGGAAGTGGTCAGTGCATATGTGCATATACAAAAGCATGCATATATTGAGGTCGACTTTTATAAATGTGCATTTACAAACGACTTCTGTATATGCGCATATATGGAAGCATGCATATACAAAAGACACATTTACGGAAGGTGGCTTCCGTATATGCGCATATACAGACGACGCATATACAGATGATGACTTTCATAAATGCGCATATATGAACAATGACTTTCATAAATGCGCATATACGAACAACGCATATACAAAAGCTGGCCACTTTCATAATGGTGTCTTCCATATATGCGTGCTTCCATAAATGAACATTTATGGAAGTGGTCAACGTATATGCACATATACGGAAGCGTAACCGATGGAAATGCTAAAAGCACTACAAAATCACCAAGTAATGTTAAAAGGCAGAATGAAAAAATCCAATATGATGTAGATGCAAGGTTGTGTCGTGCACGCAAGAAGGCATATAAAATATTTGTCAATGAAGAAATTATTTCTACATTTGTATGTGTGTTTTTTTAATAATATAAATTTATTATTATTGACTAAATTCATTGAAACTTGTTTTTGCAGTATGATGGAGACATAATGCATTGTTGACATGTAAGTAAAATATCAAAATTCCCTTCTTTTGACTTTATTACTGATGTTCTTCAACCATGCTTTCCGAACATGCCATACACATAATAATATCGTGGAGTTGGTCAAAATCCTGAAATGATATAACATTAGAAGATAATATATATAAACATTATTATTTCAATTTTTTCTAAAGAAATAAATGTGTCACCTTAATGCCTCAATTTCAGCTACAACATCGTCTGTGATGAAAGATCGAACATGCCAATCTGAACGTTCATTGTTTCCAACTCTAAATATTGCTGACATCCATTTACATATATCATCTGTAGTATTGCGTGATGAAATCACCCAAGCTATTGTAACCCCATTGCGATGTTCATAAAAAATCATCAACGTGTAAAGTTGATACTACATTCAAAAGAAGACACAATTATAATTATATTTAAACTGCAAGTATTGAAATGATGATGAATAAATGAATATGATTAATGATAAATATGTACTCAACCCATACTTATTTGTGCTAAATGTTGAATCCATTGATATAACATTGTTGTGTGAGTGTTTGATCATCATTTAACACATCCACTTTGTTTGTATGCCTATTATAAAAGGGATGTTTTGAACATCTTTTTTTTGGTAGAAAAAAATCTCTTGGGAGAATGATTGTACCAACACTCCACACTCATTGGATCACTTTCGTCCTTCATGTATTCTAACCTTTTAATATCATTGCAAATGTTTAAGATATCTTGTCTTGTCATTAAGGAATCTTGAGTTATCCCTGTGAACAATTCATCGGATTCATGTTGTACGTCTGATACGAACTTGTCCCATATCATCGTAACATTAAAACCATTTTCAATCAAATGTGCAACATTAGCTTATATATCCATGATAAAATGTGGTGCATAATTGAATGAATGAGGCCTACCAATTGCATCAGTCCCATGGAAGACGACATTATATTTATCAAGATGCCTACATGCGGTTTATGTTATAACAACATCATCTGGTCTGAGTTGAAGTCGTCGTACGATAAAATGACATTGACAACCAACTTTAATGCTTTGATGTGGATTCATTTTTTTCCCCCAACATCTAGTCTATTCATGATAATTTGCCGTGTGGGCGCCATACCATATGCACACCAATAGCTATATACGAAAGATAACAAAAAAATAGATAAAACATTTATGCATGTTTGACATAGTAAACTAGAAATCAAAATTTATAATTTTATTGAAGAAAAATATGAAGACTCACATAACATACTTTATATACACTCCAAATTTAGTCTCTTTGATATCCTCCATTTTTTTACTTCGTCTAGTCCGAACAACAAATTGAGTAGGTGCAATTTCTTCCTACTTCTTTATTCTTCAATACCTATACAAATTTCATAAAAAAATAATTTGATTTCAATAAATATTATAATGTTGTCTAATGTATTTTTTAATAGTATGAAAGTGTAATTTATTCTAGACTAGTTAACCAATATTTTTGAATTTCCTAAACACAACTAAAAATTATTCTTAAATTAAATTTCTATAAATTATTTTAAATTTATTAAACATTAGTTATTTTTATTATTATTACAATATATTATTAAAATAGTAAAATCAATAACATTTAAGAAAAAAAATACATTATTCAAAATTGAAAAAATTATAATAATAACTTAAATATATTATAAAAGTTTATCATAAAAATAAATAAAAATAATAAAAATATATATTTGCTTTTAAAATAAATATTCAAGTCACAAATTCAATTATATTTTATTTGTCTTGAATTTCTATCTAAATAATTCCTTCTCACTTCTCTATTTATGAATATCTATACAAATTACATAGAAACTACCAATTTGGTTTCAATAAATATTATAACCAAATTAATTTGTTCAAAACTAATAAAATAATATTTGAGAATTTATTAAATACAAACTAATAAAATAATATTTGAGAATTTATTAAATACAAGAAAATAAAAATGATTCTTAAAATAAATTTATTTAAATTATTTTAAATTTCTTAAACTTTAATTATTTTTATTATTATTAACATATATTATTAAAATAGTAAAATCAACAACATTTAAAAAAAAATAAAATTGCATTATTCAAATTTGAAAAAATTATAACAATACTGTATACTTAATTATAAATATTGTATTTAATAAAATTGTAATAATATCTTTAAGTTTATCATAAACATTATAAATTTCATATAAAAATAAATTGTTTTCAATAAATATTATAATGTTGTCTAATATATTTAAATTTAATTTATTCTAAAATAATCAAATAATATTTTGAATATATTAAATACAACAAACAATTATTTTTAAATTAATTTTTTAAAAATCATTTTAAATTTCTTAAATTTTAGTTATTTTTATTATTATTAACATATATTATCAAAATAGTAAAATTAATTACATTAAAAAATACATTATTCAAATTTAACAAAATTATAATAATGATGGCCACTTCCATAATGGTGTTTTTTGTATATGCGTGCTTTCATAAATGTGTATTTATGGAAGTGGTCAGCGTATATGTGCATATACAAAATCATGCATATACAAAGGTTGACTTCCATAAATGTGCATTTACGAACGACAAGTTCTGTATATGCGCATATATGAAAGCACACATATATGAAAGACATTTACGAAAGGTGGCTTCCGTATATGCACATATACAGATGACGTATATATGGACGAAGGATTCCGTAAATACCCACATACGAACAACGCATATACGGAAGTTAGCCACTTCCATAATGGTGTCTTCCGTATATGCGTGCTTCCATAAATGCACATTTATGAATGTGGTCAGTGTATATGCGCATATACAGAAGCATGCATATACGGATTTGTTTTGCTCTACACTTTAAATTAGCATTCCACCAACTCATAATGTTACCGATCTCATCCAAAGTATAATGTTCTATCTAATTTCACCTAACATAGATTCAATTAATGATGTATCAATATGAATTATATTAATGATTAGTGATTATGTTACTACAAGGATGTTAATTTGGTTGGTCAATGGCGAAAAATTTGGACATATAATTGTATAGGGTGCCTGATCAATGGGAGTAGTCATTGACCATTATCCCAATACATTTGCATATCCATATTCTTTGTCAACAAAACAAAACCTTGCTTTTGTTATCATTTTCAATCATATGAATGAAGGACAAAATCAACCCCCGCTAAAAATGATTATTCAAGGTATAATAGTGATTGTCAAGTCATACCTTATATACTGCATTTCACAAATTTTTTCATCTCTATCCACTAATGGAAATAGATCATTACTTCTACTTGCACCTACTACCATTAGTGCTTTCAACATATGTGTAAGAACAATTCATTCCACCCTACAAATTCCTATTAAAAGTTTCGAGCCTTTGCATGGTCAAGCAATTGGTATATTTCAAGAAGAAATTAAACATGTTAAATACATTCTAATTGATGAAATAAACTTCATAGTACCACACTTATTCATACATCTCGATTCATGCTAAGTACATGAGATTTTTCAATAACATGAGACATTGCAACATATAGAGAGCAATGACATAGTATGATGGAGACATTTAATGCATTGTTGACATGTAAGTAAAATATCAAAATTCTCAATTTTTTATATTTCATTTCACTTCCAATATTTCACTACTGAAAATGCCACATATTGATATCCAAAATCGATATAGAATCATACTCTAATTTATGATTGAGTTCCACAACTATTACACCTTTTGCAAAACAATATAAAGTATTTTGTTATAATTGTCTTAAATAAAAATACAAGTGGCATATAGTATATTATTCTAAAATTATCTTCTATATAATGTGAGAAGTTGAAAATAGTATCAGTGCATCACTTCAACTTTTCCCTATTCCATAGGTGCATATCTTCCTGTCAAGAAAGATCCACAAAATTAATTTGATAATGCTAGTAAATAAAAAAAGTTATATAAATATACAATATTCATTCTCATTGTTTCCCAAGTACTTTAAAGTTTTTCACCTAAGAGGAAATATCATAAGTTTAAATATGGAATTAACTGAAACATCCACAAAATTAATTTGATAATGCTAGTAAATAAAAAAAGTTATATAAATATACAATATTCATTCTCATTGTTTCCCAAGTACTTTAAAGTTTTTCACCTAAGAGGAAAAATCATAAGTTTAAATATGGAATTAACTGCATTGTTGATATCCATGAACTTGTGTGTATGTTTGCATCATCAACAAATAACCGAAGCCGACAACTTTGAAAATTTCCAGGTGTGGATCCCTCAGCTGTAACAATAAAAAATGAATTTTTTTTACTATTGGATCAAAGCTAATATTATATTGAATTTCATGTAAAACAAAACATAATTTCAAATTTTCATACCAATATCATGTGGAATTGAATGTTTCCCTAAATCAGATGTATGCTCCACATTTCTTTCTTTTTGAGAAGATAACTTCAATTTCTCAACCATTCTTTTCTTCTTTGCACGAACTCGCTCAACTCTTTGAAATTGTTGTTTATCCTTACCTAAATGTAACTGGCGACGACATTGTAATTTTTTATTGAGAGGATTCAAAAAACTATGTCGTCTCTTCTTAATGATCTTGGATGGAGTTGCATTGAAAAACATTTGATTGTCCTGTTGATTGTACTTTTGATGTGATTTTCTAACCAAATTATTATATGCATATGCCCTCTCCAAAGTTGGAGGTATTATAGCTAACATTTCCCTCAACTCTTGATGAGTCGATGAAATCACATATATCCTTTCATCGACCTCAAGGGGGGCACTATTATCCACATCATTAATGTTTGTTTCATTATGACAATTGAGATTATGAGGAAAATTGAAGGGTGGTAGAAGCTCTGTTTCGATTTTCAGACTGAATACAAGTGTTTCGTTTAAATCAACTAAAAATCTAGGCCTTTCTGTACTAGAAGTAGTGACATTTGACATTAGATTATCACCTGAAACATTATTGTTTAATAGCATACCAAATTTTAGTACATGCTTACAAACATTTCCGTTTAATGCCCAGGTGCAATCACAAAAGTGTAGATTTGACCCTTTATATAAGACACTATACCAAGTATCACGAGTATCCATATTTTGGCTACAAACTCGATATTCATTGTTACTTTTTGGATCAACAACACAATCTTCATCAAGGATTTAGTTTTCTCTACACTTTGATGCATTCAATTGTTCTAGGGATTTTCTAGGTCGTATAACACCAAATTCTTTAAAAACGTTGCATATGAATGTAATAAAATTCAACATTTGTTAATAGCACATGAATTAACCAATAAACTTGTCTATGATTTGCATTGTTTTTCTCATTTAAGTACCTTTTTTTTATGTACCCATGATAAGATTCAATGGCGTTATTTGTGTCTTGATTAGAGTGAGGAAAATTTCTATACGATTTTGCCCACATATATGGATTAAAAAACAAACATAGATATTAGTTGGAAAATAATAACAGTAAATATGTCATTGTAGAATACAATCATGAATCTAGCTAAAAAAAACTTACATATTTTATTGTTGGCTAGCCAAGTGGTTTTAAAATACTTCGAGAAATTTGTTTCTTCACTGAAATATTCAAAGATCCTTGCAACTTCATTTTGTACAGATGCATCGTCTTGACACGAGTGCATGATATGTCCTAAAGCACGAAAAATACAAATTTATTTTCCTTTCCTTTGACTTTATTACCGATGTTCTTCAACCATGCTCGACGGACATGCCATACACATAATAATATCATGGAGTTGGTCAAAATCCTGAAATGATATAACATGAGAAGAAAATATAGATAAACATTATTATTTCAATTTTTTCTAAATAAATAAACGCGTCACCTTAATGCCTCAATTTCAGCTACAACATCGTCTGTGATGAAAGATCGAACATGCCAATCTGAACGTTCATTTCTTCCAACTCTAAATAGTGCTGACATCCATTTACATATATCATTTGTAGTATTGCGTGATGAAATCACCCAAGCTATTGGAACCCCATTGCGATGCTCATAAAAAATCATCAATGTGTAAAGTTGATACTACATTCAAAAGAAGACATAATTATATTTATATTTAAACTACAAGCATTGAAATGATAATGAATAAATGAATATGATTAATGATAAATATGTACTCATCTGATCCAGGATCTTTTCGTCAGGTGAATTATTAAAGAACTGTATTAAATGAGCATAAACAAAAGTACACCATAAAGAAGGAAAAACTCAAAAGGAAAAAGACATAAGCATGCAATATGAACACAAAGAAATTGATAACGGAGTTTGTCCCTGGTGGACTACGTCTTCGGGTCCTACTCTCAAATGGGTAGGTATTTTTATTAAATCCACAAAAGACTTGGGACAAATACATAAGTATACCTCATTCTAGAGTTAAGCCACATAAGATTTGCTCATATCAGAAAAATAACACCACCATTGCTTTCATGGCGTCGTTTTACTTAAAAATGATTGTCTCCATGCCTCAATCCGAGTCAGACACTTTTTGGCCCAAGAGGCACCCTTACCTTGGTTTGCATGCCACTGCTCTTGCAATAAATGACTAAAAATATCAGACTACGTGCCAAAATATTGAAAATCACACCCAAGTCTGTACAGATCCATACGAGTGCACTTGGTCTCACCTCTCATGTGCTCTGTGTTGAATCATTGACCAAAGGCCTCCTTATATAATATTTTGTGGGCGGTTAGGCATAAATGAATCCGTTGGTGCATTGGTTACATAGGCTAAGTTTAGGCAGTGGTTAGGCGGAGGTCCCAGGGTCGAATCCCACGGGCCTCCCCTTTTATACATATGGTTATAACAAAAAGGTGCACTCTGCTAAATACAACAGGCAGTTGCTAAAACAACGGGCAATTGGCGGAATAACTAAATATAGTGGATGGTTGGGATAAACCCCTAGGCTGGTGGAAGACTAGGTTCATATGGGTTAAACAATAGAACCAGGGGCTGGGCCAAAGGCCGAGCCCCTTTCCTTTGGTGCCCATATAAAGTTTCAAACTTAAATAAAACTTTAAACATATTACAAATAAGGACTATGTATGGGTATGATGGCTAGCGCGGAGGTGTGGGGCCTTTGGGCTAGTGGAGAGGTCATGGGTTCGAATCTTGGGTAGTCATAATTTTTTTTACAAACATCAACCATTGGAGGGGTGCCATTTGGCAGCCCATGACTGGGCCATGTGGCACCATATAATTTGTCCACAAAACTGCCACTTGTCACAATCTGATTTGCCCATGAAACTGACACGTGTCATCATCTAAATTTCCCAATGTCTGCCATCCTTGCCACATCATCCCATGACAACTTATTTGCACGGACATGCCACGTGTCACCCTTGTAGTGGTGCCACGTGTCACTTTGACTTTTTGGACTTTTGATCAAGTTTGACTGAACTTTGACCGCTTATAACTTTTGATCCATAACTTCGTTTGACGAGACATTTGCGCCGTTAGAAATATTGCGACACCCTCTTTTCGATCATGCCCTTTTAAATGAGTTTTGGAAACTTTGAATTTTTGCCCTTTTGCTATCTGCTGAAGCTATTCCGAGTGTTCTTATTTGCTTCTATGCATTCTAAGTTGTTCTTAACCTTCCCTGGATCCTTTTCGGATCATTCATTCCCATTGAGAGATTTTTGGACCACCAAAAGATTTCATTAATCAACTGGTAAGTGAGGGAAGAGTCCCCTCACCTTATCTTTCTCAATCCACTTTGCCTTTCTTGGATGTGTTCCCTTTAAGCCTACTCGAATATAATCAACATCACCCCTGTGTGAAGTCCTCGTCCTTCTGTACAGGATGATATCTTCTTGTAACTCATCCAAGTACTCATGTGAAAAATCATCAACTAAAGGTTTTGAAACTTCCTCATCATGATCCATGATCATGGGAGGCTCAAAAAGTTTCAAGTTCTCAACATTCACAACTGAGTAGATCTGCATATAAGGTGGGAGATCTAAACGAAAATCATTAGTGCTTCTTTTCTCCAAAATAGTGAAGGGTCCATATCGGATGGGCTTGAGTTTCGTGCCTTCACCCTTCAATCATTCCTTGCTGATATGAAGCCATACCCGGTCTCCAACCTGGAACTGATGATCACACATGTGCTTGTCATGCCGATCTTTATACTATGCTTGAATCTTCTCCAACTGTTCCCTGACTGCCTGGTGTATCTGTTGAATCCTCTGGATGAACTTGCGGGTTCTATCATCTGCTCGTTCTTCATTCACATCGACATATCTCGCATACATTAAGTCCAAAGGAACCTTTGGTAGGTACCCAAAACATGTATCAAAAAGTGAAATCTGAGTGGACGAATGTAAAGCTCAGTTATAAGCATGCTGTACATAAGGTATCTGTTCATCCCATAACTTAGGATGATTGCTGCAGTATCCTCGAAGAAAAAGTACCACTGTTCTGTTTACCACATCTGTATGTCCGTCAGTCTATGGATGAAAAACAATGCTCCTCTTCAATTTGGTGTCCATCATTCTCCACAATCTATTCCAAAAACCCCCAAGGAATAGAGTATCTCGATCCAAGACAATGGACGCAGGTAACCCAAAGTGAACCCAAACATGGTGAAAGAAGAGATTAACAATCTTCTCAGCAGTGATTTATTTTTTACATGGCATCAAGATACACATATTGCTGAACCTATCCACAACAACATACAAATAATCATGACTCCATTTGGTCATTGGTAAACCCCCTACAAAATCCATGGAAATGATTTCCCATGGATGGGATGGAACATGAAGTGGTGAGTATAGCCCCAATTTTCTATTAGTGGGCTTACAAGTAGAACACATCACACACCCCTTTACATACCTAGTTACAATTGATTTCATTTGAGGCCAATAATAAAACCTTTGTAAATGAGCCATAGTTTTTCCTATCCCAAAATGCCTAGACACAAGAGAATTATGAGCTTCTTGTATCACATGGACTCGTTCACTTGTAGGAATACATAGCTTCCCAAGATGATAGAGTAAATCTCCATGTAGACAATAGTTCTCTACCCGTGCACCATGGGTTAGCTTCACATATACTTCTTTAAAATATTCATCGATGGCATATTGTTCTACATATCTATCATGAGATAAAGAAGTATTCTTCAAAATAATAGAAGCAACAATAGGAGGTCTTGAAATCATATCAACTACCTTGTTACTTGTACCCTTCTTGTACTTGATTACCAAATGAAATTGTTGTAGAAAACCCATCCATTTGTAGTGACGAGATTGTTGCAGTTTGGTCTGTGCTTGAAGATACTGTAAGGGTTGGTGATCTGTATGTCTGATGGTTTCCTTCCCTAACAAGTAATATTTCCATTTGTTTACACTTTGAACTAATGCATACAAATATTTATCATATTTAGGATAGTTAACAACACCTTGGTTAAAAGTCTCACAGTGGTAACAGATAGGCTTATGATATTGCATCAACACTACACCCATGGTGTATCCACTGGCATCTGTCTTGATCTCGAACGGATGTTGAAGATTCGAAATTGCTAATACTGGTGCGGTATTGATCTTCTCCTTCAAAATGTTGAAATATTTTTGTTGCTTTCCTTCCCACTGAAAAGTGTTCTTCACACTGGTTAAGGCATGCAAAGGAGCTGCTATAAAGTAGAAGTTGGGAATGAATCTCCCCCAATAATGGACTTCACCCAAGAAGCTCTAGATATTGGTCACACTTTTTGGCTCAGGCCATTTGAAAATTACATCAATTTTGGAAGTATCAATCTTCATTTGTCCTCCTTCCACAATATGACCTAAGTATACAAGTGCAGTCTTGCCAAATTCACATTTCGACATTTTCACATATATCTTTTCCCTTTTCAAAGTATCTAATACTTTCTTTACATGACTTACATGTTTAGCCCAAGTCCCACTAAAAACAAGAATGTCGTCTAAGTATACAATCGCAAAGTCATCCGGGAAAGGCCTGAATACATCATTCATCACACACATGAAAGTTGCCGGAGCATTGTATAGCCCAAACGACATAACTAACCACTCAAACAATCCTTGTTTGGTTATAAAGGTAGTCTTCCATTCATCCTATTCTGCGACCCTGATTTGATGATATCCATTGTGGAAATCCAACTTAGTGAAATAAACAACATTCTTCAACTGATCAAGTAAATCATCTATACGAGGAAGAGGGTATCGATTTTTCACCGTGATATTATTTAATGCCTGGTAATCGACACACATTCTCCATGTGCCATCTTTGTTTGGCACCATCACGATCAGAGAACCACAAGGAGATGAAATGGGCTTGATAACTCCTTGATCCAATAAGCCCTGTACCTACTTCTTGATCTCTGTCATATCCACAACTGACATCCAGTACATGTCCACATTAGGAAGAGGAGAATCCTGCTGAAGATGTATCTCATGTTGGATTTCCCTCTTAGGAGGTAATCCATATGGTTCCTAAAAAATATCATCATACTTAGAAACAATATCAATTAATTCTTGTTTATGAGATGGATCACACCCTTGGAAAGCGTCGGATGCTCCGACATATTTCTCTTTGACGACCATGAGTACATATATCTTATTAGTGGTTATGAGTCTTTTCATTTTCCCTGCACTAAAAAGTGTCGTATTTACCCTCATGCTGTGAGCTCTAACAATACAGTCCACTCCCCCCTTAGTAAGGTGGTATTTGTTTAAATGACGAAAGAAGACTTCTTTTCTATCATAAATATAAGGACTCCCCAACACTATGCCACATATATCAAGTGGTACAACATCCAAATCCACTTCATCAATAAACTTTGAAGCAATAACAAATCTTATCCTACATTGTTTGGTAACATTAAGTTTTGCTTTATCACATACCCAAACAAGAGGATAAGGATTTGGATGTGGTTTCATTTCAAGACCCATCTTCTTGACAAGTGCTTAAGATATTAAGTTTACTTGGGAACCCAAATCAAATAATGTATCTATATTAGTATGTTTGGATACAACTCTTATATGAAATAATTCGTTGCTCTTTCGTTCATCAATATGAGATTAATCATTGGAACTTGAACTAGCATGAAGTGAATCTTTACCTTGTACTCCAACCGATGTGATCTTTCCTTCATCTCCTGATTCGGAACCAAGATCTTGCTGCACTGTAGAAACAGTCTTTGTCTTCCCCTTTCCACCGAACTATTTCGGTTTCTTTTCTGGTTGTAGTTTCCAACAATGTTCTTCATCATGACCACTCCTCTTGCAATGAGTGCAAGATGGTTTTCCTCCTTGTCTTGTTACTGTAGCAATCTTCTTATCCTTCCCCTTGAACTTCTTGAAAGTATTTTATGGGAAATTGGAAGGTTTCTTCATGGGATATTCTTGAACATGTTTCCCCCTGTTCTCAAGGTGAGTGGCTTGCACACAAATTTCGTCAATACTAGTGGGGTTAAACAAAAGAAAAGTTTGACGAATATAACTGTGAAGTGCACCAATATGCTTCATTAAAGTTTCATAAGAATCCAAAGGAATGTTCAATGATAGATCTTTCTTCCTAAATTCCTCTGTGAAACTTTGTACAGTCTGACCTTTACTCTGTCTCAAAGTTTTCCATTCCATCATTGCTTTATGTAAATACCCTAATGGATAGAACTGCTTCCTTATATCTGTTTTAAATTACAACCATGAGGAAAGAATATTACCACACGGACTTCTGTCCTATAGCTTTCTCTCCCACCATATGAGAGAGGTTCCTTCCAACTGAAGAGAATCTAGTTGCGCTTTAACTTCCTCTTCGTCAATATGCTGAACACAACAATATACTTCAACCCGTTGGATCCAATTGTTTAGCTTTTTAGGATTAACATCTCCATTAAACATAGGTAAATCAAACTTTACATCAAGCTTTAATAATGGTTTCTTAAAAGAGGCTTTATGGTTAGAATGCTGAGAGTAATTAGAATGCTCAGAGGAAGAAGAACTAGAAATTGAAGGCAAAGATGGAGGCTCAAGAGGGTCTTCTCCATCCCCTTGATTTACCGAAGCATCATCATTTGCATGTGCTTCCTTTTTCTTCCATTTCTTCTTCATCCTCTTCTCGTAATCTCCATAGATTCGTTAGACCATTTCTGAAATGCGATAAAAGACCATGTGAAATTTTTTCTCCTATTCATCACGCTTGTCCTCTTCTGCCATCTTCTTCCCTTGGGATGCATGACCAACTTTAGGATTGAACGTCTTAAGAGTTCCTTCACCCTGCTTATGCTTGGCCCTAGTAAGCATTCATACTCAACAATTCAAGTCAAAGATGACTGCTATGATACCAACATGATCCGTGATATTTTTGTCAGGTGACTTATTAAAGAACTGTATTAAATGAGCATAAACAAAAGTACACCATAAAGAAGGAAAAAATCAAAAGGAAAAAGACATAAGCATGCAATATGAACACAAAGAACTTGATAACGGAGTTCGTCCCTGGTGAACTACGTCTCCGGGTCCTTCTCTCAAATGGGTAGGTCTTTTTATTAACTCCACAAAAGAATTGGGCAAAATACATAAGTATACCTCATTCTAGAGTTAATCCACATAAGCTTTTCTCAAATCAGAAAACTAACACCACCACTGGGTTCATGGTGTCGTTTTACCTAACAATGACTGTCTCCATGCCTCGATCCGAGTCATACACTTTTTGGCCCAAGAGGCACCCTTGCCTCGGTTTGTGTGCCACCGCTCTTGCAATAAATTACTGAAAATATCGGGCTGCGTGCCAAAATATTGAAAATCGTGCCCATGTCCGTATAGATCCGTACGGACGTGCTTGGTCTCACCTCTCGTGTGCTTTGTGTCAAATCACTGACCGAAGGCTTCCTTATATAATATTTTGTGGGCGGTTCGACATAAATGAATCCGTTGGTGCATTGGTTATAGAGGCTAAGTTTAGGCGGTTTTTAGGAGGAGGTCCCGGGGTCGAATCCCATGCGCCTCCACTTTTATACATATGCTTATAACAAAAAGGCGCTCTTTTTTAAATATAGCAGGCGGTTGCTAAAACAACGGGCAATTGGTGGAATAGCTAAATATAGTGGACGATTGGGATAAGCGCCTAGGCTGGCGATAGACTAGGTTCATATAGGTTAAAAAATAGAACCAGGGGCTGGGCCGAAGGCTGAGCCCCTTTCCTTTGGCGCCCTTATAAAGTTTCAAACTTAAATAAAACTTTAAACATATTACAAATAAGGACTATATATGGGTATGATGGCTAGCGCGAAGGTGCAGGGCCTTTGGGCTAGTGGAGAGGTCTTGGGTTCGACTCTTGGGGAGTCATAATTTTTTTTATATACATCAACCATTGGAGGGGTGCCACGTGGAAGCCCATGACTGGGCCACGTGGCACCATATAATTTGTCCACAAAACTGCCACTTGTCACAATCTGATTTGCCCATGAAACTGACACGTGTCATCACCTAAATTGCGCACATGTCTGCCATCCTTGCCAAGTCATCCCATGCCAAATAATATGTATGGACGTGCCACTTTTCACCCTTGCAGTGGTGCCACGTGTCACTTCGACTTTTCAGACTTTTGACCAAGTTTGACTGAACTTTGACTGCTTATAACTTTTGATCCACAACTCCGTTTGACGAGCTGTTTGTGCCGTTAGAAAGATTGTGACACGCTCTTCGTGATCATGCCCTTTTAACCGAGTTTTGGAAACTTTGAAGTTTTTCCCTTTTTGTTGTCTGCTGAAGCTATTTTGAGCATTCTGATTTGCTTCTGTGCATTCTGAGTTGTTCTTAACCTTCAATGGATTCTTTTTGGATTATCACCCCATATTTATTTTTGCTAAATGTTGAATCCATTGATACAACATTGTTGTGTGAGTGTTTGACCATCATTTAACACATCCACTTTGTTTGTATGGCTATTATAAAATGGATGTTTTGAACAACATATTGTTTTTGGTAGAAAAAAAAGCTCTCGGGAGAATCAATGTACCAACACTCAACACTTGTTGGATCACTTTTCGTCCTTCACATATTCTAACCTTTTAATCTCATTGTAAATGTTTAAGATATCTTCTCTTGTCATTAAGGCATCTCGAGTTATCCCCGTGAACAATTCACTAGATTCATGTTGTATGTCTGATATGAACTTGTCCCATATCATCGTAACATTAAAACCATTTTCAATCAAATATGCGACACTAGCTCGTATATCCATGGTAAAATGTGGTGCATAATTGAATGACTCAGGCTACCAATTGCATCAGTCCCATGACATACAACATTATATTTATCAAGATGCCTACATGCAGTGCATGTTATAACAACATCATCTGGTCTGAGTTGAAGTCGTCGCACGATAAAATGACATCGACAACCAACTTTAATGCTTTTACATGGATTGCATTTTTCCCCCCCAACATCTAGTCTATTCATGGTAATTTGTCGTGCGGGCACCGGACCATATGCTCACCAATAGCTATATACAAAAAATTACAAAAAAATAGATAAAACATTTATGCATGTTTGACATAGTAAACTAGAAATCAAAATTTATAAATTTATTGAAGAAAAATATGAAGACTCACATAACATACTCTATATATGTTCCAAATTTAGTCTCTCTGATATCCTCCATTTTTTTTACTTCGTCTAGTCCGAACAACAAATTGAGTAGGTGCACTTTCTCTTGATTGCTCCCMATTTATGAAATTTTCAAGTCTATAATACAAAATTATTGCGATTTGGTCCCCCCAAACTTCTGTCCATGTCAAATCTTCTGCTGAAAACTCCATCATATCTTCTAGGCCTTGAACATCCAATTCAATAATTTCTTCCCATTTCTTSAATACCTATACAAATTTCATAAAAAAACAGTTTGATTTCAATAAATATTATAATGTTATCTAATGCATTTTTTAATAGTACGAAAGTCTAATTTATTTTAAACTAGTTAAACAATGTTTTTGAATTTCTTAAATACAACTAAAAGTTATTATTAAATTAGATTTCTATAAATTATTTTAAATTTCTTAAACTTTAGTTATTTTCTTTTTATTACAATATATTATTAAAATAGTAAAATCAATAATTACTTAAGTGTATTATAAACATTATTTAAAGTTTATCATAAAAAAAAAATAATAAAAATATATATTTACTTTTAAAATAAATATTCAAATCACAAATTGAATTATATTTTATTTGTCTTGATTTTTCATCTCAATAATTCCTTTCCACTTCTTTATTTATGAATATCTATACAAATTACATAGAAAATAGCAATTTGGTTTCAACAAATATTATAACGTTATCTAATCCATATTTTTAGAGTATAAACATTTAATTTAGTTAAAATTAATAAAATAATATTTTTGAATTTATTAAATATAAAAAAGGAAAAATTATTCTTAAATTAAATTTATTTAGATTTTTTTAAATTTCTAAAACTTAAATTATTTTTATTATTATTAACATATATTATTAAAATAATAAAATCAATAACATTTAAAAAAAANCATGTGAATCACAAAAGTGTAGATCTGACCCTTTATATATGACACTATACCAAGTATCATGAGTATCCATATTTTGGCTACGAACTCGATATTCCTTGTTACTTTTTGGATTAACAACACAATCTTCATCAGGGATTTGGTTTTCTCTACACTTTGATGCATTCAATTGTTTTAGGGATTTTCTAGGTCGTATAACACCAGCTTATTTTAAACGTTGCATATGAATGTAATACAATTGAACATTTGTTAATAGCACATGAATCAACCAGTCAACCCTCCTATGATTTGCATTGTTTTTCTCATTCAAGTACCTTTTTTTTATGTACCCATGATAAGATTCAATGGCGTTATTTGTATCTTGATTAGAGTGAGGAAAATTTCTGTAATTTTCCCACATATCTGGATTGCAAAACAAACATAGATATTAGTTTGAAAATAATAATCATAAATATATTGTAGAATACAATCATGAATCTCGCTAAAAAAAACTTACATATTTTATTGTTGGCTAGCCAAGTGGTTTTAAAAT
>SNQJ01S0006349.1:45874-68913 GCA_010110895.2 Picea sitchensis
TTAAATAATATTTTTGAATTTGTTAAATAAAAAAAAGTTGTTATTAAATTAATTTTTAGATTATTTAAAAATTAATAAATAGTATAAATTTAATAAATAGTATGAATTATATTTATTATGATAAATAGTATAAATTTAATAAATACTATGAATTATATTAAAATGTTTTATTAAATCCTTATACATGATGAATATAAATACATATATATACAAATTGTATAGAAAAGTAATATACAAATTGTATAGAAAAATAACTTAGTTTCAATATTATAAGGTTATGTAATGCATTTTTTTTTGAGAAGAGTATAAAAAAATAATTTTATTTAAAATTAATTAAATAATATTTTTGAATTTGTTAAATAAAAAAAAGTTGTTATTAAATTATTTTTTGGATTATTTTAAATTTATGAAATTTTAAATATATTTTTTTGTAAATTAGGAAAATATATTGAACCCTGCTAAAGAGAAAAAGTTACAGATGTCGGAATATCTCGAGAGATCGTGGCAACATCGTCCTGGTGGGAAACCAATGCTGCCACATGGCCGTGGAGTTTCCAATTGTCCATGCAATTGTCAAAAACTATAAAAAACTAAACTGTACCAAGCCTAGAAGCTAGGATGCAACGCAAGGCTGGAACCCTGTAAACTAAACTGTCTGGAAACATAAAAAAAAATCCGAGAAACCTGAGAAAGTCAGGATCATCCGGAGCTGGGGTCGGGCCTCTGTTCTTTCTATTGGTCCTGCGTAATGTCCTTACCCGATATCCCTGTGTCTGGGATGATGTGTCGGAGATCCCAAAGAAGAGACTCCATATGATCCTTGCGACAAACATGACTTTCATCCCTGTTCAAAAACTCCTTGATGGCACACTTGACATCCATGAGTGAGGTCTGGATGAAATCCAGAGAATTATTCAAATTCTCCATCCCATCGCACCAAGAACAAGCAAGTGGTGGTGGAGGGGGTGGTGGAGCATCAGAGGACAAAGAGGGCAAGGTGGGAGAGGGGAGAGGGGAGGAGGAAGAAGAGAGAGGGGCAGTCGGGCTGGGGGGAGAGGAGGGAGGAGGGGGACGGGGTGGAGGCTGGTGGATGGGTGGCGGTTATGGGCTGATCTTAGGAGAAAAACCAAGGGAATTTCCAAAGCTATCGAACCACTCAACTTTGCATGCAAACAAAGAGGACAAAGGAGGGAGTTCTAGAGTGGTGGCATGCTCCAGAGGGTGTTCCAGAGAGGAGGCGCGAACAAGGTTAGGGGGGAGTTTCGTAATGGAGGCATAGACCTGAGCCTGAGGCAGGTTCTAAGGAGCATGCTTGCCACAAACCCTCAAGCCTCGACCTCTCCCAGCATACCAGACCACCCCACGCTTCGACTTACCTCGTTGACGAGGCATCGGGACTATGACCAGGAGAGAAGGGGAGGGAGTGAACTAGAGAAGGAGCTGGGGGAAGAGCTCGAAGCAGAGGAAAAAGCTCAAACCAGAAACGAAGAGAAACACAGACTGCAAGGTGACTATAAGGAGTGGGAGGTAGATAACGCGAATGAGCCATGAGTTTCATCTTCACAGGCCAAAAACCATTGGTCCGGGGTAAATGATGGGATTGGTTAGGCAACCAACCCATCACATTTATAACCCCTTCGAGCTGGAGCACCATTACCATAAACTTCTCTGTGTGAAAATTAATGAGTGGGTACGTCGATCGAAATGATAAATGCATGGATTAAATGCCTGGAGTGAGTGCGAACTGCAGTGGCATGGTGCTGCGTGGGTTGTGGCTAGGTGTCCGCCCATCTGTCCATGCGCTCGTTGGTCCCGATGACACCCCATATGGGGGCTGGTCTTTGTTGTGAGCTGTGTTTATGCATGCAACAACGAGGAGATGATTAGGACGAGAGGTCGGAAAAAAACATAAGTCTCCGTCCTTCAAGTCTACAAAAAAGTTTGCTAACGTATCCGCCACTTGATTTGCGTTTCTTTGAACATGGGAGGGGAGAATTACCCACTGGGGCTGAAGAATTGACTTTATTCTTATCAACCCATTCATAAGTATCCAACTTGGGGAAATATTTTCTTGGTCTGCGCCATTTAGGAGATGGGAGAGGAGGTTGATGATTATCTTCGAATCTCCTTCTGCTATAAGGAAGTTTCTCCCTTGATCTTTGGATGCTTGGAGTCCTTTAAGCAGTTCCCAAATCTCAGTTGCATTGTTAGTGTTATGCCTCAAGTTCCCTGCTAAAATGTGGAGGATCTCTCCTTTTCTATTGCGAATGACGGCCCCAAAACCTGCAGGTCCCGGATTTCCCTTGGAGGCTCTGTCGAATTTTATTTTATGATAACCATCTTGCGGGGATTCCCAATGAGAGGGAATGATCTTAGTTGTGGGACCCTGGATTAAGGCTGTAAGAGAAGGGGTGAGGCGAAGTTGCCAGGCATTGAGAATGATCTTCTCAGTTGACGGGTGTTGAAACATATATTAAATTTTTTATCTTCAAAACTAAAACCTTCCTTTTTCGGGTTTCAACTTTTCATGAAGCATAACCCTCACTATCATTTCCAAAAGGCCGGTACCGAAATCCCGACAAGATTTATTCTTTAAATAATAAAAGGAAAAAAACCAAAAATGTTATAAAAGTCCTGACGCGCTTTTTGTAAAATTATTTTTTAAATCACGAAAATCATTTTTTTTTTTTTTGTAAATAAGAGAGAAGATTATATTAAGTTCCTGCTATAACTGCAGTAGAGTATCAAAATACATACATGTCCAGAATGCATATGCTGGACTGCCCCAACAGAGGGGAAACCAGTCCAGCTTTCCAGTCAGATCAGAAGTCAAAGTGACATAAACTTAGGTAATAAAAACCATGTTCAAACTGATCGACAGCTAAGACCAGGAGACTAATAGGACTACACAAAAACAAACAGAAGATCTAAACACCTGGCGAGAAGGCTGGCCACATGGGAGGGAGGTCCCCTGGCCATGGCTCTTCTTTAATGTATGTTGGCTCGTAAGCTGGCTCGTCTGCCTCGTCGCTCGCTATTCCTTTATCTCGGCGGCCATGCTCAGTCTTCGCCGGTTCCCTGTTGACTGGTCGTTGGGCCGTGTTCAGTCCTGCATCTGTATCAACAACAGGTGCCTTCCTTGGCGTATCTACTACCGGTTCCAAAGTAAGATCCCCCTGCATGGAGGATAGAAGATGGAGGCAATTCGCCACCTTTTCATCAGTGGCTTGGAGGCGATAGTTAAGATCTGCCATTTCTTGTCTCAGCTCAAATACCAGGTCGTGCATGATGAGCAGACGGTCTCTAAAACGCGTCCTGTCGAAAGAGCCAGTTGAATGCAGGGCAGCTCGCTTGGGCACGCCTTGAGGAAGAGGGTCGCCGCTTGAGCCAAGGCTTGGTGCAGGGGAATGGAACTTCACCAAGGGATCGAGAAGGTGGCTTGAGAGGGAAATTGGCGTGCGGGGGGTTGTAGCAGCTAGAGAATCTTGTGGGAGAGCAGCAGGAGAAACCGTCCGAGGACGAGGGGAAGGCAAGTCAGAGGATGAACCAGGAGGTGAGACCGGTGGCCGACGGGGCTTCCAGGGAGAGCCCCCCTTCGGCCTTCCCCTCGGGCGCGTCATTAAGTGCGCAGAGTGGGTGATGAAGCAGGCAAGAATTGTCCAACGCACGAGAAGGATCGGAAGACCGTCTGGCCTGCGCTTTGACGAGAGGAGCTTTGCGAATAACAGTCGAGAGAAAATGACATAGAAAGTGAGCTGGGCCATTCTGGAAACGTTTGGAAGGGGAGGCCTGCGTGAATGCAGCATTAATTCCCCTTCAAATCTCCGTAAAACGCAATTAAGTTTCATGGAGGGTGGCAGGCTGCAGCATGAGCCCATCACGTGCCCCCATGCTGTGATGGCTTGTGTCAGCCCCTCCTCCTTGCCACGAAGGACACCCTAACACCCCATCTGGGGGTAAATCACGAAAATCTTAAACCCTAAAGGAGTTAAGATTAACCTTTAAAAGTTTTTCGGAATTCGGGGTTTACTGAAAACATATGTTTTAATGCATTTCCAATCGTGGAATCCAGATCCCCGATTTCCCGAAATATGGAAGTTACTAAAAATTTAAGACTACATTAATCGTATCGCAATTTCAGGATACGGGGTTCAACGATAACATACCTCTTGTCAACATGATCCCCGAAATCTCAAAATGTGAAGTCTCGACTCATAATCTGTGTTTAAACTGGTTTAATCCTGTTTTGGAAGTTAGTCCTTAATCCTAATTAATTAATTCACTAATACAAAAATTTAAGGCTTAAGTTAATCATATCGCAATTTCAGAAATCAGGATTCAGCGATAACATACCTCTTGTCAACACGATCCCCAAAACCCCGAAAGAATCAAAGTGGGTTTAATATTGATTAATTAATTTACTAAAACAAAGTTAAGTCCTAATTTAAACTTGTTGTGATTTCACAATTTCGGCAATTGGGATTCAGCGATAACATACCTCTTGTCAACACGATCCCTGAAATCCTGAAATGCGAAGTCTCGACTCTTAATCTGTGTTTAGTCTAAATTAATTCTGTTTTGGAAACATGATTAATGCCAATCAAACTTTTTAGGTTTGTTCATGTTTCGGTTTTCGATTGAATGAAATTTTCTAAATTTTGAATTCAAAAGCGCCAAAATGCGGCCACCTTAATAAAGGATAACTGATGATATGTGACACTAATGCATATCTTAGTAAATATCCAATGCATTCAATGTATCGAATTCTTGTCAGCTGCGTCAGTACCTTCATCGTTAAATGAATTAAAAGAGAGTTTAAAGGTCTGTGTTGTGCAACATATTCTGTTTCATACTATCAAGAGTAAGACACATTTAGCCGAGCTCATACACTCCTTTTCTGTGACAGATTTTCCATCTAACATAAAGTCATGGCACTAAAGAAAGCACCGAAGAAGAGTGAAGATACAAAGGAGATTGAAATGCCTTCACAAGAAACATAAGTCCCATTACTTCTTTGACTCCATTGCAGTCTACTTATGGGAACCCCCAAGAGGGAGCTCTATAAGTTAGTGATCTTGAGCCTATTTCTAGAGGTAAGATTCCTTCCTCCGATTATTTTTTCAGTAAAAAGAGGAAGACTATCCTGAAACATGAGATGCATCCAAGAGGAGATATGATGATTAAAAAGCACAAGATCATTATAGATGGACAAAAACTTAAAGAGAGAGAATTCACTACATAAATAGCAGGCACAATGGGAGCCTTAGCATCGACAAATTTATACTCTATGGGTAGTTTGACAACTATGTTGGAGCAGAAAGATCAGATGATAGCTCAGCTATAGGGTCAATTAAAGGAGACTGAAAGAAATATTAGCTGGGAGATAAAAAAGGGTCTAGAACGAGCTAGATTAAATGACATTCAAGAGATTCAAAAACTGAAAGAAAGCTTAGAGGAAGCAAATCAGAAAATACAGGTCACTCAAGTACATGTCCTACAACAAGAGGAAATGAATAAACAATTACAAGATAAGATTAATTCCATTCAAAATCAAGTGGTAGAGCTTGAAATCATCCAAGCCCATGCACTGGAAATACATACAAAGATAGCAAACGAGCAACATGGAGTGTTATTTAAGCTTGAGTTTATTCAGAATTACTTTCTAGGAGTAAGTAAATCTTTGGAGAGTATTCTCCTGAAGGAGAGAGAAGTAAAAGTAGCCAGAACAACCTTTCAAAAAGCAGTGGCTCTTTCAACAAAAGAGGAGGTCAGAGAGATTCAAAAGTTATCTGTTTCAGAGTAGATTAAAGGTGATATAATACTCAAGGCGTGGGAGACAAACCTCACAGAAAACAAGAAAATAACCATAGAAGTTAATGACAACTGTCAAGGGATTTTTGACCTTTTAGAGAAAACTTCATTGAACATTGGAAAAAATGACTGTCCAAGGTTGCTAGGAGAAATTAACATTGTCAAGCATCTGTTAAGATTCAAAGAGGATCTAGAAGAAATTCAGGTAGAGATTCCACAAATAAAGGTAATCAATGTCACTCAAATTGACAAATGGACAGTAATGCCTAACTTAAAGCTACAAACTATTAAGTTCACGAGAAATATAATCAAAGATCGTCTGCCAGAACTGCAGAGAAAGTTTTTCTTATTTGAAGCAAAGGATATTCCAGAAGCTCCCAGAGTTTTAGTGCAATTTATGGGAAAATGTATTCACTATCTTAAAGAAGAAGGAGGAGGTTCATCAACACAGACATGAAATATTGTTTTGAAGATTTTCATCATTGGAATAATAAAGCAGTTAGAATAGAAATGTAAACGGTTCGACATTGCTCATTCATGTAACTGTTAGTCTTAGGAAGTTAGTTAATCGCCAACAGGAAAAATGTTTGGTGATCATGTATAAATATAATTTCACAAGACTGAGAAAAGGCTTTTCGTTTTTTGGGAGCCGATTGTATTAGAAGTTTTCCGATTTACAATAATATAGATGATACATAAGAGATTCCAAATTCTGTCACCTTGAAGCTATGTGTTCCTTCACTCCGTTTTCAATATCTTTCAATATCTTTTATTCCATGTCTTTCTAATGAATGATCAACTATAGTTTAATTCAAAATTCTACTGTAGATTGAAATTATTTGATTATCTAATCATTTACAGTTTTTTCTATGTGATTGCTATCAGCAGTTTCAAGACCTGTAGGTCTGTTGGATGGTTATATCTTATACTCCATTAGAAATTTTGTTTTTCTCCCCTTCTTCTGTTATGATATAAGATTCTTTCAAGATTAAAGCCTCATATTCTCCAACAATGTTTCTTTGTTTTCATTTTAATATACTCAAATTACTTCAATTACAAGAAACAACCTTTACTATTATTATGTTATTATTTTGAGTTCCAAAATTCCTTTTCTATTTCATCCCACAAAAGCTGAAGAAACAATTTCTATTTTTTTTTATAATTTAATAAAATTTTAATCCTCATGACTGTCCCAAGTAATAGACAACCTAGCATAGAACCCGGCCTACATGATCAAACTAGCATTGCTTTGAACTTGTTTAATACTATATTGCAAACAACAACTACCCGAGTCGAATTAGAACATTCATGGGCAATTATTGAGAGAGAAATCAACATCCAAGAACAATGGGAAGCTAGACAAAGACAGTTGAGAAACCAACTCTGATTTACCCTTCACAATTGATTCTTACTCCTTAATTCTCTTTATTTTTCGGATGCCTTGACGGTATACTTTAGAGCCTTAAAGTATAAACTCAGGAACGACATCTTTTTGGCGCCGTTGCCGGGGAACGAAGAAACAAAACTTTTCCCTGGGAAGAATGACATTGACACTTTCTTTCTTTGATAGTGAACAAAGATAGAAAGCCTTATAAGGCTACCTTATATTTTTCACTTGGCGACTCCATGATAAGTAAACTGGCTATTAGCCAAAAGAACACCAGAAAGAACCTGGACGACAAGCAAACCTTGCCAGTCTCTGATCCGAAAAAGATTTTAAAATCACTAAGATCCCTTAGACAAATCATTTCACCCATACATACTATTTTTCAGCTTGATTTTACGTAGTTGAACGTTACAGAAGCACTTGAGAGATCCGTCTCACTTCCCCTCTCATACGATACGTTCTCTTTTCTTGAGGTATTTTCCACAGATTTTTCGTGAGCCTTCTCCTCACACATTCCGAGCTTCAGCCTCAAATCTATCAATGGATGCACATGGAGGTGCTGGAGCTGGGGGTGGTGCCCCAGGAGGACCAGCAGGCGACCACACACCGCTTCCTGGGATCTTTGCTAAAGTAGCTGCTAGATATGCCCCCCTTGTCCTCCCAGTTCCCCTACACGACCTTCCCGAAAATTATATGAAAAGCCTTCCCAAGTTTACAAGGGAAGGAGATTTGACCGCTCAAGAACATATAAACTTCTTTGACCAATTTGCTAACATCCTCAGAATTGAACATGAAGATGTCTATTCTAGACTCCTCGTTTAGACTTTCGAAGGACAGGTGAGGACCTGGTTCTGAGCCTTAGCAACCAGATCTCTAAGATCTTATGAAGAACTTGAAAATGCTTTTATTAGACAATGGGGGGAGAGGAGGGACCGCCTCTATTACCTAATTGAATTCAGAGCCCTTAGAAAGAAAAACTCAGAATATGTTCTAGAGTTCACGCAAAGGTTTAACAAGTTGTATAATAAAATCTCGGTTGAGGTCAAACCTTCTCAACCCGCAACAAAGGTGACTTTTGCTGGCACCTTTGATCCCGATTTCGCCCTATTATTGAGAGAAAGGAGATCAACGGATCTCACGAAAATGCAAGATGATGCTCTTGAAATTGAATCGAACATGATGGCATCAGGGAAATTAAAAGCAAAAATAGAAACCGGGAACAAAGAAAATAAGAAATTCAAAGAACAAGGTGGATTCTCAGGATCGGGTAAATCCTCGGGAGATAAAATAGACGAGATGTCTAGGGTAATTAGAGAACTTTTAAATAAGATCTCAAAAATGGAACTAGATAAATAAAAAAGGGATAATTTTCCTAGGAAGGATTTTAGAAGGAATCCTGATCCTCAAGCCCCACAGAAAACAATTAAAAATGAGGATAAAAAAATCCCAACCCCCTTCAAAAGTGAAAACTTCATTGGAGAGGAAGATCTAGAATATTTTGAAAAGTTTGATGAGGATATTAATAATCTTGGAGACGATATTAAATCACCTTATTTATCGAGACAAGATTACGAAAAATCCTTAAATAGGGAAATTAGATCGGAAGACAATGTTTGCAACGATACGTCTGAAGATTTGGCCTATCAGGGTGTCGCAGATGATATTATAGCTGAACTACATGAGAAATATAATTTAATACCTAGGAACAAGAGTCTTCCAACAGTCCCAACAAAAAAAATCTTGCCTAGGGGCGAAACTGATGAAGCAACTCCAAAGGTTGCTGACAAACAGAATGCAAAAACTCACACCGCTGACATGCAACCTGTCAAGCCAAAGTCAGTAGGAACACCCGCCACGAAAACACAGGTCCCTGTGAGTGAAATCAAATCCGCACCACAAAGAAAAGCTGAAAAGAAAGGAATGGAGGCCCCAAACATAGAAAGCGAAAAGGCTTTGGGAAATTTTGGTCTCAAAAATGAAATAAACAAAATCAAAATCCCTATCCCACTTGTTGAACTGGCTAAAAATCCCATATACAGAAAACAAATTGCCAAGATGATTAGCTTTTCAGAAGATGAAAGTCAAGATGATGTCATCAACTTAGAATATGACAAGCCGAACATAGTTTTTGGTCCACATTTCAAAGGTGCGAGAGACACTGTTGCCCCCTTCTATATCACGTTGACCTTGTTCGACGACCTACTTCATAAATGCATGCTAGATTCTGGAGCATCCCACAATGTGATGCCAAAATCCATTATGGAGAAACTAGGTCTCGAAATCACCAGGCCATATGGAGACTTATATTCATTTGATTCAAGAAAGGTCAAATTCATAGGTATGATTAAAAACCTGGTGGTCAATCTGGCACAAATACCTGCAAAAAGCATTCTTATGGACGTAGTGGTCGCTGACATCCCTCCGAAGTATGGTATGCTGTTATCTAGGTCATGGGGTGCCAAGCTTGGAGGATCTCTCTAGCTTGACATGACATATGCTACGATTCCATTTTTTGGAGTACAATACACATGTCTTTACAGAGAAACTAGGTTGGCATTGACGGTAGGTGATCCACATAACCCAAATAACCACCCTGTATATATTGCTGATCAAGATTTAGGAAATTGTATCTTATCTATTGATGATGATTTTGAGGTAGGAATAGATGAAATTTGTACAGAAGAAAAAACAAAAAAATAAAAAAATAAAAAAAATGTATATAGCATTGGTGTATGGAAGATGTTTTTTGACGGTGCTTCATCTTACCTTAGAGCTAGAGCAGGGGTACTCCTTGTGGCTCCTGATGATCAATTTGTAATCCCCTTTTCCTATAGGCTACAGTGGAATGTGGACTACACAAATAATGTATGCGAGTATGAAGCCCTAGTGCTAGGGTTATAAGCCGCTAGGAGAATGAAAATAAAAAACCTCGAAGTCTTTAGTGATGCTGAGCTAATCATAAAACAGGTAAACTGACAGTACCAAGCCAAACATCCTAGGCTGAGGTCCTACAGGAATTGCGTCTGGGATCTGATTGACAATTTCTTCTCCTCTATCAAGGTTCTTTTCATTCCAAGAACTAAAAACCAACAGACTAATGCATTAGACAAAGCAGCCTCAACGTTCACACCTCCCACTGCGTTTAAACTAAAGTATCACATACAAATGAGGCACCAACCTTCTATATTGAATAAAATACAACATTGGCAAGTCTTTGAAGACGATGAAAAACTTCACAAATTTTTGGAATCAATAGACGAGTTTGCTGAAACGCACGCTGACCAAGAAAACCAAAATGACCCCATTTGGATCATGCAGGAAGGAGAGGATCCTCAAGAGTTTCACGATAAAATCATGAATCACCGAATGCTTGTTCTTAAAAATAACCAGATACCCAAGGGCTTGATTCCCTTGGAAAGATTATTCAATCAAGATGATATCCCTTCAAAATCCACCCTACAGCCTCAACTTGAAGAGGTTGAGGACTGTGACATAGGTACTACAGAAAACCCTCGCTTGGTGAAGCTATCCAAATATCTGTCCCCAGAAACCAAAAATAAATACGCGGAGTTCCTTAGAAAGTACAAAGACGTTTTCACTTGGTCATATGAAGAGATGAGAAACTATGACACCTCTGTGATCGAACATAAGATACCCATGAAGCATGGTGTCAAACCCTTTAAACAAAAACTCAGACAAATCAATCCTATTTTATTGCCCGTGATCGAAAGAGAAGTAAAAAAACTCCTGGATGCAAAAATAATTGTACCATTGAGATACTCTGATTGGGTAGAAAACCTGGTCCCGGTTAGAAAGAAAAATGGGGAAATTAGACTGCGTGTCGATTTCAAAAATCTAAATAAGTCATCCCTCAAAGATAATTACGCCCTACCCAAAATGGATCATGTTTTAGAAAAAGTAGTTGGGGCAAATAGGATGTCAATGATCGACGGTTTTTCCGAATACAACCAAATCGCCGTCTATGAACACGATAAAGAAAAGACAACCTTTACCACCCCTTGGGGTACATTTATGTATGACAAGATGCCTTTGGTTTAATGAATGCAGGTGCTACTTTCCAACGGGCTATGGATATCACTTTCATTGGTGAAAGAGACAAATTTGTGGTCATCTATCTTGATGATATAACCATTTTTTCTAAATCTGATGAAGATCATCTGATACATCTCAAGCAGACGTTTGAGAAATGCCGCAAGTTTGGTTTGTCTTTAAACCCCAAAAAGTCTCATTTTGCTATGCAAGAAGGTAAACTCTTGGGCCATATTGTGTCTCGAGATGGAATTAGAATTGACCCTAAAAGAGTTGAAGCTATAGACACAATAAATATTCCTAGGAATGTAAAAGAGATTCAGTCATTCTTAGGAAAAATAAATTTTTTGAGGAGATTTATTCCAAACTTTGTTGAAATCGTGAAATTGATCACATATATGCTAAAGAAAAACAACGAAGTGAAATGGATAGCAGAAGCTAAAGCATCGTTCGCACGCATCAAAAAGGTTATAAGCGAGGCACCCATACTAGCAAGCCATGATTATCTAAAGGATTTTCTTATTTTCTCATTCGCCTCTGAACACACACTCGCCGCGGTTCTCCTCCAAAAAAATGAAGAAGGTTTTGAGCAACTAATCGCCTTTTTTAGCAAAAGTCTTAGAGACGCCGAACTTAGATATAATATAATGGAAAAACAAGCATATGCTATGGTGAAGGCGTTAAAGGCTTTCAGAACCTATGTGTTCCATTCTAAGGTGATTGCATAAGTACCCACTAGCTCCGTAAAAGATATTTTGGTTCAGTCCAATAGTGATGGCAAAAGAGGACGGTGGCTTGCCAAAATTCAAGAATTCAACTTGGAGATAAAACTAACGAGACTAGTAAAGGGGCAAGGTTTAGCTAAACTCTTAGCTGAATCAAATTTCAGAGCTCTCGGAATAAATGGATTAAAGGGAGGTGAAGAGTGTGTGGACTTGAAAGAGCTCGATGAACAAATAACTGAAGTCAGAATCGAAGAGAAGTTTGTTTCATCAGTTTGGTACAAAGACATAGTGTCCTACCTGTTGACCTTGAAGTGCCCGAGTGACTTATCCCCATCCAAAGCCCGAACATTGAAGTTGCATGCAGTCAAGTACTGTATATCCGAAAGACAATTGTATTGGAAGGACCCACTTGGCTTCCTGTTGGTTTGTTTGGTCGAATCAGAAACAAAGAAGGTCATAAGCCAATTTCATGAAGGAGTGTGTGGAGGACACCATGCCTAGAGGGCAACGACTTATAAGATCCTGAGGGCAGGGTATTATTGGCCCAAACTTTTCTCAGACGTCAACGCCAAAGTCCGACCTTGCAACCCTTGCCAATTGTTCGCAGGTAAGCATAAACTCCCAACAATGCCATTGGTTCCAGTCAAAATGGAAGCTCCTTTTCAACAATATGGATTAGATTTCATAGGCGAAATTAATCCTCATTCTAGCACTCAACATAGATGGATCCTGACTGCTATAGATTACTTCACCAAATGGGTGGAAGCTATTCCAACTAGAAGGGCTACAGACTCAGTGGTAATAGATTTCTTAGAAGAGAATATTTTTTCTAGATTTGGCTGCCCCCAAAAGATAGTCACAGATAACGCACAGGCTTTTAAATCTATGGCTATGGTTAGTTTTTGCCAAAAATATAATATTGTGCTTGGTCATTCCACGACATACTACCCTCAGGGAAATGGTCTGGCCGAGTCTTCAAACAAGAGCCTAATCAATATAATTAAGAAAGTGTTGAGCGAAAACAAGAAATCTTGGCATGTGCATTTGAAATACGCTCTGTGGGCAAATCGGATAGGCACGAAAAAGCCTATCGATACTTCTCCTTTCCAAATGGTGTACGGGACCGATGTAGTGTTACCTATAAATCTAGCGCTTCCCGTAATGAAACTTTGGGAAGATGAGAAGGAAGAACCAAATCCTGTCACAAGAAGGATAAATCAACTGATTGAAGTCCAACAACACATGGCCAAAGTAGACGGAAGGTTGCAGAAATACCAGGACGACATGAAAGCACTATTCGATTGTAAAGCCAAAGCCAAAGATTTTCTCTCGGGAGATTTGGTTTTAAAATGGGATGCAAGGAAGGAAGACTCGACAAAACATGGTAAATTTGATCACATCTGGTACAAACCGTTCAAGGTAACAACTCTTGAAGGAAAAAAATCATTTCTGTTAGAGAATTTGGACGGTAAAATCCTCAACACCCCTATCAACGGGCGTTATTTAAAACATTATATGGAATAACTGGTTTTCAAAATTCCCACTGTATATACCGTTTGATTTTTCTTTTTATTTCATAATTTTCTTTGGTAAGTCTTCTTTTGAAAAAAAATAAAAAAATAGGTTAATGTTTTTCTAGAAGTAGGGATATAAAATTTTCAATGTATTCAATTCTTTTAAAAGCCCTGATACTCTTCGTATTGTTCCCTTACATGATTCTAGCTGGCAGCCCGACAAGCGAAAGTAGAAAACAAACAACCTTATATCGGAAGATAAATTCGCCGAAAATAGGTGATAGATAAGATTTTCCGTTATTTCAAAAGAGAACGAAAATGGTAAGGCAAAGGTGTGAATTCCAGAAAAGTCTATTTTTTCAAACAAAGGTTTTTAAAAAAAGAAGAAGGTGCGGTGATTGTATCGTAAGTGTGATATGTCACTAAAAGAATGATTTCAAAATCTAGGCCCTAAGAGTTTCACCTAGAATAAGATAAGAGGTAATTAAAATAAACAAAGAGAGAAAAGAGTCTCTGAGAAAGAGTTCCAAGAGTTGGGTTTAATTCATGACCCCTGTTTTTCGATTTCCAAGGCTTTCTCCGTCGCCCCTTTCTACCCTCGATTTTGCATTCTTAAAAGACCAAATATCTTTCCCGATTTCCCACAGAGGGAGAAGAGATTACGTCTTAGCTTTGGAAGCTGAAAAACAGTTCTTAAAAGGTAGACCAATCCTCATAACTCCTCACTCTCCGACTAAACAAAGTTATGCTTAGGCCGATCTTGACTCTCCTCGATTTCTTAACAGTTTTCTAAGGATTTAGGCTTTCTCGAAGGAAGATCCCTGGAATTAATATTCCCCTTTTCCCCTGCAGACTAAGGTGCTTTGAAAGTTAAAAAAGGGTTGGTCCAGGGTAATCAAAGAAAGTTGACAGGCCTACACTGCAAATTTTACACAGATGCCATCCCTGGTATACTTACTACCATTGATTGTCCCCACTTCGTGTTCAAAAGTAAAATATAAGACAGATGGTGAAAGGAAATTCATATTTGATTTCCCCCATCTAGTATAAGAAGACAATGAAAGGAAATTCATTTAAATGATTTCCCTCGTCTCAACATTTAAATGCATAATTACGATTCAAAGTGGTGAAAGGAAATTCAGTAAAAAGGGACAGATAACTTCACCGGGGTACTGAACATGCTCGCTGGCAGTGAAGTAATATCTAAGGTATCTGTAAGGCTGTCATACATAATTTTCACTCTACTCTGGTTATCATCCTTTTTGAAACCGAATCTGTATCCCAAGTCCAGACAGGGCTCCCCAATTAAAAACATGAAATTTACTTCGTTTGATGCAAGCTAAAAGCCACAATATCTGTTGGATTTCCTAGGATTGTTTTGATCATCTTAAAGCAGACTTAAATTCAGTAGCGAGAAGGAGAAGATCAAGAATGGGGCTACAGCTGAGTTTACAACGTTGAGAGTTTTGAAAATCTTTTCAGAAGTAAACGTGAAATCTCTTTTTCCCTCTGTATCCCCTTCCTAAACAAGTTCTACAGAAAGAAGCCATTGGCTCCATTTACCCAATAAAGGCACTAAGTCTACCTGTTCTTCTCATCCCACAAGGAGACGAGGTCCCCAATTGGAGCCTATGTTGAAACATATATTAAATTTTTTATCTTCAAAACTAAAACCTTCCTTTTTCGGGTTTCGGCTTTTCATGAAGCATAACCCTCACTATCATTTCCAAAAGGCCGGTACCGAAATCCCGACAAGATTTATTCTTTAAATAATAAAAGGAAAAAAACCAAAAATGTTATAAAAGTCCCGATGTGCTTTTTGTAAAATTATTTTTTAAATCACGAAAATCTTAAACCCTAAAGGAGTTAAGATTAACCTTTAAAAGTTTTTTGTAATTCGGGGTTCACTGAGAACATATGTTTTAATGCATTTCCAATCACGGAATCTCGATCCCCGATTTCCTGAAATATGGAAGTTACTAAAAATTTAAGACTACGTTAATCGTATCACAATTTCGGGATACGGGGTTCAACGATAACATACCTCTTGTCAACATGATCCCCGAAATCCCGAAATGCGAAGTCTTGACTCATAATCTGTGTTTAAACTGATTTAATCCTGTTTTGGAAGTTAGTCCTTAATCCTGATTAATTAATTCACTAATACGAAAATTTAAGTCTTAAGTTAATCATATCGCAATTTCGAAAATCGAGATTCAGCGATAACATACCTCTTGTCAACACGATCCCCGAAACCCCGAAAGAATCAAAGTGGGTTTAATACTGATTAATTAATTTACTAAAATGAAGTTAAGTCCTAATTTAAACTTGTCGTGATTTCACAATTTCGGAAATTGGGATTTAGCTATAACATACCTCTTGTTAACACGATCCCCGAAATCCCGAAACGCGAAGTCTCGACTCTTAATCTGTGTTTAGTCTAAATTAATTATGTTTTGGAAACATGATTAATGCCAATGAAACTTTTTAGATTTGTTCACGTTTCGGTTTTCGATTGAATGAAATTTTCTGAATTTTGAATTCAAAAGTGCCAAAATGCGGCCACCTTAATAAAGGATAACTAATGATATGTGACACTAATGCGTATCTTAGTAAATATCCAATGAATTAAATGTATTGAATTCTTGTCAGCTGCGTCAGTACCTTCATCATTAATTGAATTAAAAGAGAGTTTAAAGGTCTGTGTTTTGCAACATATTCTGTTTCATACTATCAAGAGTAAGACGCATTCAACCGAGCTCATACACTCCTTTTCTGTGACAGGTTTTCCATCTAACATAAAGTCATGGCACCAAAGAAAGCACCGAAGAAGAGTGAAGATACAGAGGAGATGCATAACCCAGAAGGAGATATCATATCCGACACTACGCCACATGCCATCGACTCAATTAAATCTTGGACACAAATCTCTGAATTCCTGGATTACGAAATCAAGAATTCTCCTGCTGATTCTGAGAATCACTTTCGGGATATAGCAGAATCAGAGCTTCATAAGATCGCAACACACCCTCGACTTATGTCATACAATGACATGATCAATTGGGCCTCGGAAAAGGTTGATATCCCGACAAGAAGAATTTTAAATTATCAAGGGGTCGTTGTCGTCTCATTCAGGCCAGAACATATACGAGTAATGTATAAACTCTCACCAAATCCTAAGTACATTTATAATGCCAAGTTTTTAGCTGAATTTCAAAGGAAGGAGTGTATTGAGGCAGACCGAACTTATCCCGATTTAATTAGAGAATGGTGGAGATGTCCATCAAAGTTTAGGGCTGATACCCATGGGGTTTATGCCACAACATCTTTGAACGAGTACATGGTCTATGTAGCCATTATGCTGTGTTGACTTTTCGGGAAAAAGAATCCCTGCCATTTTCTTGCAGAATGGGTGCCCTTTTTAGAAGAAGCTTAAGAAGGATAGAATTTTAACTGGAGTAAGATTTTGTCTGATAACCTAGCTCAAGAAGTTTCAAATTACAGAGTTGCAAAATCTAAAGGTCAGCCAGTGGCCTTTTACATGTCAGCGTACATTATGGATGCAATTTGCTTTGTGACTCCTTTTCCCTTGATGAATTGGATTTGGAACATAACCTGCCCCGAACCCATTCATGAGTATCACTATGTGCTATGGGAAGAAAATGCTAAGAATGCGTTTTACGAAATTTGTCATTTCATAGTAATTCCAATGCATAAAATGTTTTATGGCTATGAACCCCCTCGCATTTCTGAGCCAGTCTCAGAAAATCTCAAAGCAATAGCCGACTGGTTTGTTGATGAAAAATTCTCTTACATTAGGGTTTATGGGTGCTCAATCCCCCCTCACGCACTTCCAAAATTCCTCTCGGACAGACTGGTATTGAGGGAGGTAGCACATCAAATAGTGAAAGGTGGTATTGGAATAGAGCTAAAGGAATCTCAAAAGAAATCCTGGCCAATGTTCCCTGTGTATGTCGGGAAATTTTCATTACTAAACCTAGGACATTCTAAAGTGGAAACCAAAGCATTAGAAGAAATAAAACTGGTAGATATTGAGCACATAAAGCATGACCCTTATCAATTAGTAAGCAAACATTTGATGCACTGTAATATGAAAGCTTATGAACACGGAAAATCTATTTATGATGATATATTCAAGGAGGTTAAAACTTATGAGGAGGTATTGAACAAGGTACGGGCCTTATCAACCGACTTATAGACTGGTTTCATGTCCTTCCAAAGTCACAAGCGAAGTTGTTTGCCAAAAAATTTGCAGGGTGAATCCATGAACCCTCCTCCAGAGCAGGAAGGGCCTCCCCCAGGCTTTGAAACAGAGGTATAGGATAAAACAAATACAAAGGAAAAAATGAAGGAGATTGAAATGCCTTCACAAGAAACAAAATTTCCTCAGACAGAAAAATCAGAGGCAGGGAAAGGAAAGGAGTTGGAAACACCCTAAAAAATCCCTGAGAACTTTCCCAAAAAAGTAGGAGGAACAACATTGACAGAACTTGGAAGTCCCATTACTTATTTGACTCCATTGCAGTTTACTTATGGAAACCCCCAAGAGGGAGCTCTATATGTTAGCGATCTTGAGCCTATTTCTAGAGATGAGATTCCTTCCTCCAATTATTTTTTCAGTAAAAAGAGGAAGGCTATCTTGAAACAGGAGATGCATCCAAGAGGAAATATGATGATTAAAAAGCACAAGATCATTATAGATGGACAAAAACTTAAAGAGGGAGAATTCGCTACAGAAATAGCAGGCACAATGGGAGCCTTAGCATCGACAAATTTATACTCTGTGGGTAGTTTGACAACTATGTTGGAGCAGAAAGATCAGATGGTAGCTCAGCTACAGGGTCAATTAAAGGAGACTGAAAGAAATATCAGTTGGGAGATAAAAAAGGGTCTAGAACGAGCTAGATTAAATGACATTCAAGAGATTCAAAAATTGAAAGCAAGCTTAGAGGAAGCAAATAAGAAAATATAGGTCACTCAAGCATAGGTCCCACAAGAAGAGGAAATGAATAAACAATTACAAGATAAGATTAATTCCATTCAAAATCAAGTGGTAGAGCTTGAAATCTTCCAAGCCAAGGCGCTGGAAATACATACAAAGATAGAAAAAGAGCAACATGGAGTGTTATTTAAGCTTGAGTTTATTCAGAATTACTTTCTGGGAGCAAGTAAATCTTTGGAGAGTATTCTCTTGAAGGAGAGAGAAGTGAAAGCAGCCAGAACAACCTTTCAAAACACAGTGGCTCTTTTAACAAAAGAGGAGGTCAGAGAGATTCAAAAGTTATCTGTTTCAGAGAAGATTAAAGGTGATATAATACTCAAGGTGTGGGAGGCAAACCTTGCAGAAAACAAGAAAATGACCATAGAAGTTAATGACAACTGTCAAGGAATTTTTGACCATTTAGAGAAAACTTCATTGAACATTAGAAAAAATGACTGTCTAGGGTTGTTAGGAGAAATTAACATTGTCAAGCATTAGTTAAGATTCAAAGAGGATCTGGAAGAAATTCAGGTAGAGATTCCACAAATAAAGGTAATCAATGCCACTCAAATTGACAAATGGATAGTAATGCCTAACTTAAAGCTACAAACTATTAAGTTCATGAGAAAGATAATTGAAGATCGTTTGCCAGAACTGCAGAGAAAGTTTTTCTTATTTGAAGCAAAGGATATTCCAGAAGCTCCCAGAGTTTTAGTGCAGTTTCTGGGAAAATGTATTCTCTGTCTTAAAGCAGAAGGAGGAGGTTCATCAACGTAGACATGAAATACTATTTTGAAGATTTTCATCATTGGAATAATAAAGCAGTTATAATAGAAATGTAAACAGTTCGACATTGCTCATTCATGTAACCATTAGTCTTAGGAAGTTAGTTAATCACCAATGGGAAAAATGTTTGGTGATCATGTATAAATATAATTTCACAAGACTGAGAAAAGGCTTTTCATTTTTTGGGAGCCGATTGTATTAGAAGTTTTCTGATTTACAATAATAAAGATGATACATAAGAGATTCTGAATTTTGTCACCTTGAAGCTATGTGTTCCTTCACTCTGTTTTCAATATCTTTCAATATCTTTTATTCCATGTCTTTCTAATGAATTATCAACTATAGTTTAATTCAAAATGCTAATGTAGTTTGAAATTATTTGATTATCTAATCATTTACAGTTTTTCCTCTGTGATTKCTATCAGTAGTTTCAAGACCTGTAGGTCTGTTGGATGGTTATATCTTATACTCCATTAGAAATTTTGTTTTTCTCCCCTTCTTCTGTTATGATATGAGATTCTTTCAATATTAAAGCCTCATATTTTCCAACAATGTTTCTTTGTTTCCATTTTAATATTCTCAAATTACTTCAAGTACAGGAAATGACCTTTACTGTTATTATATTATTATTTTGAGTTCCAAAATTCCTTTTCTATTTCATCCCACAAAACTGAAGCAACAATTTCTAATTTTTTTTATAATTTAATAAAATTTTAATCCTCATGACTGTCCCAAGTAATAGACAACCTAACATAGAACTCGACCTACATGATCAAACTAGCATTTCTTTGAACTTGTTTAATACTATACTACAAACAACAACTATCCGAGTCGAATTAGAACGTTCATGGGCAGTTATTGAGAGAGAAATCAACATCCAAGAACAATGGGAAGCTAGACAAAGACAGTTGAGAAACCAACTCTGATTTACCCTTCGCAATTGATTCTTACTCCTTAAGTTTCTTTATTTTTCAGATGCCTTGACGGTATACTTTAGAGCCTTAAAGTATAAACTCGGGAACAACAATGGGCAAGTAAAATCTTGATTTGTCCAAGGGTGTAAATTGATTGTTTCCTTTATGTTGGATAGGATTTTGGAATAGACTTCTTGCTAGTTCAAAGATGAGGAGTTGAAGATTCTGCGGTTCCTTTCTTTCCAGATCTACCAGAAAATAAAACCGTGTAGAAGTTGCCAAATCCAATTGAGGATGGAAGAGTGAAATAGTGAATCTCTCCATCCCTCAATTGTTTCCCTTAGGCCAGATTGGTTTCTATCAGAGGTTCTCATGATGCTGGTGCATTTATCCCAAATTTGCAAACTGAAGGGACAAAGGTTGAGAAGGTGATTTTGTGTCTCCTCCTCATTGCAACATAGAGGGCACCAAGAAGGACCTGTAAAGCCTCTTTTCATTAAATTGTCCCAAGTAAGGATTCTTTTGTTCATCATTAACCAAAGGGAAGTGATGATTTTGGGCCAGAGCTTTGCACCCTAGATTTTATTCCAAACTAAGTCTTTTGGGAGGGATTTATGCCTTGCACTGAGGAAATAAGCCTCTTGGAGGTTGAAGGTGCCTGTGTTGCAATGTACCCATATTAGGATGTACTCCCCCTAATGGCTTATAATTCTCCCGGAGATGAGCTTGTCGAGCAGTGGTTGAAGATTTACCTCAGGGGGGATGTTCATCTCTTCGTGGGTAGTTTTCCATTTGCGCCAGGTAACTTTTTTTTTTTCCAGGAATCCAGAAGTCGACTACTTTTTGGAGTCCTACGCCTTCCATTAAGGGAATAAAAGTACTCAAAGTGGGATCCTTGTCCAGGTTCGGAAGATGTTTCCAAGATTCACTCCAAAAAAGGACCGAGGTCCCATCTTGAAGTTCCCATAAAGTGTGGTCCGTGATTATCCCCTTATTTTTCTTGCCCACATTCCAAATAAGAGATCATAGGCCTTGGCCATTCCATCTGATTAGTTCTTTTTCTGGTATGGCAGGTGTGTATTTTCTCCTCCACAGGCGTGCCCAAAGGTCTTGAGGCCTCTTTAACCATCTCCACCATATTTTTTCACTGAGGACTTTGTTGAGGATAGATGAATCTCTGAGTCTGAGTCCCCTTGCATGCTTTGGTCTGCATGTTTTTTTCCAACTTACTAGAGCCCATTTGCGACCATCTTTAGCTCCTTTCTAAAGGAAGCTCCTTTGTATGTTTCTGATGATGGTGAGGATGAAACTTGGGGTGGTAAGAGACGAGAAAACATAAATATGGAGAGCTTGTAGGACAAACATGAGGAGGATGAGGCGACCCGACAAATTGATGGAGCGAAAAGTCCAAGAGGCTAGTTTTTTCCTAAAATTGGATAACAGATCTTCCGAGGAGGTGTTCCTTAATGGATTTTCAATAATAGGTATGCCAAGATATTTGGAAGGGAGGGAGCTTCAGGTGAACCCCAGGATTTGCGTGATGTGGAGTTGGATCTGGATAGGCGTGTTGAAGAAGAATATTTGGGAATTGGAGAGATTTAAATCCATACCCGAAGCATCACATAAAAGGTTAATCATGGAACGGATTCAAATAGCTTCCCGAACCATGGGGATTACCATCATGAGGATATCATCCACAAATTGAATGTGCTATATGGGCAGGGAGATTCCATGGAGGGTGTTGGCCCTTGGTTATGAAAGTAAGCGAAGATCAAGGAAGAAAAGGAAAAATGCGAACTGCGCGGAAGACATTGTGACTGTTACTGGGTCGAAGTGAGAAAAAGAACAGAAAGGATGGAGCGAAGTAAAATGAAGACAAGCCAATGAATGAGGAAATCGAGGATGACAAATCAGCAAGGAAGGAGAACTGTGGACAACACAGCAAGCGGAAAAATCCACCATTGGATGCTTTGGAGAACCGCGTGAGAAGGAAGGAAAGACAAGCTAGCGAAGCCCTGAAAACATAGGTCAAGTTGACCTAGGGTTTTATACACCTATGGTTTTGGTATCTAGGGTTTTGACACTTAGGTTTCGGCCTAAGGATGTCAGTGACTGATTGTAATGTATAAATAGAGGTCTAAAGGACCTGGGATGGGTTGTTGTCGTTGTTATTACTATTGTTGGTGTTGTGATTGTTGTTGTGTGATCGAGTGAGTAACCTTCTGTGAGAGAGAAGTGATGAGTACGAGAGCCTTCTATATTGTAATATCTTCAGCTAGGTGCGAAGATCAACCCTGCAGCTGGGTGCGCAGGGGGGGAGAGATAGAGAGGAGAAGAAAGAAGATCTGCTAGCTAAGAGCACAGACAAGAACTGTATGCTTTGTCTTAATACATTATAAAGCATAGTTCTGTGGACGTATCCCTAGAGGGAGGGTGAACCATGTATATCTTGTCTTGTGTTTGTGATTGATGCTATGTTCTTTTTCCTTTGATATACTGTTATTGCATTACTGCGTTATATATGATAGGTAGTTGTGTGAAGTAAGAGATAAGTTGGTAAGTGATATATAAATGATTGAATTTCTCTAGTAGTCGATCCACTTGACATTCCACTTGGTTGTAGACATCTCTATCCTGCAACCCCCTCATATCTGCTTCAGGTGAGACTGCATCTACCTCATAGGTGTTTCCGAAAGGGCCAATAGCTAGGGTTTTTTGGTGCGCTCTTGGAGTGAACCCTGGGTCTGCCCCTGTGCCAACAGAGGGTGAGAACTGAGAGGGAATGATTGATGATGGCCTCTTTGATAGTTCGACTAAGTCCTTCCACCATTATTATGAAAATAAAGGGTG
>SNQJ01S0006349.1:91547-113619 GCA_010110895.2 Picea sitchensis
TGTACCAAGCTCTTGGAGCTTGCTTTAAGCCATACAGGGATTTCTTCAACCAATACACTTTGCCTGGGTGCTCTTGGACTTGAAATCCAGGTGGTTGATCGACATAAACTTCTTCTTCCAAGAAACCATTCAGGAATGCTGACTTGACATCCATTTGGTATACTTGCCATTTGTGTTGTGCTGCTATGGCCAATAGAGTTCTTACAGTGTCTAGTCTTTCTATTGGAGCAAAAGTTTCACTATAATCAGTACCTGGTTGTTGTGAGAATCCTTTGGCAACAAGTCTTGACTTGTGTTTTTCAATCTACCCTTTTTCATTGAGTGTAGTTTTGTAAACCCACTTGACACCAATACTCTTCTTATGTCTTGGCAAATTAACAAGATCCCATGTGATCCGAAATCGGATTCAGAAGCCTGACAGGGCATGAAAAATGCTCAAAAATGAAAGTGTTCGGAATCTGACGAAACTAACACCATTGCGTCCGTCTCGTCTTCCTGATTCCGGTGGTATATTTACTTTGTCAAACGGAGTCCGTATGAAGAAGATATCGCATTCTGTCCGCCAAGCCAAACAGGCAAAATTTTTGGATGTTGACTGTACCTATTCGTATAGTCCGTACAAGACACGTGGCAGGTCCATACAGGACACATGGAGGCTCCAGGTGCTGACATGTGTCAAGCAGATTTGGCACTTTTAGCGTATGGTTGGACCAATCCTGAAGTGACACATGTCACCACTGGAAGGGTGACATGTGGCACGGGTGACGTCAACAAGCTGACGTGGCAAGGTTGACTAGACAGTACGGCTTTCGACATGGCGATGACATGGCAAGGTTGATTGGACATTACGGCTTCCGACGTGGCAATGACATGGCAAGGTTGACTGGGCGTACGACATGTGATGACGTGGCAAGCGATTATTGGTTGGCAGCTGTCGAATCATTTGTTGACATGTGGTGTATATTGGGCAAGTGATTGGGTGCCATGTGGCCCAATCACGGGTTGCCACGTGGCACCCCAGTTTTAGTCAATGTGGACTATGTCAAAAGTTTTTGGAGTTCGGGGGATTCGAACCCCGGACCTCCTCCACCGATTGCGCCTTCGCAAAGTATTTCCGACCAATATGAGCGGTCTATATGAGCGGTCTGCGGTATATTTAACTTTATGTTATAATATATATTGCGAGGGGGTCGGGGCGAGGCTTAGCCCTGACCCCGGTTCCTTTGTGCGTTGATATGATTGTTGTGTTAATATAGAGAACGTGGGTTTGAAACATGTGCGGGGTTTTTAAACTATGACCCCCGGTTATATGCATTGTATGTGACCCGTGTTTTATGTGTAAAGGGGCGCGGGTTTATTAAATCCCATGGTTCTACCCATATGCAATGTGACTGGTGCTAGCGCGAGAGGCGTGGCCCGCGCTTAGCCCTTTGGGCTAGCGCGTGGCCACATGAAGCCCATGTGACCAGCAAAAGGGCGCGTGCAAGGGCTCGGGGGGCTAAAGCCCATTTTAATAACCATATTATAGTTTATGAAGTGGGTTTTTATAACCACTTTTGGATTTTTAAATGTAATTAACCCATTGTTAATGGTTTTTAAGCCTATTTTGGGAGTTATTGGCAATTTTTAGAGCCTAATTTTTGGGAGGAAGTTGGGGATGAGCAACCAACTTTCCCAGCTATATAACAAAGGCCTGATTGAGGTATTGGGATAGATTTTGAGAGAAATTCAGAGCAGAGATGCTGAGGATAAGCCAAGTCAAAGCCAGTTTGAGGCAGGGAAGCCGTTGAGGAGGAGATGATGTCGGACCATTTCTGAGAGCTTCGGACGTCCGTTTCGCGTGCTGTTTTTTGTGCATGGTTTCAGAGATCTGGGAGAACATGACCAGATCAGTCTTGAAGCCATTCGACATTGTAATGATGTACTATTGAGATTTCGAAGAGAAATAAAGAAGCCTCCCCCACAGAGAAAAGGCCCGGAGACGTAGGCAAAGTTGTGCCGAACTCCGTTATCAACCTGCGTATTATGGTTTGTTGTTTTTCATTGCATTTCAGATCTGCATATATGTAAATGGCTGTATAATTTCTTTTCTTTTCTCGTTCTTTCGTTAAGTTTCCCAATGGTCAATTAATTCATGCAAATTAAAAAAAACTCAACCATAAGTCATTCGAAAAATCCTGACGGATCACCATGTCTTTTTCTTCTCAATNAATTCATGCAAATTAAAAAAAACTCAACCATAAGTCATTCGAAAAATCCTGATGGATCACCATGTCTTTTTCTTCTCAATGGAGTCAATTTCTTGGTTCATGGCTTGAACCGAATGTGGCTCCTTAGCTGCTTCCTTAAAGGATGTAGGTTGACATGACATTAAAGCAAAAAGATTGTGTTGCTCAAAGTCATCCAACTGCTGATGGATTTCTCTCAAATTCTCGTTCTCTGATTTTGTGGTTCAGAGAATGATTCTCTGCTGGAAGTTGAGTTATCCTAAGAATGTCCAGGTTTTCTTTGTACTTGCAATCTTGGAAGAATATTTTGAGGTCCTTGTTGTTCTGAATTTTCTGTGTTTTCAGAACTTGGCAGCAATGGAATTTCACTGCCCATTTGCTGATTTTCTGAATCATTCCAGAATTTATTTTCCAGAAATTGTACATCTCTGCTGAGAATTAATTTCTTGGTGATTGGATTGTAAAGCCTGTAAGCTTTAGATTTTTCACTATATCTAGTGAAAATACATTTCTCACTTCTGTCATCAAGTTTCTTCCTTAATTCTGAAGGTATGTGAGCATATGCTATGCATCCAAATGTCCTTAGATGCGCTACATTGAGCTTTGTTTCAGTCCATGCTTCTTGGGGAACTTTCATCTTTAGACTTGTGGTTGGTGATCTATTCAAGAGATAAACTGAGCATGCTACTGCTTCAGCCCAAAAAGTATTTGACAAGTGTTTTTATTTAAGAAGTGTTCTTGCCATATTCATTATTGTATGATTTTTCCTTTCAGCCACTCCATTCTGCTGTGGAGTATACCTTGCTATTGTTTGCAGGATAATTCCTTGTGATTTGCAGAAATTTGCAATTTCTCTGGAATTGTATTCTCCTCCTCCATCTGACCTGAGTACTTTGATATATTTGCCACTTTGTTTTTCAACTTCTGCCTTGAATTCTTTGAATTTTGTAAATGTTTCAGACTTGTGTCTGAGAAAATAGATCCATATTTTTCTGCTAAAATCATCAATAAACGTTAGAAAGTAAAAACTACCACCTATTGACTCTGTTTGTATTGGTCCACATAGGTCAGTGTGAACAAGTTCAAGATGTTGTTTGGTTTGATTGGAAGACTGTGGAAAGCTAGTTCTCTTATGTTTTCCAAGTATGCAAGACTCACATGGGGGAATTTGCTCTTTAAAGGTAGGGAGACCTCTGACCATGGAGTTTTTCTGAAGAAGACTTAGAATTTGAAATGGTAGATGTCCAAATCTTGTATGCAAAACCATAGTTTCATTCAGGGTTGATGCACTCTATGCATATGGTTGACTCAGATTTGCAGTTCTGAGGGTAAGGGGAAACATCCTATTTGGAGTCATATGGATTTCAAAAATCAATTTTCTGCTGGGGTATTTGTCATATATTTTGCAAGATGCTCCCTCATAAAGTACCTTATAGCCATGTTCAATGAGTTGTCCTACACTTAGAAAATTATGTTTCAAATCTGGTACATGATAGACGTTGTTTATCTCTTTCTTTACATTCTGTTTAGTAAGAATAGGTACAGTTGCTTTTCCTTGAACTTTGACTAAATAATCATTTCCAAGTGTAATATCAGTTGAGATTGAAGAATCAATGCATGAAAGTAATTCTTTGTTACCTGTCATGTGATTGCTGCATCCACTGTCCAGCAACCAGAGATCTTTAGGTTGTTCTTTAGTCTTGTGGCAGGAGAGAAACATACCTCTTGAGGTGTCTCCCGTATGATTTGACACATGTGCTCTGACTGAGAGATGATCTTCTTGCTTCTTCCTGCATTCAAATTCATAGTGCCCATACTTTTTGCAATAATAGCATTGTATGCTTGTTTTGTCATTTGATCTTCTCCCTCTGCCTCTTTGAGGCTGGAAATTCTAATGTTGATTTTGTTGTTGTTGTCTTTGACCTTGGAAATTTTGATTCAGATATTGTTGTCTGTTACCTCCAGTGGAATGAGAGTTATTTTGATTGCTCCCTCTTCCTTGGTAACCTCTGCTTCTTCCTCTGCCTCTCCCTTTGTTGAAGGAGAATTGATTTTTGAAAGCATTGGAGATTGACTCATCTGTAAGATGCAGTCCGGTCTCATGTGTCACCAGAGAACCAATTAATTCATCTGTTGAAAATCTTGACAGATCCTTGGATTCAAGGATTGCTRTGACAACCATTTCAAATTTATTGGGTAAACTTCTGAGGATTTTCTCAACAATTCTTTGATCAGTGATGGTTTCTCCAGTCAATCTGATCTGGTTCACGATTCCCATGACTCTGGTCATGAACTGATCCACATTTTCGGACTCTGTCATCCTTAGAGTCTCGAATTGCGTCCACAAGGTCTGCAGTTTAACTGTTTTGACCCTGTCATTTCCTTGGTAGGAAGATTTAAGGATGTCCCAGGCCTGTTTTGAAGTACCAGCGCCTGTGATTTTTGAGAAAATTGAATCATCCACTGAATTTTGAATCCAGAATTTTGCTTTATTCTCTTTGTTCCAAAGTGTTGCCTGAGCAATTCTCTGCGCATTTGTCATGGTAGAAAGGGTGGCTGGATCCGGTTCCACATATCCAAGATCCACTGGTTCCCAACACTCTTGTGCTTGCAAGAATGATCTCATCCGAAGAGACCAAAACTCGTAATTCTTTCCCAGAAGAATCGGACCCTGAGTTGGTCCTAAATTGCTAGACAACGCCATAAAAAAAATTTACAGAAAAAGTAGAGGGAAATTTCGTATTTACCTCCGATCGCCGATTTGTCGATTTTCCGATGGCCGAAGGGAGCTTATCGGGCTTGAATTGGCCCTTAGTCTCCTTGCAATGTGACTACGCGCCTTACTTTTAAAGCGCTACGGGCTTTTCCCGTTTCTTTGTCTTTCAAATCGCCGAAATGCGAAAAATTGCCTTTGGACAATTCAGCGGTGCAGATTTTGTGTGATCTGACGGTCTAGATCTTGTCGGGATATCGTGAATCGTGATTTCGTGAGTTCTGATGACGAGTTCTTTTAACTCCTCGATTCCCTGATCTCTGATTTATCGATGGCGCTTTCCTTTCGGGAAATTTCGTGATTGCTTTGATCGCCTCCACGCGTCCTAACATATGGACGGATCAACTCTACTTCAGGGATTTCCCCGTAGAGATACCCGATCCCATGATTTTGACGAGATGACGTCAGCTGGGCCCAAAAATGGAGCTTTCCTCCTGTCGAGATTTCAGACTTCGGAGTTCTGAAGTGCTTGTGTTTCTTGTCCTCAAGATTCGCGAAACGCCGAATCCCGATGTGCCGATGGCCCTTTCCTTTTCGGGACTTTTCCCGAGTCCTTGGATTTATGCCACGCGACTTGCGATGCTCCGTTGACACAATTTCTCTGTCAACTTGAAACTCCGAATGCCGAAACGCCGACGGTTTCCTCGATGTCCGCCACGTGTCCAGTCAAATGGACGGCTGAGACTTTATCGCTATTTCATGTATCGCAATTTCCCGAGTTTCGAAGTCGTGTTGAAACAGTCTTTCAAAACCGCGAACTCCTAAATACCGATTTGACGATACTTAGATCTGCTGCCACCTGTCCTCTGAGATGGATGGCTGTAATCTTTTCGGGATTTCGCGATATCGCGTATCGGAGATTTTGGAGTGCAATCACCTTTGTGCGTCCAACTCCTAATTACTGATTTTGCGATGGAATAGGATCTCACCACGTGTTTCCTGATGGACGGTCCAGATGATGTCGAGACTTCTCAAGTCAAAATTTATATTGTGTGCTCTAGAGGATTAAACCTCGTGCACCTTCTTGTTGATCCAACGAATATCGGTCCTTTACTCAAGATCTGATGACTGAAACTCTTTCACCTTTTCCGCAGTCTCCTTGTCCCTTCTGAACTGGTTTCCCGCTATAGATACATTCTGAGGATGAATCTTACGGCTTTAATGGTCGTTCTTTGCACCTGAGACGCGTTATTTACTCCTGTGGAAGAAAGATTCGTGAATCTTTCAAAGATTTGAAAGAATTTCACGAGTTCTTCATTCTCTGCTACAATCTTTGACAGATTTGAGCGATTTCCAAATATATTTAAACGATTGTGCCTTCTGCAACAATCTTTAACAGTTTTGAATGAATTCTTCGAGTTCTTTAAACGTTCTTCTATTCTGCAGCTCTTCTGCATCAATCTTTGACGATTCTTGAAAAATTACAAGAATCTTTACTGTTTCTTCTTCTGCGTTCTCTTCGTCTTGGATCTTTTGAGCGTTGTACGCTCTGCTTCCTCTGCAATCTTCCTACGTTGATCTTTTGAATGTAAGACGGTCTGCATCCTCATGGAAGTTTCCTGCGAGGATCTTTCAAGAGTATGACGGATGGCTCTCCAAACCTTCTGAAAGAGACTGTGTCGCGTGCTCTCAAGATTCGTGAAGCTCTGCACTGTGTGGATCGTGTTTCTCTCCAGACTGCGTGAAGAGGCTTACTGCTGAAGATATGATACCATGATAAATTGTGAAGTAAAGAGAAATGCAGAGAGAAAAGAATAGAACAGTATATTGAAATGTATGAAGAAGTACTGAAGAAGTTACAATGCAATGGGAGATGGCCGAGCTAAATAGGCTCGAGCTAAACAAGAATAGAAAGTACAACTGTCCAGTACAACTGGCAGTGTACAATCAGACTATTGAGGTTACATTATATTTAACATCTAATTCACTGGTGGTGCAGTGGAATATGGGCTTGTTGCAACGCCACATTGAAAGTTCTGACTGAAGTAAATCAAGGATGTCTCGTTTGTAGAAGATGAATATTCTAGTCCATGGTGTCCAAAGGTGGCTAAGAGAACTCGACTTGGAAGGAAAGCAGATGAGTCCAACAAACATCACTCTTATCAACATGTTGAAGATCTACAGGCGAGCTCCCATGTGTGAGCGCACAAGGGAAAGGCGAGGCGTGCACCAAGTGCCATAAATTTCTCGAAGGTAGGAGCTAGTGGAGCTGAGGTGTCCATAATTGTTCATATGCTCAATAATTGATATTTTGAAGGTCAAATCAACCATAACATTTTTGATATTATGCATATATTCCTAAGGGAAATGACGAGAGTAGAGTATCTCATTCGTCTTTAACAACCCTTGTTCAAATTGTTTAGCTTCTGTATCTAGAGTGTTTGCACGACCATTTTGATGATGAAAAATGTGGTACTAGTATACTGAATGGAATTTGTGCTCATTTTCAATCATTTGATAGATATTCTACAACATTTTTAAGATTATGCATATATTCCTAAGGTAAATGACGAGAGGAGAGTATTTCATTTGTATTTAACATCCCTTGTTCAAATTGTTTATCTTCTTTATCTAGAGTGTTTGCACGATCATTTTGATGATGAAAAATGTGGTAATAGTCTACTGAATGGAATTTATGTTCATTTTCAATCATTTGATAGATTGAAAATGAAGGTGCAACTTACTTTGGACCGAGTAGCCAGACCTCTTGACGATGAAGGCTCTAATTGTTTACCTTTTGGTCCTGCCCCCTTCATGGCCATGGTTCAAGAAGTTCAAAGCTCTAGCTCCTCTGAGATTATCTCATGGATAACTCTGAGATGGTACCAGAGATAGATGAAGCACTTCAGAGGCAACTTTTCTTTCTTTGACCAACTGTTACGGGATCAAAATTATGAAAAGTTTTCCTTTGTTTTCTTGGCTCGCCTAGAGGCTCCTTTAATATTAAAACTTGCATGAACAAAGGGGGGCTGCAGTCCCCAGGTGATCCAAGATCGTTTCATCGTGACTTATAAATAATTATATTAAATGAACATAAATTAAAGTGCACCATTAAAGAAGGGAAAACTTAAACATGAAGAGACATAAGCATCAGATTTGAACACAAAAACTTGATAACCAAGTTCGTCTCTGGTGGACTACGTCTCTGGGTCCTTCTCTCAAATGGGTAGCCTCTTTCATTAACTCGGCGAAAGAATTTGGCAAATACATAAATATACCTCATTCTCAAATCAAGCTGCAGAAATAATGCTTAGAATAGAAAACATACATCACCACTAGATTCGCAGTGATAAGTTACCCAAAAATGACTGTCTCCACACTCTGATCCGAATTTGGCACACCCAGGCCCAAGAAGAATTTTGTCTTAGTTTTTGTGCCCTCTAGAACTTGCAATTATGATAGTCTCTACCTTGTAATCCATGCCCGCAGTCGTACGGTATGATCATGCCTCCCCTTGGATCTGGGCGGATTGTACTTTTTAAATAATACGTATGGGAGGATATACCGAGTAACACCCTTGGCACACCGGTTATGGGCGAAGTTGTAAATGTGTTGGGCAAGGCGGAGGTTCCAGGATCAAACCCATCATACTCCATTTTGGACATTGGTTTGTATATACATACATACATACATACATACATACATACATACACACACATACATACATACATATATATATATATATATATATATATATATATATATATCCATTGAAATATTTTCTCCACTAACTTTAGCATACCTGTTATCAATACTTCTACCGACTGAGAATATTGGCGTGGTCCACTACATTTGGTGGACCCACAATATTTTTTAAAACAAAATTCGTTCACGGGTCAATATTGGACATATCTAGGATGCCACGTGTCGCTCGATGATTGGGCCACATGGCATCCACCGATAGGTACACCTGTATAATGATGTTATTGTCCCGACACTCAGTAATGACACGTGGCGATTCTTGGGTAGTGACACGTGGCACTTTTCTATTGGTCCACATGGACCCCTAAAAAGCCCATTGGTGGGTGACATGTGGCAGCCTCTGGTGCTGTCATGTGGCATATTGATGTCAACATCCCATACAATGATGTCACCCTTCCATGTCAGCAGTACGGATGATGATGTGTCCCCATGTTGACTGGCCCTATTTGACTGCAACTTGGACCACGAATATATTTCAAACCGTAACTATGTTTGACGAGCTGTTTGCGCCATTAAAAATATTGCGACGCGCTCTTCATGATCATGCCATTTTAACTGAATTTTGGGAACTTTGAATTTTTTCCCTTTCTCTGTCTACTGGATCCATTTTGAGCGTTCTCAGTTGCCTCTATGAGATCTGAGTTATTCTTAGCCTTCTCTGGATCCTTTTTGGATCATTCCTTCCCACTAAGGGATTTTTGGACCACCAAAAGGTTTCATCAATCAACTCATAAGTGAGAGAAAAGTCCCCTCACTTTGTCCTTTTCGATCCACTTTGCCTTGCTTCGATGTGTGTCTTTTAAGCCTACTTGAAGATAATCAACATCACCCTTGCATGAAGTCCTCATCCTCCTGTCCAGGATGATATCGTCATGTAGCTCATCCAAGTACTTAGGTGCAAACTCATCAACTAATGGTAATGAAACTTCCTCATCTTGATCCACCATCATGGGAGGCTCAAAAAATTTCAAGTTCTCAACATTCACAACTGAGTAAATATGAATATAAGGTGGAAGATCCAGACGAAAATCATTGGTACCACTTTTCTCCAAGATAGTGAAGGGTCCATAATGAATGGGCTTGAGTTTCTTGCCTTCACTCTTCAATCTCTCCTTGTTTATATGAAGCCATACCCGGTCTCCAACCTGGAACTGATGATCAACCCTATGCTTTTCATGTCGAGCCTTATATTGTGCTTGACTTTTATCCAACTATTGCCTGATTGCTTGGTGTATCTGTTGAATCCTATGGATGAACTTGCGGGCTCTATCCTCTGTTCGTTCTTCATTTACATCAACATCTCTCTCGTACGTCAAGTCCAAAGGAACCTTTGGTAGGTACCCAAAACATGTCTCAAAAGGTGAACTCTGAGTGGATGAATGTAAATCTTTCTTGTACGCATGTTGTACATAGGGTATCTGTTCATCCCATACTTTGGGATGCTTGCTGCAATAGACTCGAAGAAAAAGTACCATTGTTCAGTTTACCACCTCTATCTGTACGTCACTCTATGGATGGAAAGAAATGCACCTCGTTAATTTGGTGTCCATCATTCTCCACAAACTAGTCCAAAATTCCCCAAGGAATCGAGTATCTCGATCCGAGATGATATATGTGGGTAATCCAAAGTGAACTCAAACATGTTGAAATAAGAGATTAGTTGTCTGCTTAGCAGTGATTTGATTTTTACAAGGCATCAAGATACACATCTTCCTAAACCTATCCACTACAACATAAAAATATTCTTCACCCCCTTTGGTCATGGGTAAACCCCCTACAAAATCCACGGATATACTTTCCCATGGATGGGATGGAACATGAAGTGGTGAGTATAGCCCCAGTTTTCTATTAGTGGGCTTACAAGTAAAACACATCACATGCCCCTTTACATATTTAGTTACAATTGCTTTCATTTGAGGCCAATAAAAAAACCTCTGCAAATGAGTCGTAGTTTTTCCTACCCCAAAAATGCCCAGACACAAGAGAAGTATGAGCTTCTCGTATTACATGGACTCGTTCACTTGTAGGAATACACAGCTTTCCAAGATGGTAGAGTATCTTTCCCTGCAAAAAAATAGTTATCTACCTGTGCACCAAGGGTTAGCTTTGTATATACTTCTTTAAAATATTCATCGATGGCATATTTTTCTATATAGATATCATGAGATAAAGAAGCATTCTTCAAAATAATAGAAGCAACAATGGGAGGTCTAGAAAGCATATCAACTACCTTGTTACTTATACCCTTTTTGTACTTGATTACCAAGTGAAACTGAAGTAGAAAACCCACCCACTTGTAGTGTTGAGATTGTTGTAATTTAATCTGTGCTTGAAGATGTTGTAAGGGTTGGTGGTATTTGTTTATGATTTTTTCCTTCCCTAACAAGTAGTGCTACCATTTCTTTACACTCTGGACTAATGCATACAACTCTTTATCATATTTAGGATAGTTAACAACAACTAGGTTAAAAGTTTCAGAGTGGTAATAGATAGGCTTACAATATTGCATTAGTACTTCACCCATAGCGTATTCACTGGCACTTGTCTTGATCTCAAAAGGTTGTTGAAGATTCGGCAGTGCTAATACTAGTGCGGTACTGATCATTCCCTTCAAAGTGTCGAAAGCTTTTTGTTTCTTTCCTTCCCACTGAAAATTGTTCTTCACATTGGTTAAGGCATGCAGAGGAGAAACAATGAAGGAGAAGTTGGGAATGAATCTCCTCCAATATTGGAATGCACCTAAGAAGCTTCGAACTTCGATTACACTTTTTGGCTCAGGTCAATTTACAATTACATCAACTTTGGAAGGGTCAATTTTCAATTGTCCTGCTCCTACAATATGACCTAAGTATACAAGTGCAGTCTTGCCAAATTCATATTTAGACAATTTTACATACAACTTTTCCCTTTGCAAAGTATCCAATACTTTATTTACATGCCTCACATGCTCATCCCAAGTCCCACTGAAAACAATAATTTTGTCTAAATATACTATCACAAAGTCATCTATGAAAGGGCTGAATACATCATTCATCACACACATGAAAGTTGTCGGAGCATTACAAATCCCAAACGGCATAACCAAACACTCAAACAATCCCTGTTTGGTTTTAAAGGTAGCTTTCCATGCATCATGTTCTGCGACTTTGATTTGATGATATCCACTGTGAAAATCCAACTTAGTGAAATAGACAACATTCTTCAATTGATCAAGTACAACATCTATGTGAGGAAGAGGGTATCGATTTTTCACCATGATTTTATTTAAGGCCCAGTAATCGACACACATTCACCATGTGCCATCTTTCTTTGGCACCATCACGATCAGAGAACCACAAGGAGATGAACTGGGCCTAATGACCCCTTGATCCAATAATCATTGTACCTTCTTCTTGATCTCTTTCATCTCCACAACTGATATCATGTACATGCCTACACTAGGAAGAGGAGAATCCTGCTGAAGATGTATCTCATGTTGGATTTCCCTCTTAGGAGGTAATCCATCCGTTTCCTGAAAAACATCATCATACTTAGAAACAATATCAATTAATTCCTTTTTATGAGATGGATCACACCTTTGGAAAGCATCGGATGTCCCGACATATTTCTCTATGATGACCATGAGTACATATCTCTTATTAGTGTTTATGCGTCTTTTCATTTCCTCTGCACTAAGAAGTGTTGTATTTACCCTCATGCTGTGATATGTAACTATATATTCCACTCCCCCTTTAGTAAGGTGGTATTTGTTCTCATGACGAAAGAAGAATGATTTTCTATCATAAAGATAAGGACTTCCCAACACTATGCCACATATATCAAGTGGTACAACATCCAAATCCACTTCATCAATCAATTTTGAAGCAATAACAAATATGATCCTACATTGTTTGGTGACATTAAGTTTTGTTTTGTCACATACCCAACCAAGGGGATAAGGTTTCGGATGTGGTTTCATTTCAAGATCCATTTTCTTGACAAGTTCTTTAGATATTAAGTTTACTTGGGAACCCGGATCGAATAATGTATCTATCTTAGTATGTTTAGATACAAATATTCTGTGAAATAACTCATTCCTCTTTCGTTCATCAACATGGGATTCATCATTGGAACTAGAAATAGCATGAAGAGAATCTTTACCTTGTACTCCAACCGCTGTGATCTTTCCTTCATCTCCTAAATCGGAACCAAGATCTTGTTGTATTGTAGCAATGTTCTTTGTCTTCCCCTTTCCACCGAACTATTTCGGTTTCTTTTCCGGATGCAGTTTCCAATAGTGTTCTTCATCGTGACCGCTCTTCTTGCAATGAGTGAAAGATGGTTTTCCTCCTTCTCTTGTCACTGTAGCGGTATTATTGTCCTTCCTTTTAAAATTCTTAAAAATCTTCTGTGGGAAATTGAAAGGTTTCTTTGTGGGATCTTCTTGAACATGATTCCACCTGTTCTCAAGGTGAGTGGCTTACACACAAACTTCGTCAATACTAGTGGGGTTAAACAAGATAAAATTATGTCGAATATAAATGTGAAGTGCGCCAATATACTTCATTAAAGTTTCATAAGAATCCTAAGGAATTTTCAATGCAAGATCTTTCTTCCTAAATTCTTCTGTGAAACTTTATACAGTTTGTCCTTTACTTTGCTTGAAAGTTTGTCATTCCATCATTGCTTTATGTAAATATCCTAATGGATAAAATTGCGTCCTTATCTCAGATTTAAATTATGAACATGAGGAAAGAATCTTACTACACTTACTTCTGTCTTGAAGCTTTCTCTCCCACCATACGAGAGCGGTGCCTTCCAACCAAAGATAAGCTAGTTACACTTTAACTTCCTCTTCATCAATATGTTGGACATGACAATACACTTCAACCTGTCGAATCCAATTATCTAGCTTCTCAAGATTAGCATCTCCATTAAAGATAGGTAAAGAAAATTTTACATCAATCTTTAATAATGGTTTCTTAAAAGAGGCTTTATGGATTGAATGATGAGAATGATGAGAATGCTTAGAGGAAGAAGAACTAGAACTCAAAGGGGAAGATGGAGGTTCAGGAGGATCTTCTCCAGCCCCTTGGTTTACCAAAGCATCATCATCTGCATGTGCTTCCTTTTTCTTCCCTTTATTCTTCATCCTCTTCTCGTAATCTCCATACATTCACTCGACCATTTCTGACATGCAATAAAAGACCATATGAAAGTTTTTCTCTTGTTCATCACGATTGTCCTCTTCTGCTATTTTCTTCCTTCTGGATACATGACCAACTTCGAGATTGAAATTCTTGAGATTTCTTTCACCCTTCTTATGCTTGGCCTTAGTAAGCATTGACACTCACGAATTCAAGTCAAAGATGACTGCTCTGATACCAACATGATCTGATATCTTTTCATCGTGAATTATAAAGAATTGTATTAAATGAGCATAAATTAAAGCGCACCATTAAAGAAGGGAAAACTTAAAAATGAAGAGACATAAGCATCATATATGAACACAAAAATTTGATAACATATTTCATCCCTGGTGGACTATGTCTCTGGGTCCTGCTCTGAAATGGGTAGGCTCTTTCATTAACTCAACAAAAAAATTTGGCAAATACATGAATATACTTCATTCTGAAATCAAAATGCAGAAATAATCCTCAGATCAGAAAACATACATTACCACTGGATTCATGGTGTCAAATTACCCAGAAATGGTTGTCTCCATGCTCCGATCCAACTCTGGCACTCCTAGGCCCAAGAAGAATTATGTCTCGATTTATGTGCCCTCTGCAACATGAAATTATGACAATCTATACCTTGTAATCCATGTCCGCAGTCATACGGCATGGTCACACCTCCCCTTGCCTCTGGTCAAATTGTAGTTTTTAAATAATAAGTATGGGTGGATATACCAAGTAACACCCTTGGTGCATTGGTTATGGGCGGAGGTTCTGGGGTCAAACCCACCAGACTCCATTTTGGACATTGGTTTGTATATATATATATATATATATATATATATATATATATATATCCGTTGAAATGTTTTCTCCTCTAACTTTAGCGTAGAAACTATTGATACTTATACTGAATTATAATATTGGCGTGGTCTGCTAGATTTGGCGGACCCGCCATATTTTTTAAAACAAAATTCCTTCACGAGTCAATATTGGACATATCCGAGATGCCACTTGTTTCCCGATGATTGGTCCATGTGGCATCCACCGATAGGTACACCTGTATGCTAACGTTGTTGTCCTATCACTTCGTACTAACATGTGGCGCTTCCTGGGTGGTGCCATGTGGCGTCGACTGGGGGTGCCATGTGGAACTTTTCTATTTGTCCGCATGGACCCCTAAAAATCCCATCGGAGGGTGACACATGGATGCCTTTGGTGCTGCCATGTGGCCATGTCAGCTGCTGACATCAACAGTACAGATGATGTGTGTCCTACTCACTCACCCTGTTTGACTACAACTTTGACTGTGAATATCTTTCAAACCGTAACTCTGTTTGAGGAGTCGTTTGCGTCGTTATAAATATTGTGACGTGCTCTTCACAGTCATGTTGTTTTCATTAAGTTTTGGTAACTTTGAATTTTTTCCCTTTCTCTATCTGTTGGAGCCATTCTGAGCGTTCTGAGTTGCTTTTGTGAGTTCTGAGTTATTCTTAGCCTTTTATGGATCGTTTTTGGATCACCAGGTCCCGAGGTCCTTTCCTCCATTCCATTAATCCAGTCACATTACTCGACTAGTAGTTTGTTGTACCTGTCATACTTTCGATCTTCTACTCGTAACTACCTGAATTATGAATATGCTCTATCCTCTAGATCTGATGCAAGCTCACAACATTTTTTATTTCCTTACCATGATGGGGGAACTCAATATCAATATTCAATAATGACGCTCGATATTTGTTGTAGACTCCCCATGAATTGGTCTGAGCTCTTCTTGAGAATCCACTACACAAGTCATCTTCCATTCATCCTTGCATCAAATTAGTGCGGGATAATGGGATGCTCTATATGATCGCTAACCCTTAATAGGAAGTGATTTATATTTACATGACACGTGACCGACATGACATAGGGAGTGGAAATTTCCTCCATCTTCTCGAAGAACTGGGTGACATCGGATGGTGACTCTAGATTTCTAGCTGGTCCCATAACGATGGGTATTTAGACGGTTGTCCTGTACCCTCATGTCATATCTCCATCTATTGTTGCTTCCACTGCCTAGTAATTCACGTGGTAATTCATGTCAAGAATGCTTAGCCTCATGGTTTCTTTCCAAGTGGGAGACTCAGAGGGGTCTCCCAAATGCCACTTTTTCATTCGGGAATTCTGAATCACACCTACATTTTCTAAGTAGCCTGCCACCAAGTTGGATTTTTGACAAACTTGGGACGGAATTAGGACCTAGAACTGTTGAATCAAGATTGTGACCTGCGTCCATCCATACTATAATCTCCAATTAGTGGAGATTTTTCCTAGGTTTTTCCCCTCTCTCAAGCTATTTAAGTCTAAAATGATTAGGAGAGAGTCTCCTTCCACTTGCAGAGTCGAGATTCTTTGGTGTTTTTCGAAGTCTAGGCCTCTAATGAGTCCTTCCAGATCTGCCTCATTGTTGTAATTATACCCCAATTTGCTGGCAAACATAGCCGTGATTCTCCCCTATGGTTCTTTTGATAGTGCCCTTGCACCATATTTCCTGGAGTTGTCCTTGGATGCACCATCAAAATTCATCTTGATTGATCCTTTTTCCGGTGGCTGCCAATCTTGGTATGTTGCTTCTGTTTTTCGGGGAGGATTTTTGGGATTTTGCTAGAAGGCCAGGTCAAAATTACAATGACTAAATATGTCTTCTTCCCCCAAAGGTACTATTTTATCTTTCACTAACTAGGTACTTGCAATGATGGATTCTTGGATGTTATTTTTAATTTTATTCCCCACTCCCTCAATAAATATGGAATTTTTCTTAAAAATACGTCTACTCCTTTCTTTCCACATATTCCACATCAAGATCCCAAGAAATATCTTCTAAGATTTATTCAGGACATGATTTTGGAAAGGCTCAACTAACCAGTGCATGATTAGGTTTGTTTGGTTTTACTTATCTGTCCCAGCTCTCCAAAACATTATTGCCCCAAAATCCCAAATCCTTCGCGCTTTGTCGCAGAAGCATAAGAGATGGGAGAGGGTTTCCTCCTCTGTTTTGCAAAGCATGTAGATGGAGGGACCTTCATACACTTTCGAGATTAGTTTATTCAACGTCAATACTTTTCAAGAGAGAATTAGCCATAAAAAGGTCGTTATTTTGTGCCAAAACCCTAGTTTCTAGATGCGCCACCAGTCCCGCCTCTTGTCCTTTTCTCACAAGTTCACTGCCTACAAATAGGCATATTTTAATTTGTACTTCCCCTCTCCTTTTTTCCCCATCGGAGAATATTCAGACCATTTCTTAATTTTATATTTCTGAGGTAAAGCTTGAATTTAATTCGATTTACGATATCTGGGTCCAGATGGGGTGCCCGTGCTCTCACAATACTGATGGAACGGGGTCCAACCTTTTTCCATGATAGAGGTTATAGCACATTCCATTCCTTCCTGATTTTCTAGGGCTGGGAGTTTCTCCCAGGAATCATCGTAGAAGAGGGCGGTCTTCCCATTATGAACTTCCAAGAAAAATTCTTGTTGGATTAGCTCTCGATTATCCTAGGACAAATTCTAGATAAGAGATCTCAGACGGAAACCATCCATGCGGATGAGGTCTTGAGGGTCTACGTCATGGGTATATTTTTTTTTCCACACTTTGTCCTAGAAAGCCTCTAAGTTAGTGATCAATCTCCACCATAATTTAGTTTCTAGAGATTTTCCTACATGAAGGGGATCCCTGATTCCAGTACCCCCATCGGTCTTTGGTTTGCATAGTTTTTCCCAAGCTAATAAAGCCCTTTTTTTCTCTTTTGTGGCCCCTCTCCATAGGAAGGATCTTTGTAGGGTCCTTATCTTTTTCAGGATTCCTTTTGGAGTTGCCAACACTGAGAATAGGTACATGTGAATGGAGATTAGGACCAATTTGATGAGCAAGATTCTTCCAGGGAGAGTCAGGAATCTATGAGTCCAGTTTTTCAACTTTGTTTATCATTTATCCAAAATCTTTTTTCATGTAGTATTACAGACGACCTTGTCGAGAAGAGGGGCTCCTAATTACTTAGAAGGGAAACTGACTTTTTGGAAACTAATAATCATGGCTATGTGTCTTTGGATAGGAATAGAAGTGTTAAAGAAAAAAATTTGTTATTTTCAAGGTTTATGACTTTACCTGAGGCTTCTTTATAGAGATCTAGAACGTGTCTGATAGCTCTGTCTTCTTTGACAATAGGGATCGCCATGAGAAATTTGTCGTCAACGAATTGGAGGTGGATCACGGGTTCTAACCCTTCTTGTAGTCTTATACCTTGAGGTTTGTTCTCCCCCACCTCCTTCTGGATTAGTCTTCCCAGGCCTTCATCTAGGATGATGTAAATATAGGGAGAGAGAGGGTCACCTCGTCGAATATCCCTCACCGAGTTGAAGGTTTTTGGCAGTGAACCATTGATAAGAATAAAGAAGAAAGATGAGGAGACCAACCCAAGTATCCAACGAATCCAGTCCTCTGTAAATTAGAAAGCCTCAAGCATTTTCCTCAGGAAGTTCCAACTTATTAGATCATAAGCCTTAGACATGTCTAATTTAATGAGCATGCCCACTTTTTTTTATTTCTTCATTGAGTGGACTGTTTCGTGTGTAATGACAATCCCATCTAGGATTTGTAGCCCTTCCATGAATCCTCCCTGCTCCTTGGAGATAATATTTTTTAACAAGGGTCTAAGTTTATTGCCCACTAGTTTGGAGACAATTTTGTAAATAACATTACATAGCGCAATTGGTCTGAAATTTTCTTTCATGATCACCTCTTTTTCCTTTTTGATTAGTGTTAGAAAGGTGGCATTGAAAGATTTGAGCATGGAACCTGAAATTTGTGATTCTTCCACAACCTCCCAGATGTATTTTCCAATGATTTTCCAACACTTCTAGAAGAACTAAAAAGTGAAGCCATCGGGGCCCAGGGACTTCCCTATTTTCATATCCATAACTATTATTTCTACTTTCTTCAAGGAGGTCGAGCCCATTAAAAATCGATTTTGGTCAAGGGTGATAATCTTTGGGATGTTCTTGGAGATCTCATGGATCTCCTTCGTCCTGTCCTGATCTAGTTCTGTGAGGAGGGTTTTGAAATGGTTGACCCACTCCTTTTCTATGTCTTTCGGGGAGTCGGTTTGTTCACCCAAGCCATGGAGAAGAGTCAAAATCCTATTCTGGTTTCTTCTTTGGAGCAGGGCATTGTGGAAGAATTTTGTATTTTGATCTCCTTCCCTCAACCATCAAATTCTAGATTTTTGTTTCCAGAGGACTTCTTCTTGACGTTCTCACTCAACTAACTCCATTCTGATTTGATTTTCTCGATCAAGTATCTCCTTTGAAGAGATTCCTAATGATGATAATCATTGAATTGTTTCCATTTATTATTCTAACCATTTCTTCTCTTCAAATATATTCCCAAATACTTCCTTATTCCATTTCCTGAGTTGGAGTTTGACATGCTTCAACCTTTGTTGGAACTGGTAAATTTTTGTTCCATGAAGGTTTTTCTGCTCTCCCCACCAGGTTTCAATATTAGGCATAAAATCTCGGTGATCCATCCAGAATTTTTCCATATGAAACGGTCGAGGGTGGGGTGCTAAGGTTTCCTCCCAGGTAAGTCTGATCGACCAATTTTTTGAGCCAAAGAAAGGGAGAAATTATGTAGCTATTGCTTGTTGACCTCGAAAAAGGGATTCCAAGGTCAAAAATATGTCTAGCTGCACAACTATGTTTCTTTATATACCTCTCTTATTAGTCCAACTAAAAGGGACATTACTGGTGTGGATGTCAACAAGTCTATTAATAGTTATCCAATATCAAAAGGAGTCACTCTCTCCCTCCAAGCGTCTTGCACCACCCTTTTTTTCCTAGATGGTTGTTATCATGTTGAAGTCACCCCTTATGACCCGGTGTTGGTAGTTCAAGGAGTTCCATTGGTGGTTCAGGGCTTCTAGAAACTCTCTCTTGAAAAGGGGGAGATGAGGGCCATAGATATTCGAGATGAAGTCGTGGGATTGAGATCCTAAAACCTTGAAGCTCATGGTGAGGATTCTCGGGGAGAGGACAAATAGATCGAATTTCCATTTTGTAGGATCCCAACAAATTGTCAGGCCTCCTAAGGCCCTGTCAGAATATAAAACTTCTACCTCATACCCTTTCTAGATATTTTTTGTAATCTTTCTCATTGAATTTCTATCACATTTTGTTTCTTGAATCGTAACTATCTCATCCTTCTCCTATGTTATCCTTTTTTTCAGTATTGTGTGTTTGGATGGGGCATTTAGGCCTCACACATTCCATGAGATTATCTTCATGATCAATTATGATGGGTTTTGATGTAATTTTCTTGGAGTCTAATGACTTGTTCTGAGTCCCAAGGTGTGCACCCATTTCTTTGATCACCTGGCTATAAGGTTTTCTGCCTCTTTGTTTTTCCTCATTAGAATATTTATTGAGAATTTTTAGAGGTTTGGTTTTGATTCAAAAACTACTCGAGGAGCTATCTTGTATCCCCATGCATAAATCCAACCCCCTAGATTCTCGAGTAATCTCCTGCGAGCACGACATTTGGGATGTGTGTTCAAATTTTATTTTTGGTTCTCCAGGATCTTTCTCTCGAATATTTGGTTTTTTTTCCGCTTCTTCCATATCCATCTCATATCTTCTTGCTTCTTGGGAAATTTTGGTTTTATTTTCTTGGGTATACATCTCCATATCACACTCTCCTAGGTCTATCTAAGTAGTCTTTTGGTCTAGTTTTTTCTTTGTTCTGTGCCCTGAAGCTTTTTGAGGATTTGAGGGTGTAGTGGAATTATTTAGTAATGTCTGTTGTTTATTCAGTTCTTGTTTGGTATGGCTGCATTCTTGAGGGAGATGTCTGCCAGGAATTGGAATTAATTTTTATCTGGACCTCCCTCTTTAACTGGTTGGTTTCTTTGTCTTCTCTCTCCCCTACACTTTCCATCGATTTTTCGTAAAGCCTTCAACATCTATGTTTTCTTTTTGTTTAACCTCATGATGTTTGACGTTCATTGGGAATTCACGATATAAATGTTTGTGGGCATGCCATTTCTTGCATCTGAAGAAGATTTGTCCATATTCCACTCATTGTCTTGATAAGCTATTGTTACTGCATTTGAGACAGAACCAACTACATTTATATAAATGCAGATCCACACTTAAGAAGTGTATTTGGCCACTTTTGTTATCTCCAATATTTTGATGAAAGATCCCAGGGTATTCTCTATGCTTTCCAGAGTTTCCATCTCCCAGAATTATTTTTCCAAGGAGTAAAGTCTAACCCAGACTGGGGCCATCATGAATTCCTCATTCTCTGGGTGAACCTCTCTATCTAGTGTCAAAGGTGGAGACCCACTAGGTTAAAAAAATAAGGCCCTTCCTTAAAGATATTTTCTATGTATGTTGGTTTAGCAAATATGGTTGTAAAGAAACCTTTGGATCCTATCTTTAAATCCACTTTGCATTTTATCTTCCATCTAGTACTCACCCATCTCATGAGGGATTTCTCGGATGGCCATATGCCCATGAATTTTCCTATTAGGGAGTGATCCTTAATGTTTTGAATATAGTTGCCAATATTATATGAGGTCACTTCATACCTGGGATTTTTTGAAGTACGCGCATGAAAATCGTTCACCTTATTTTTGTCATCTTGTGGGTTCTGTAGGTCCCCCGACCCATCCTTTCCATCCTTTCTTGTGCACCCTATGTCGGTATTTTCTGGTTGTTGTTGTACTTTCCTGAGCACTGCATCCTAAAAAGTCATCTAACTGTTTTGGTTTTTGTCTTGGGGATTCCCTGAGGGCTCTCTCAACCCTGGTAAACCCACCTCCATTTCCAAACCCCAAAATAACCTACCAATCCTTGAACCCCACCCTACATCACTACGTACTCTCTCCATCTTCTAAAATCATAATCATCATAAATAAATGTTATATAGGATAAAATATATACATTTATATTTAAAGATATTTAAAGTAATTAAATATAGTAATATATATCTAAGTATATATAATATTTCTTACTCTAGATACATATTGATTATCTTAATAATTAAAGATCTTTGTTACATAAGTTTTTAAATAATTATGGTCAATTTCATTCTTAAATATATTCATAAAAATTTATACAACTCACACACACATCTCTCTCTCTCTCTCTCTCTCTCTCTCTCTCTCTCTCTC
>SNQJ01S0006349.1:113717-127046 GCA_010110895.2 Picea sitchensis
CATTCACTAAGACTGAATTGGTCTATCATACCTTAAAAGGGTAAGTGATTACTTGAGATTCTTTAGAATTTTGTTTCTGTGCTTCAAATGTATTAAGAGAAGCTTTTCAATATCACCATATGTTTGTTGAGTTAAGAGGTTAGGAAGGTTGGTAGTGTGAAAACTATTTTGAAAATGAGATCTAATAGGGTATAGGTTGGACAGTCTAAGAGAAAGTGTTTTTCATCTTCAACCTTCTTAGTATCACAAAGGTGACACACTCTTTCATCCCATAGCATTTTAGGAATTGACCAAGACCAGGCATATTTATGCCATCCTCGCTTGAGTCGATGGTTCTTATGACTCGATTTTGAAGCAATTTTAGGAAGTCTCTTGTCTTCCATGTTGTTTAACTTGTTCTTATACATTAGGTATATAGTCATAACCATGCTCTCAATGGGGGAGAGGCTTGTTTCTAAGAGGAGGATGGGATAGGGCGTATTTCCTTTACTTTTGATATTATAGGTTATAAAATTCTTTTTTATTTTGTCTATCTTTATCCAGGATTCATGAGAGATAATATAGCCCCATACTTCACATCCATAAAGAATAACATGTGTAATAAGAGTCTCAAAGAGGAGCTTCTTTTTATCCCAACTCCAAAGATCACTTGATTTACAATTGTTTTCAAGCCCATAATAAGCTTTCCATCCTCCAATAATCATTTTTTGAATGCTATAATTCCAATTTCGTGTCATTTCTCTTACAATATTTATTTGATTCAGATTTTTTTTTGAAATAAGAGAAATATATATATATATATATATAGTTTTAAGGATGCACGTCAATAATATTGGAGATTCAACAAATTATATATTTTAAAATATATATAGATTTTGTTTCCAATGTAATGTTGTTTTTAATAACTAATCATCAGATTGATTTTATGTAATGTTGTTTTTTATAATTAATTATTCGATTGATTGCTCGCACGGGTGTAGACGGATTGGCAAGTGCCATGTAAATGGAAGGAAATTTCTAAAATGAAGTCTCATGTTCGATTCTCACCCGGACTTACTCGTGCACCATTCTTGCGGGCTGGGTGGTTGCACCTGGGGTTATAGTGGTAGCCGCCTGGGGATCGACCCCATGTCACGCGAGTACGAGAACAGCGAGTTGCCCATTCCCCCAGTAAAAAAAAAATAAAAAAATTTATTCGATTGATTTTATGTTGATATTATTATTTTTTTTAAATTTCAATCTAAAATTTGTAATCATTTATTAAGAATTTTTCTACCTTTAATTCTTTATCTTTTAATCCATTTTTAATGATTTAAATTTTATTTTTTTCTTTCTCAGTAACAATTTTAAAAATTAATATTAAGATAAAAATTAGTTTGATAAAAATTGGTTTGGAAAAAAATAACTTATCATTATCTTCTTCAATCTATTTAATTATTTTTCTCTTTTAAAATGATTGGTCAAAANATAATTAATTATTCGATTGATTGCTCGCACGGGTGTAGACGGATTGGCAAGTGCCATGTAAATGGAAGGAAATTTCTAAAATGAAGTCTCATGTTCGATTCTCACCCGGACTTACTCGTGCACCATTCTTGCGGGCTGGGTGGTTGCACCTGGGGTTATAGTGGTAGCCGCCTGGAGATCGACCCCATGTCACGCGAGTACGAGAACCGCGAGTTGCCCATTCCCCCAGTAAAAAAAAAATAAAAAAAATTATTCGATTGATTTTATGTTGATATTATTATTTTTTTTAAATTTCAATCTAAAATTTGTAATCATTTATTAAGAATTTTTCTACCTTTAATTCTTTATCTTTTAATCCATTTTTAATGATTTAAATTTTATTTTTTTCTTTCTCAGTAACAATTTTAAAAATTAATATTAAGATAAAAATTAGTTTGATAAAAATTGGTTTGGAAAAAAAAAACTTATCATTATCTTCTTCAATCTATTTAATTATTTTTCTCTTTTAAAATGATTGGTCAAAAAGAGTGAGTGGTAATCAAAATAGTTTACTAGTTTTTCTATTTTTATTTTATTTCTTCAACTAACTTATATAAAAATTTATTAAACATTGTTTAATATAACACCTTCGGGTCGTATTTTCTCAAGGATCAATTTCGAGTATTTTCTCACTCAGGGAAAACTATTCAAGGGCATGATAACCTGCCTCTTCGACATACGAGCCTGCAAACTAGCATCTTCGACATACGGGCTCGACAACCCACCTCTTCAACATATGGGTCTTACAACCCGCCTCTTCAACCTACAACAATACCAGGTACTAGTAACGATGGTAGCATGGAGGAGTGAAAGGTAAGAGTGATGAATGAATGATAGCCACAATATGAGAATTATACTATATCCCCAAATATATATCCATGTGTCCTTTAAGACACATGGCACCCAAGGGACTCCCTTGTCCCTACTTTAGAATCATAGGATATATTTATATCCATAAATTTAGCTTTAAGGAATATTAATATAATATTCCATGGGGATTAAACCCTCTTAGCCCCCTTTCCCTTTCTAGTGGAGTTTATCCCCCCATACTCATTTGTGGGTCAGTCTATAGCAGTGACGTACTTTATTAATTATATGAGTGTTTACATATTAAAATAATAGACTCATTGGCCTTTAGCATGTAGGCTCTTCAACCTAATAATCACATCAGCCTTGTAGCTTATAATAACCTGGCTCACTAGCCTATAAAACATATTTACATTTACAGTTGGGGATTGACCTGGGGTATTACATTCCCTTACCCCTTATTTATGCATTGTCCTCAGTGCATTATATACCATGTACAATTCAAAATTCTTCAAAAATCTCCAAGCCTTTACTATTGTAAGATTATTGTCTTCTTGGTGCCACTTTCACTAATTCATGTATTTTCTTTATTCCATAGAGATACTTCAGGGAAGAATTCAACTCATTGTTCCATTTGAAACACTCTCATTACTATAGTTATCATGCCATAATCATCCCTAAGCCGCCTCTTTCTTGTTGCACTCACCCTTCTATACTCAGGTATCCCTTCATTGCTACATAGTCCCTTAGCGATCCATCTTGCCAAAGATTTCACACAAGGAGAGAACCAACTCATTAATAGAACCCCACCAAGTTTCTACATGTATAGGGCTCCAATGTCTCCAACAATAGTAGTTCTTCCCAAACATTCCAACTTCAATACCATCATCTCATATGTATCACATACATATAATCAACATGAAACAATACCATAACAATTTCATTTAAAAATTCTATTGTTTTTTTTTCATAAGAAAACTTCTCTTTTTTCCAAAAACATGAAATTCTATTTCATAATTTTCTTGCTTGTTGCAAAAACATGAATCGATCTTTATTATGGATTTATACAACACCATACTTGAGACCATTTTTCCTGCAATGCTTCAATCTTTCATTCGACAAACAAATTTATTAGTAGTTCCTTTGCAATATACTTTCATTGCAATATGTACCAAAATCTTACAAAGTGATCTTAGAATTGTCTACACTTAACAATTCAATCACAACTATCAAAAAAATTATTAAATAGAATGAATTATCATTCTCTACATAGGAATTTTCAGCCATTAGCCTTTTCATTCTTTCATCATCATTATTTTTCATTACTTCATTTCCTGAACAAAAATTCCTGTAATCAATGCTTATGTGACTACTTGACTTACAAATTTTCTGTTGCAATGTCTAACAACCCCTAAAATGTTCTCAACGCCAGGAATTAGTAAGATCTGTGACATTTCAACTGTTAGCATACTCATTTATGTTCGATAACATTTATGCATGCATCCACAAAAACACATTCAACAAATGCATTCAAGAATAACAATTCTACCATGCATAAGTGTGACTCTACCAGTTACTATGCATGAGTGCAACTCTCAATGCATATCTATTCAATTCACATTTGCATTGATTTTCAAAATTCTCTATATATAAGTCATGCATCTCACCATTAGTAAATTGGAAAGTCTGGCCAATGCCTTGACACATTTTCCATACGCTTCCTATTTCCTCTTCAAATATTTGGATGCCTTCCTTTTTTACCCTAACACTACACCAATAATATAATTATGTGGTGTTCATTAGTGTTAGAAAAAAGGTTGCAATCAAAACATTATTTAGGAGTAGGAAGTTCATTGGATATTTTTGTGGTACATAGCCTTTCCATAAGAAAACCTTTCCATAACAAACCATGTCATGGTCTCATACATGACTAGCTTTTATGGCATCCATTCCTATAACAGGGTCATACCCTTAATTGCTTTGGTTACTAGCTCATAACTAAATTAACATGACATGCTACTATGTCATATTATGCATTCAAAAGATAACAATCTTTGATAATTATTATAGGCCTACATCCTTTACCACACCTAGTGGTATCTTATTCCCATTAATCTTTCAAATAATACAATAATGTGACAAAATAAACTCCGGCTGAGGACATTCTTACCAAAATTTCCTTTAGTAATTATGCAATAAAATTACATAAAACTCATACCTACATAGTTTCCATTAAATAAATTTAATGTTACTTATCTAGATGATAACAATAAAAGATCCCAAGCCTATGTTATAATCCTTATAATCCACACTTTATTGTTTTATTGCTTCCTTCTCTATGCACGAACATTATTAGCAGCACTTGCAACCATGCAATACTTACCTTTTTCTTGGCACAATAACCATCATTAGCAACTTCATAATGATATATATTACAATAGATTACTTCTAGTCATCATCATGTTATATATATATATATTAACAAATCTACATTTGTTACAACATATCTATATGCACTAATAAAACATCAATAGCATGCTCATGAATGCATATTCCTTCCATTTTCCTGTACTATGTATGGCTCTCCAACAAGCCATAACATAATTGGTGTTATAGTAATTGAAACAATGTCTTTCTTCCTATATAACTTTTCTTTGTTGTTCCTAGAAGACCTCAATTATTTTTGGATTCATGTATCATTTTGTTCTCTTACCGAGCACTTTTCCATCTAAACCACTCTTGATCAGTTTTATATTTTCAGCTATATAATATGTTGATATTAATTTCACCCTTATTTATTTCCTGGATCCATCTGACCAAACACATATATGACCAAGTTACATTTCCAGCCATGCTCTCATATTTACTTTATATCTCCAACTTTTATTTACTCTTCTGGACCAAACTGGTTCAACTTTTCCTTGATTTAACATATCAACCCTTGTAGTTTCTTCAACCATTCTTTTCTCTTTTCTTAGCCACCCAACCTCAAACATGACCTACATAGTCAATTCTCCAGCATGCCGCAATGCTACCTAAATGTCTCTTTTTCCAATTGAGATGGATTCTCCTTAGATTTTATTTATTTTGCATTCTATACCAAGCATAGAATCATTGTTCTTATTTTATTTTTTTTGTTATTTTGTCCATGACATGTGGGACTAACATGTGGCTAAGAAACCATGACTCAGGGGCATCTAAGACATCAAAATAACTCTGGGATCACACCCAGCCTGAGCCACACCAACCCTTAACATGGCTGGATTTTTTTTCCCCGTAGGTTTCAAACCGATGACTTTAACATCACAAAGTGCCTTAACAACACACTCTGTCACCGACTGTCCTACACCTCGCGGACATATCATCATTCTTATTTATGTTTCCTTATTGGCTTCATTTTAGAAGAAAAACAAATCATCTCCATGATTGAATCCTTTTGGATTGACATCCTAATGTACCTTAGCAATGCACTCCTCCCTTTGGAATGTACTCAACATTATTTTTTTATTGTTGTCACAGTTCTTCGAATTTTGCAGAAGACTCTATATAACTTGGTATCCATCTAATGGTACCTTTCCACTATCTTAAATTACTCTTGAATTTCATCCAGTCTCTAATGCACTAAGATTTTTGCAATTCCTCTATTAGGAGTTTGATTGCATCATTTGAGACCCAATATGCACACATTATATTGCTTTATGCATATGTTGGCACTCTTTACTTATATGCAGCTTCATTTCTTCATATTTGAAGTGGTGATATTCATACCATGCTTCCACTGCACTACTCTAATAACCATGATGGAAGTACTACCCCCAAACTATATGATTGTTCCTTGGAGATGTTATCCTTATCTCCAATCATATACTAAAAACTGACATCTTGACACATCAATCCTTTTTGAAATGTTCTTCCCTTAATGTCGTCCCTTAGATGTACATTGGCTTCTTTGGGAGTGAATGGAATTTCATTATTTCATTCACTATATGATCTACTCTTATTCCCATATTACATTGAGAAGTTTGATTAACATGAGTGGATTTCCTATAGTGGCTTCCCAAGACTTTATGGTTGCACCCAAACCAAGGATAATTTTAGGATGGAAATTTATATTAAAATGTAGAAACCTGGGCTAATATTACTAGTCCTTAATATGAAAAATGTAAAATGTTTGGTGATAGTTTTGTAAAAATATTCAAATTTCTAAGGATTTTATATAGTTTCTATAAAATTTTAGCTATTTTTAAAGTAAAAAAATTTATTCTATGGAATTTGGGCGAATCATTTTTAGAAAAAATGGAAATTGGCGAATCTTTTGTTGGGAAAAAACATAAAAGGTTAACCCATTTGCAAAATTTAGACCCTAAAATAATCGATGACCTAGACCCATACCCTAACATTCTTCAATATTGGCCTTTGATCATCTTGTGAGTTATTGTTGAAATAAGTTTCAGTTCTTCAAGTTCCTTTGCTCATTCTTGATACCAGTTCTAGACTCTCTCATATTCTATAAAATCATACGTCCATATTCCCATTCTTTGCATCACCATATGAACCTATGATATATACATTTTCATGTATTGTATATTGTTTTATGACCTAGCATCCCCATATGATATGCATAATTTTCATCTGGAATTTGTTTTCCAATCATAGTTCTATTTGAAGTCCCTTATATTACTCATTGAGTAAAGTCATCTTCAGTTGGTAGCTTCCTCAAGAATTCATTCCCCATTTTGAAGAACCAACTATGTCTTGTTCCTCATACCTGAAGATGTCAATTTTCTAAAGAAAATTCTCTACGATTTATCATCAACCTTAATATTTGCTTGCATCACATTAAAAATATACGATAACAATTCTAAAAATTCTTGTTAAAGCAAGCAGATAATTCTGGTAACATTTGCACATGTTTTCCCCTCTATGGTCACCATAAATATTCTTTCTTAATTCCTGTGAATTTTGTTACTTATCTCACAATTATGGGTGATTAAATGGACTCCTCAGTTCAATACCTTTCCAATGACTACTTTCTTTCTCAGTTCTGAGTTTTGAGCAGAGAGTTATAGTCATTTGATTATTACCCAAAAGATTCTTTTGAACACCTTTAAACCTTGTGCAAATCTAAACTGTGGTTAAGAATCCTTACACTTGCTCCTTTAGAAATTTGATAGGAGCTCAACTGGGTTCCTTTATTACCATATGATGTTAAATACATCCTATTGAAGTTTCATGCCAATTAGTACTTTTGGCCTTGAATGGTACAGATATATTGCACAAGTTTGGCCCTCCATGGACACCATAAATATTCTTTATGAATTCCTATGAATTTGTTACTTATCTCACAATTCTGGGTGATTAAATGGACTCCTCAGTCCAATACCTTTCCAATGACTCCTTTCTTGATCAATTTTGATTTTTGAGCAGAGATTTATAGTCATTTGATTATTACCCAAAATCTTCTTTTGATCACCTTTCAACCTTGTGCAAATCTAAACTGTGATTACGAATCCTTAAACTTTCTCCTTTAGAAATTTGACAGGAGCTCAACTGGGTTCCTTTATGACCATATGATGTTACATACATCCTACTGAAGTTTCATGCCAATTAGTACTTTTGGCCTTGAATGGTACAGATACCTTGTACCCCCTCCTATGGTTTTTTCTTTATCTGCCAAGATTTATAATTTATCTCGATGACTATTTTCTATGGCTCAAGATATTTCCGTAGAATGCTCATGTGCCTCAATTTGATTCCCGAGCAAGAAGTTATCTCCTTCAGAAGTTAACTAGGGCTTAAAATTTACTCTCCATTGTACAGGTTGTAAATCACTCAACCTAAATATGTTTGACGAATGGGATACATTGTTAGAAAGATATCTTCAAAATATTTAATTTTAGCTGCAAAAAATAATCCTTGGGAAAATTGTTCTTGAGTATTGAAAAACACTATTTAGGACCTAAAAAATGTGCTACAAAAACATAACGTGGAAAACACCGAAACTTTCCAATAATTTTCATTAAGTTCCGATAATTTTAGCTTTCCTTATGCTAAAGGGGATGCTATCGTGGAATTTGAGTCCACCTGGCCACTAAACCTTGGCATATCAAGCGTCAGCCTTTTTCACACTCAACCCTAAGATTCACATTCTCCCAAGATCTGATCTCACCAAATAATGACATATGTTTGCTTCCTATCTATTAAATGATGTCATCCAACGTCATCTCAGAATCTCAGGATGTCAGACTTCTTGACAACTATGACAAACAAAAACTCCTGATGCTCGTAGATAAATGACGAAGATTTGTCTTTCTCCATATCTAATGACTCAGGATTATCACACCCATTCAAAATATTAAGGCCAACATGGGCCCACACTTGCATAGTCGAATCCATGTGACGCCTTTGTATTGGGTTGCAGGGATGGTCAGGGCCCATACTACACCCATATACCTCAATGTGCAAAATTGTATGCCATTAGTATATAATGGTGGAGGATCGATAAATATCAACAATCATCATTTCATTGTGACCCCCTTGACCTACCGGATATTAACAAGGGGTCACCCCCACCCCCCCTTCAAAGTGGAAAATGGTGGTTTCCTTCCCGATGACATGTTAACATCATGATGTACTTCATCCCCTCTTATAGTGGTCTCCATAATCACCAGGGACCCCCCCACACCCACGTGGTGGTTATCCAAAACCACAAGGAATCCTCGCATCAAGGTTCCACAAGTATTGTGGCAATATTTCCCAAGCAAGTCAATGCATGCCACCGTGGCTCCACTTCAACTGACACCTGCCACTCATTTCCACCATCTATATGCCATTGTGTAATTAGATGTCAACCTTCTACCACGTTATTTGATATGTGTCCCCCACGTCATGTTGATGTCAGTGTATGAAAAGAATATCGAAAATTTTCCAAATTCTCCTAATTTCAATTATTTCCAAAATACCCAAAAATGCTCAATTCCACTTAATTTCATAATTTATTTTTTGGGCATCCATTAGAGCTTTGTAACTAATCTCAATAGAACCAATTTCAGTCTTTTGCACNAGGAATCCTCGCATCAAGGTTCCACAAGTATTGTGGCAATATTTCCCAAGCAAGTCAATGCATGCCACCGTGGCTCCACTTCAACTGACACCTGCCACTCATTTCCACCATCTATATGCCATTGTGTAATTAGATGTCAACCTTCTACCACGTTATTTGATATGTGTCCCCCACGCCATGTTGATGTCAGTGTATGAAAAGAATATCGAAAATTTTCCAAATTCTCCTAATTTCAATTATTTCCAAAATACCCAAAAATGCTCAATTCCACTTAATTTCATAATTTATTTTTTGGGCATCCATTAGAGCTTTGTAACTAATCTCAATAGAACCAATTTCAGTCTTTTGCACATGGATTTGACCCTTATAACTGTAATTTGATTCACATGCATCAAATTCCTCATGAATTCCTCTATGGAAATTGGGGCTTTTGCCCAATTTCACCTAATTTCACCATGGTGCATTGAAAATTCCAAAATTTTGGCCAATCCATCCTCATAAACAACAATTTAAACATTGTAGTGATGAATTACTCGCATGCACCACTCATTGATATTGCTAGAACGAATTCCAATCAATTCACCCACTAATTGGAAACATATTTAAACAATTTTCTCCCAGTCTTCCATGGCCTTACTATAACTTCAAATTTGACAAATTGCAGGTTTGAATTTGTTCAGGCAGAGATTATAAATTAGGAATATCTCATCCCTGGACCAAATTTCCCAAATTCCCCATGAATTTAACAACACAAATTGGGGCTTTATCCCAATTTCACTCAGTTGCTCCTGATTTCACCATAGAAACACAATAACTAAAATTTTGGCTATCTACAAACCCAAATTTGTTCATTATACCAATAAAATTTGGAAATTTTCATTCTCTGGTTAAATTTTCCCGACCTTCTTATGAAATTCCTCTCAATTTCACTACTGTAATTTTAAAAACTGAATTGTAGACATCCTCTGCAAATGCATTTCAGAACATTTCTCCCTGCGCTCTATTAATTGGGTCCATGCAAAATCAGTGTTGAAAATTGGAGCTCTGATACAACTTTGTAGCATCCCCAACTCCCTGCTAGGAAATGCTATATCAAAATTCCAAATTTTGATACCATTAATTTTGTTTTTATTTTTTTCATATGAATAGAGCTAAGCGGAATAACAATGATAATTTATAAACACAATTATCACAAAGATTCCATAACATAAAACTGTAAGGACACCAATCATTACGACTACAAGGAAAGAAGAAAGTGCAAATTTTTTTATTTGTTTTTTTAGGCAGGAAGGCAATGATGACAAACAGTTGAACCACACAACCTGATGACAAACACAAGAATGAAGATCAGGAAATAGACAACTACGACTCCGTGCACTAGCACAACGATCAACTGGGTGAAATATGCACAAAACAACAGATAGAAACGACTACCCATCGAACACAGAACACGGCAACACTTACAAGCTAAGGACAAAATCCACAATCCCGACACAACGGCCTTGAAAACCAGTAACTAGAACCTCTATGGCATGCAAACCTAGTGCATGAAGGTGTTACATTCAAAGTTCCAACAACAAACTACAAAGAGCAAACGCCTGCAACGGTTAGCACAGACTCCGACCAAGTTATCATTTGCCTCTATTCATTAAGGCGTGCAATGATCCCCTCATTAGGAATCATGTCGTCACATAGTGATAGGCATAACAGTAACCTAGGAGCAACACAACATATCTAGACCAAACCCAAGAAGATTAAACACACTAGAATATCAAATAATTTTCAACCGCAAGACGAAAAAAAACCCAAGCACCCAAATGACAAATCAACAAGACACAAGGGAAACTGACGACTATAACAATCATACCATGTGCTAAATTCATGGCGCAGAAGGTCTAATGCAAAAATAAATCAATTAAAATACGCGAAACGCCATCTTATGAATACTCCCAAGAATCCATTCTACAATAACTTGAGGCAATAAAATCATCTCTCTCGCTTCTCAAGTCAATATTAATTAAATAAGATCTTATAACCAAGGTCTCACTTCAATCGTCAACCCTAACATATGAATCCTAGTAAGCCTAAGTTAACTCCTCCAACCCTATCATTATTGTCGTTGTCGATAATATTCGTTGTCCAATCAATGTAAGTACTAAGGGTATAAATCGCTAACTAAGAACAATTACAATTTATAATTTATGTAATAAGTAAAATAACGTTGCCATATAATGAAGCCCTTTTTAAACTGAAAACAATCTAATACAATTTCATTCTATGGAACTGCAGATAGTAATACAATACATTCATTTTTTTTAAGGTGTGTGTTAGCTAACCAAACATATCCACTAAATCATAAATACATTCACTGACAACTATAAAGGATAAAAATGCACTCATTATGAATAAAATCGCTCACAAAGGACTGTTCATTGTAAATGCTACCAAAGTTGTTCATATAATCAAGACTTCTGTCTACGCGACCAATAAACATTAAACCGTTGACATATTAAAACCGTCAAAGACATAGATACCAATATGAGTAAATCATTGTTCCTAATTTTAGTAAATCTCCGACACATAATAAATAATCATGCTATTATAAATATCTCTACATATATCCTTGTGTACAATACATTGCTACTACTAAAATTCTGCAAGTGTATGTCTCACACACATTAAATAACCATGATATCATAAATATGTCTTCATATATCCCTGTGTACATTACATTGCAATTACTAAAATTTCTATCACTCAACTGCTATCACCAAAATGGCTGCATAAAATCGCTGAACCAAATGCATTAAAAGCTATATAAAACACTATAACAAAATTCAATGTTTTAGAACACTATATTAAAATGCTAGATTAAAATGTGGTGTATTAAAACGTTATCCCTGTACATGTACACGCAGATTGAATAAAAGGAGAATGTTGTCATGTGATGCAATGTGAATTGTTGCAGAGTATATTAAGGTTGTGTGTGAAATCAATTATTAAATATGTTCACGGTAATTACAACATAGCTATACAATATCGCTATGCATTAGCTATCAATTAGTAAATACCACAGCTACCCATTAGTAATTACTACTCGTCCCAATAGTTTCGCTGGGATATCATTGAAATATTCATTAGGATAGCGTAGGAAAAGGGGTTGGGATAATTAAACGAGAATGCAGTTAAATAAATAAAACACGAGCATATAAAAAAGAAATTGGATATTAACTCAACCATTAATAGCATCCATCCATGGTCAATTAAATGTTAAAAAAAAAGATGAAGTAAAACGCTGCGAGGCAATATAATGGGTGTAAGTGAGTTGTGTTTCGCCAATTAAAAATGCATGGTAAAAATTGCCATCAAATGTAATAAAATGTAGAGAAAAAGTTGTGTTTGAAAGTGCTGAAATGCAGAGGGTAAATGCCATCAAATAATTCGCTGAGTTAACATCAATTCGTTGGTTTTCATTAATAAAAATTTATGAGTTTTACCAACAAAATTTCTGTGAGTTTCCCAATTTCCCATTAAATTTATTTTTCCTTAATTTAATTTAGAAAAACCTCCCCCATACACATGTCACCCATCCCACTAGTTGCACCAGAAATTAATTTCATTAATTATTTAATTACTCCTATTTCCCTCACCCACCTGAAAACGTTCCTAAAATTTCTCATAGGTGTACCCAAATTCCCTTACACATTTCAATTACTTACTGTTAGCGATATTTCTTGTAAGGGGGTTAGAATGAAAAGAATGGGTTAAAAACCCACTTCTATTAAGTTCGGAACGCAAATGCATCCATGTTTAATTGGAAATCAACTATGGACGACAGGATTTCGCGTGCCCAGATCAACGACGCACATCGGATTCCGAAGCCCCCCCACCTTTCTACCTTTAAGTGGATGGGGGGGTCCGGAATAGAGGGCGCACCTCTTCAATGGTCATGA
>SNQJ01S0006349.1:127096-151199 GCA_010110895.2 Picea sitchensis
CCGGAATCAAAAGTGCATCTCTCCAACGGCTGCAATTCGAGCGCCCGGATCAACGGCACACAGGAAACCTAGGCATCCTCTGTATTTTTGCGTTTAACCAACGTGGGCCCCTTCCCTGCCATGTACTCTTTTGTGGCATCTGTTCTCTTTCTGGTCGTGAAATGAGGCTCGCGCCCTTTAGCCCCTTCCTCATCCTCCAACATTTGTCCCTCTCCTTGTCCGAATGGTCCCTTTCCCATCTCATTGTCCACTCACCCCCTGCCACGTGTCCTTCTCCTTTCCACATCAGCCTCCCGCTAAAAGCAAGCCCATTATATCTCATCTCCTGCCCCCTCCACCTATTATCTTTTTCCATGTCACTTCCTCTGTCGTCCCTCTCACACCTCGTCACCTCTTATCACACCCTCATGGTCTTGGTGCCACCACTCCCGTTATGCGCCCCATCCCTCGCGCTGGCCTCCCCGCCTATCCATCAAGCCGTTCAGCTAATCCAGGTGGCAGCGCGAAGGTTCTTCCACGTCGCAGAATTGTCGAGTTGGCTGGGCCATCCTCAATCCCAATGAAGTAGTTATTGAAGTGGTTGGTGGTGGTTAGACATCGCCTTCGCCATAATGGGAAAGCCTGGCGATGAATTAAAGGCACGTCAATTCGCCTATGGAACTGTCAGGAGTTCAATTGCGTCTGCCATAAGTTGCACGACCATTCTGAGACTACAGGTGTTGAATGTCAGAAGCCATGCAGACACAAAGATTTTAATGCAACGTCTCAATTCCGTTGCTATTTTTGTTTTGAGTATATGAAGGCGTTTTCGCCATTTTTGTATCTATCGATGGTTGAGTAGAGCTCCCGGTTGTAAAGCTTTAATGAAGCACTGATACTCTGATTATGTATGAAATTTTGAAACTTCTTGCCTTATGAATGCCAGTTTCTTTTACATCTTTGTTATACTGTGTTAGAACAACTCGGAATTGGAGGATCCAGTCGAGTTGTAGTTGTTATAGGATGATGTAGGTTGGATCACTGTAGCAGTTACGTCATTTCTAATCAGTTCTTGTGATTTTCCCAGCGATCAGTGACTTGGAATTGGAGGATCCAGTCAAGTCCCCTTTCAGTTTCTTGAGACCCTGAACCAAGAGGATCTTGCATTCAAAGTCTTTCTTCTGCAAACTACTGTAAGCCTATTGCCCAAAGCCATTTGTTCACCTTTCTTACCAAGTCTTCCACCTATTCACCTTTTAATCAACCCACTAGTTGAAGTTAGATCAAGACCTCCTTTGTTACTTATGTACCAGACCCAGTCCCTGAGTTAGAGTGATATCTCCTCGAGTCTTTATCTCCATTTGATCACCCCTTTATAAACAAATCGTGACATTAAAATGATGGGTGTCGGGCTCTGGTCCTGCAAGCAATCCAGGAGTGACTTCTGACGCTAACATTTCTGGCGCCATTGCCGGGGACGAAGTTGAATATTTTCCGCGGGATTGAATGACAACGATTAGCTGATTCTGAAGGTGCATCAGATATCGGAACTTGAAGATTTCTACTATGCACCTGGCGACTCCATTGTGACGACTCCACTGGAGCGAACCCGCTGTTTTAATTGTGGCTTTCAGAGGCAGACACATGCGGTCTCATCCACAATTGCCTCTAGCTACAGCTGAAGCTGACCCATAGGTGGTTCTTAGAAGAGGAAAGAGCTCTACAAAGGAAGTTTCCATCATCGAAACAGATAATCTGTCGTCTCCTTCTGTGAGAACTTTGTTTTCTCCTCCTCAGTTTCTTAATAGACCTCCTTCAGAGGTTTCTCATTTCTTGAATTTTGGGAGTGTTCCTGCTGAGTTTTCCCCTCCTGGTCTGGGATTGGAGGGAGAAATTATTGTCACTCCCCTCTCCTCTGAAGTCGTTCCTTGGCATAGAACCGGGCATATAGAAGATTTTTCCACTCCTACACAAAGAGAAGCTCCTGCTGGCTTGAGCTCATTATCCTTCTCCTTGAATCCTCTCTTGTTTCCCACTCTGCTCTGAGACTCATTCTCAGTAGCCCCTTCATGAAATCCTTCTCCTCCAAGTTCTCCTCAACCTAACATTCCTATGGCTGGTGCTAATCCCCCTCTTAACAGAATGGACAGCATAGTCGCTGCTAGATATGCTCCCTTAATCCTACCCCATCCTATGAATCCTCTCCCTGCTGGAGACTATTTGAAATACATGCCCAAGTTCACTGGAGAAGGGGACATAACTGCAGAAGAGCACTTGACTGCTTTCTACAGTTATGCAAACAACCTAAACATTGAAAATGAAGATGTCTGGATGAGAGTCTTTGTTCAAAGCTTGGATGGCAAGGTGAGGAAATGGTTTAGAGGATTGGCCCCGGGATCTATTGCTGGAATTGAAACCCTGGATAGTGTCTTCCTGAGGCAGTGGGGAGATAGGAAGGATTTCATGTATTACATGACAGAGTTTGGGTCTCTAAAGAAAATGGAAGGAGAGTCTGTCTCTGACTTCTCCAAAAGATTCAATAAAATGTAAAATAAGATTCCCACAGAGACAAAGCCCGTAGAAGCCTCTGCCCAAATATCCTATGTTGGTGCATTGGACGCTGATTTCTGCCTGCTATTGAGAGAAAGAAGAGACACCTCCTTATCTCAAATACAAGATGTGGTCGTAGAAGTGGAATCCAACATATTAGGAGATGACAGACTGAGGAACAAAGCTGACGCAGACAGAAGAAAGGGAAAATCTAAAGCCTCAACTTCTGGCCCATCGTTGCCCCACACTTAAGTGGATGAAATGACCAAGATGATGAAGTTTCTATCTGAAGAGATGGAGATATTGAAGGTGGAAAGGAAGAAAATGTTTAAGGGCCCGTAAAGTGATGAAATAAAAGGGGGTTTCAGATGGTATAATAATATTACTCCCCCGACTATACACAAAGAGAGGGGAAGAGACAGAGAAGACCAGAGAATCCAGGCCCCTTTTCAGAACAATTTGTTGGCCAATGAGGAAGAAAGGGAAGCATATGAGCTTGATCTTGAAATCCACTATTTAGAAGACACTCCCCCTTTTCTTCACCTGACTCAATCAGCATACGAAGAATCTCTCATGAACATTCAGCTAAATGAATTGAGCAAGGGAGACAAGGTTAGCGGCGGTCGAGGCAGGTATAACCTGAGGTCCGATAAAAGAACAACAGCACCTAATATTCCTGAGCGGTACATTAGAACAGAGAAACCTGCTAACGAAGTAGCAGATGCTCACAGAGGTAAGAAGGCTCAACCCCTCTCTCCCACTGTCCACAATCATGTTCCTGAAATAAGAGAAATTCCAAAGCCTATATCTTCTTTTAATTTCGAGCATGAAATTCAAAAGATCAGAATCCCCGTGCCCCTCACCGAGCTAATTAAACATGGGGAATTTAAAAAATACTTCTCTAAGATTTTACAGTATGAAGCCTCATACCCTCCCACAGACTCCATAAACCTCCAAGATGAAAAGCCTACAGTTGTCCTAGGTCCCATGGTAGAAGCAAGAGATGATTCATCCCCTCCCTTCTACACATCCTTGAACATACATGATAAAGTGCTGCACATCTACTTGATGGATTCAGGGGCTTCTCACAACCTCATGCCCAAAACTGTCATTGAAGAGTTAGGACTAGAAGTCACCCGAGCCTACCATGACACCTATTCCTTTGACTCCAGGAGAGTTCGGTGTCTTGGAGTTATTAAAGACCTGGTTGTGACCTTGTTTCAACTGCCCATGAAAGTGTGGTCATGGATATTGTAGTGGCCGATGTCCCCCCTAAGTTCAGTATGTTTCTATCAAGATCTTGGATAAAGAGACTGGGGGGAACCTTGCAGATGGACCTCACATATGCTACTATTACATTGTTCGAAGGAGAGCATAGAAGACTATACAGGGAAGCTCAACTGGCCTACATAATCAGTGATGAAGCCAACCCAACCAATCATCCTATTTTTGCCTTGGACACTGACTTAGGCTCCAGTTTACTGCAGCTCACCCATGCCCCTAAGCCTCCTCTAAAACTTAGAAAGCAGCCCACTATTTCCCCTAAGTTTCCTCCCTCCATCACCCCAATCTGGAAAATGTTTTTTGATGGAGCCTATTCCCGAGAAGGTGCTGGAGTTGGGGTGGTTTTTGTGTCACCTGCTCAAGAGACCACATCTCTGTCATACAAATTAGAATTTGAAGCTACCAACAATGTGGCAGAGTATGAAGCTCTTATCCTAGGATTAAGAGCCGCAAGGGAAATGGGAATCCAGGAGGTGGAAGTGTTCAGAGATGCAGAATTGGTAGTCCAACAGATCATAAGCGCTTATCAAGCCAAGCACCCTCGACTCAGGAGTTACATAAATGAGGTATGGGACCTAATTGATAGTTTCTTCTTAGCATTTAACATTTCTTTCATCCCAAGAGAGGAGAACACAGTGGCAGATTCCTTGGCTACATCAGCAAGCAATTTCAAGGTACCCTTGCCACCCAAGCTTATGTATGATGTAGAAGTAAAATACAGGCCCTCCATACCTAACAATGTCAAGCATTGGAAGGTGTTTGAGGATGATCTTGAGATCAAGAAATTCTTGGAGACTATCGAAGAGTTTTCAGAGCTGCATATCGATCAAGATTCTGTCTCTGAAGAAAGGTTGGATAGGGGTGAGTTGCTAAGTAAAATAGCAAGGCATGACATTATTCAATTGCCTAGCAATCACATTCCGAGGGGATTGGTCCCATTAGAGAGATTGTTTGATGGGAATGATGTGGCATTAAAAGGAAGAGTTTCAGGTGATGATTCTAACATAGCTGAATGCAACATTGGCACATCGGAGGAACCTAAGTTTGTCAGGTTTTCAAGGAGTTTGACCGAGGAACAGAGGGATGAATATACTAAGTTGTTGAAGGAGTTTGCTGATGTGTTTGCATGGACCTACGAAGACCTCAAGATGTATGACACATATGTCATTGAGCACAAAATCCCACTGAAAGAAGAGGCTAAGCCATTCAAGAAGAAGATGAGACAGATAAATCCCATGTTGCTACCTATCATGGAGAAGGAGGTAAAGAAGTTGTTGGATGCCCATATCATTTTCCCCTTGAGATATTCTGAGTGGGTAGCCAATTTGGTCCTGGTAAGAAAGAAAAGTGGAGAAATCAGACTTTGTGTTGATTTCAGGAACCTGAACAGAAGCTCAAGGAAAGACAATTATCCCCTGCCCAACATGGAACACATATTGCAGAAGATCACTGGTGCATCTAGAATATCCATGATTGATGGATTTTCTGGTTACAATCAGATATCAGTCATGCCCGAGGATAGGGAAAAAACAACCTTCACCACTCCTTGGGGCACATTCATGTACGCCAAAATGCCTTTCGGATTGATGAATGCAGGGGAAACATTTCAGTGAGCTATAGACATAGCCTTCATTGGGGAGAAGGACCAGTTTTTAGTAATTTATCTGGATGACATCATGGTCTTCTCCAGGACAGACAAGGAGCACTGCTGCCACTTGAAGAAAATTTTCCTGAAATGTCGAAGGTTTGGCCTATCTTTAAACCCCAAAAAATATTTGTTTGCTATGAAATAAGGGAAGCTATTAGGCCATATAGTGTCAGCAGAGGGAGTAAGGATTGACCCTAGCAGGGTAGAAGCACTTCAGAACCTGTCACTTCCCAGATCTAAGAAGGAAGTTCAAGCCTTTTTGGGGAAGATAAATTTTCTGAGGAGATTTGTCTCTAATTTTGCTGAGTTAGTGAAACATATCACAGCCATGCTCAGGAAGGGAAATGAACTGAAATGGACTATTGAACCTAGGGAATCTTTCACCCAAATAAAGAGAGCGCTGACTAAGGCACTTGTGCTAATCAGTCCTGATTATTCTAAAGATTTCCTGATTTTTTCTTTTGCTTCTTGTGATACAGTAGCAACAGTCTTGTTGCAGAGGAACGATCAAGGGAGAGAGCAACCTATTTCCTTCTTTAGTAAAGCATTGAGATATGCAGAACTCTGGTACAAGATCATGGAAAAGCAGGCTTATGCCTTGGTGAAATCTCTCAAAGCTTTAAGAGTTTATGTCTTGCACTCAAGGGTCACTGCGTATGTTCCTTCAGCCTCTCTGAAGGACATTCTTATACATCTTGACATAGATGGAAGGAGAGGTAAATGGATTGCCAGGATCCTAGAATTTGATCTGGAGATTAAGCCCACCAAATTGATAAAGGGGCAGGGTTTAGCTAGATTGTTGGCTGAGTCCAATTGCAAAGCTTTGGGGATTAAATCGTCAATGAGCAAGCCCAGTCATCCAGCAAGAGTTCCCAAGGTGCTTTACCGCTAGCAGCGTGCCCCTGGTACAAGGATATCTTGTATTTTCTGAAATAATTGAAGCCCCCTGATGGAATGGAAAAGGGCAAGGCAAGAGATCTAAATCTCAAGGCGGTCAAATATTATAGGATGATGTAGGTTGGATCACTGTAGCAGTTACGTCGTTTCTAATCAGTTCTTGTGATTTTCCCAACGCTGAGTGACTTGGAATTGGAGGATCCAGTCAAGTCCCCTTTCAGTTTCTTGAGACCCTGAACCAAGAGGATCTTGCATTCAGAGTCTTTCTTTTGCAAATTGTTGTAAGCCTGTTGCCCAAAGCCGTTTTTTCACCTTTCTTACCAAGTCTTCCACCTATTCACCTTTTAATCAACCCACTAGCTGAAGTTAGATCAAGACCTCCTTTGTTACTTATGTACCAGACCCAGTCCCTGAGTTAGAGTGATATCTCCTCGAGTCTTTATCTCCATTTGATCACCCCTTTATAAACAAATCATGACATTAAACTGATGGGTGTCGGGCTCTACTCCTACAAACAATCTAGGAGTGACTTCTGACGCTAACACTTACACCCTTACTAAATTCCTAGTTGAGTTCAATTTAGAAAGTTCTTAAAGGAAAGATTCCTTACTAAGTTAGTCATTCTATTTTTTCCTTATGTTTCCCTTTTTCTTTATGTTTCCCCTTTTCCCCTTAGTTTCCTAATTCTTTTAAGTTTATCTCTTTTCCCTTTTTATCTAAAACTCAAATTAGCAAGTGTAGAAAAATTACCTTTTACCCCTTTTTCTTTTTAATTAATAAATTTTAATTAGCATATGTAACAAAACAATCATTTCCCTTTTTAAAAAAAATGTAATCCCCCAAAGTAATTTGATTTTAATAAATTAATTGAATTTCTTACCCCCTTCTCATCACATGTTTAATGATGATTATATATTATATTATTATTATTTACCACAAGTATCACTTAGACCTAGATTTTAATTTCCTAGGTTGGGCGACATTTTTATTAGGGAAATTGTTAAGGCCGACTAGGATTATTCACTTACCCGTTGAAATCAGAACGTGCCCTTCAGGACGCACTAGGTTCTCCAAGGGTGCCACTCACCTTTTTTTGTTTTCCTTACGCGACGTGTCCTTCAGGACGCATTACGTGCTCCAAGGGTGCCACTCACGTATTTCCTTTTTCCTTGCGTGATGCGCCCTTCAGGACGCACTACATGCTCCAAGGGTGCCACTCACCTCTTCACTGACTTGGTAGACATAAAAAACCCCTGGAGTTAATACTCCACCAGGTGATCTTGTGGGAGGCTAAGGGCCTCTAAGGAATAAGACACCTTCCTTATTGCGCACCCCTTAGAATCACCGTGAGTGACTGTCACAGTCTACCCTCACGACATCGTAGGTCTTCTCAAACTAGGTAATCATTAACCTACAGTTCGAGCCACGGTGGGAGTGCTAGAAGGCTGTGGCAGGGCTGTTGTCAACACCTCTCCCTCAATGTCTCTAGTTATCATGTGTGACCTCTCTACTCCACATGTGAGTCTGGTTGGTGAGCTATCATCAGCCTGCATCATCAATGAATCATGTCAAAAATAAAATCAATCATCATAACATCTAATAAGATGTTCATATGTCATATCAACAATAATAAAAACCCAATAGTCCACTCCATGACTCGATCCAGAGTCCAAGGTGTTTCATCGATGCCTCTGCATCCTCGAGGTCCAAAGTCCTGCACACTCAGGAGAACCCAGTCCATAGAACCTGTGTATGTAAACACACAAAATAACATATCCATAATGCCTCATAATCATAATCAAATGACCAATAGTATAATAATCTAGATCACTTGCAAGCAAGTGTCCTCAAAGAATAAGTTCGATCAGTGCGCACAAGAGTTGGATGTTACATACACCCCCTCTTGATCTAAACTTCATCTTGACGTTTCACAGCATATAAGTGCCAAAATAATGTGTATCACAATATGATAAGTCTATCTATCAAACAAAAATGGAAACTGTTGGCGCATCTCATATGCATCCTCCTAGGTCGCCAATTGCGGACTATAGTTGTCCCACTGGACCTTGACCTGATCTACTGTTCGACGCCATAGATATCGAATGAAACGATCTAAGATGCAGATCGGCTCAGCCATGAGCGCCCCCTCATTTGATACCTGCAAGGAACTCATGTCAGTAACATTTGTAAGATTACTAATATAATGTCTCAAAACATATACGTGAAAAACATCGTGCATATGCATCAAAGAATCAGGCAAGAATAGTCGATAGGCCATGGGCCCTTTCCTCTCCACAATATCGAAAGGTCCCACAAAACTAGGAGAGAGTTTAGTTCCCTTTCCAAACTTGATCGAACTCTTATGCGATTTTACCCACAAGAAGACTCGATCACCAATTTCATAACTACAACCGACATGGTGTGCATCGACATAACTCTTTTGTCTATCCCGCGCTTAATATTTGATCCTTTGTCTTATTGTTTTCAATTGATATTCCATTTCTTGGATCTCTTATGGTCCCACCAGGACCCTATCCTCAAGACGATCCCAATGCATAGACGTTCGACACAGTCACCTATAAAAGAGCTCAAAAGGTGCCATCTTAATGGTGCTTTGGTAGCTGTTGTTATATGCGAATTCTACTAGTGGCAATAATTCTTCCCAAGGCTTCTCTTGGTCTATCACGTACATGCGCAACATGTCTTCCAAGATTTGTTTTGTTTGTTCAGTCTTCCCGTTAGTCTCTGGGTGATACGAAGTACTAAAGTTAAGTTGGGTTCCCAAGGCCTCTTGGAAACTAGTCCAAAATCGTCTGGTAAACATTGATCCTCGATCGAATATAATTCTCTTAGGCATGCCATCCAACCTCACAATCTCACTAACAAAAACTCTAGCTATTTCAGGTTCCTGATATGTCATAGGAATAGGAATAAAATGAGCACTCTTCATCATAGTGTCGACTACCACAAAAATTGAGTCATGTTGCCTTGTCATCAATGTCATTCCAACAATGAAATCCATTTAAATAACCTCCCATTTTGATTCTGGAATAGGGTGTGGCTGTATTAATCCTGTTGGATGGATATGTTCAGCCTTTACCTGCTAACATTCTAGACATTTGGCCAAATAGTTGACTATGAATGCCTTCATTCCCTTCCAAAAGAATAAGGGTTTAAGGTCTGCCCTCATCTTCGTGACCCCTGAGTGGGCCATGTACACTATTTTGTGAGCCTCGTTAAGGATCAAACTCCTCAACTCGTCGTTCGGTGGTACATAAATTCGATTTTTAAATCTCAAAAGTCCATCGTCGTTCAATGTAAATACTTCAAATCTTGGTGCCATAATTGTGTTTTGTTCGATAAAATCCTTGACCTCCTTGTACCAGTCATCGTCGCACTGTAAAGTTAGAATATTTTCACATAGATTTGTCTAAAGAGGTAACACCAAAAAGATGTGTGGTCTCTAACTTAATGCATCTGCCACTTTCTTCACTATTCCTTTTATGTAACTAATCTCGAATTCGTACTTGCTAAGAAATTCCGACCAATACCATTGTCGCGCGTTCAGGTCACTTTGTGTAAAGATGTGTTGTAGTCCACAATGGTCTGTTTTTAGTTCAAATTTTCATCCAAAAAGGTAGTGTCTCCAAAATATCAAGGAATAACAATGGCTAACAACTACAAATCGTGCGTCACATAGTTCTCCTCATGCCTTCTAAATTTCCTCGAGATGTAAGTGATCACTCGACCGTCTTGCATCAATAATATGCCTAAGCTTTCCTTGGATGTGTCTGTGCATACCAAGAAGTCCACATTGATGTCAAGGACTTTTAGTATCGGTGTTGTTGTCAATATCTCCTTGAGCCTCCAAAATGACTCCGTGCATTTCTCAGTCCAAACAAAATTCTTGTTCTTCTTCTGCAATTCCGTGATCGGATTTGATATCTTTGAAAATCCATCGACGAATCGTTGATAGTATCCTAGAAAACCTATGAAGCTACGCACTTCTGAGACATTCGTCAGCATAGGCCATTCCATAATAGCCTCAACCTTTTCTAGATCCACATTGATACCTTCGTCGGAGATGACATGCACTAAGTAGTGAATCTTTGATTGATAAAATGAGCATTTGGACAATTTCCCATACAATTTGTGCTCTCGCAGACACTGTAGTACCAAGTGCAAGTGCTCGTCATGCTCCTCCATCGTCTAAGAATAAATCAAAATATCATCAATGAATACTTGGACGAACTTGTCCAAGTAATCACGGAACACCCCATTCATTAAACTCATAAATACCCCTAGGGCGTTTGTCAGTCCAAACGGTAAAACAATAAACTCATAATGTCCAAACCTAGTCTTAAAAGCGGTCTTAGGGACGTCATCCTCATTGATCCGTAACTGGTGATACCCTGATTGCAAATCGATATTTGAAAACATTGTCGCACCCTTCATCTGATCGAACAGATCATCAATCCTCAACAACAGATACTAATTATTTATATTTGTTGTGTTCAATTGACAATAGCCAATGCAGAGTCTCCACGACCCATCCTTCTTTCGTATTAAAATAACTAGCGTGCCCCCTCGATGACACACTTGGACGTATGAGTCCCAGGTCTAGCAACTCCTTCAATTGCATTCTCAACTCCTGTAACTCTGAGGTCGACATCCGATAAGGTGTTCTTGCTATTGGTTCAGTCCCCGATTTCAGGTCTATGGTAAACTCCAATTCCCTCTCTAGCAGCATCCCAAGTAACTCCTCTGGGAAGACGTACACAAACTCTCTCACCATAGGAAGGTGCTATATACCTTCTGCTAATCCATTTTCTTTTAACGTAAGGATCACATAAAGATTACACCCCTTATGCATGGTATTTCGTAGCTGCAAGGAAGAGATGAACCTCAAGGAAACTCCCTTGTTCCGATCTATAATCATGCATCTTTGTCCCTCATCATCGACCAAGCTCAACCACTTTGTCGTATAGTTGAGTATCACCTCATGCTATTCCAACCAATCCATACCGATCACGATGTCATAAGATCCTAAGATTGTGACGTACAGATTGGCCTTGATGACAAACTCTCCCAGGTTAAGGGTACAGCCTATAACCTTCCCTCCAACCTTTTGTTTGGCTCCTGAATCCATCTCTACAAAGCCTAATTCATCCTATTCGACTGCCTTTACCTTAATCCTTTTTATCACTCCACCAGAAATGAAACTCTCGGTAGCACCGAGATCCATCAAAATACTAAGGGTCTGGTCAACGACAGTACCTGACATCTTGAGCACAGTCCACTAGTTCTCTTCCTGTCGGTTATTCACCTCTGCATGAATCCGATGGGCCTTGCCCAAATCTCCCACGGTAGTGGGTTTTGGCTGATCAAGATGCTCTAGTCCACTCCACTCGGCAGTTACGCTGGTAGTGTGGCTCCCCACACGTCCAACAACCCTCCTTCGGTCCAATACTCCTGGTATTCGAAGTAGAAGTTGACATCCCACCAGCCTAGAATCCTGGTCTGTTCTGTTGAACATGCCTAAATTGTTATTGTTGTGGTCGACGCTACTACTGATGTTTTGGTCCCCGGTAAGGAGTCCACTACTGAGGCGTTGGTTGCTGAGGTATAGTGAAAGTGAATCCTCTCTGGAAGCAATGATACCCTGGTGTCTTTCTAGTTGGTGTATGATGTTGTTGCACACCAAATGACACCTTCCCTGCTAGTATCATTGGAGTCCTGCTCTGACCCCCACTGATAAGATCCTCCTCTGTTATGAAGGCGTTCTGGATGACATCATGCAAGTTTCACAGCATCAGAATCCAAACCTTTGCATGAATAATGAAATTAAGGCCAAACAATAACCCATTGACCTTAAGTTTCTCGGTATTAAGGTGCAGAGCATACCACAGAAACTCCATAAAATGGGCCTCGTACTCGGGCACCATACGACCGCATTGTCTCAAGGCATTGAACTCGTTTAGATGATGCTCAATGAATTCCTCTGATAGGTGCCCCTCTTGGAACCGTTCCTCAAACAATTCCCATGACATGTCATCGACGATCATGTTCAATTGGGGCAGGAGAGTATTCCACCATAGAAGATCTCTCCCCTTAAGTTGAAAGACTGCCATGCATACCTTCATGTTGGAGGTATATTCACGAAGTACAAATCACATCGCCATATTCTCCAACCATCCCTCGGCGACTGCGCCATCCGGGGCACCAAAGAACTCCAGAAATTTGACCTTCTCGAGTTCGCAGTGAATGCTACCAGTATCGACCGGAGCATGCAGTTGACCCTAAGGGGATGTCGACGCCCTGGCCTCATCTATGTACAAACGACTGATCACTACCTTATACATGCGCTGAAAGGACCTCATCAACCCAACCACATCACCCACCAGTATCTTCTCCTGCCCGACAACCTGTTTGTCTCCCTAGGGGTTAGATCCCTCAGGCGTGGATGCTACTGGAGGCATTGCACCTCCTTCCCTAGCACCCCGTTGTGTGCCTCCGTGGCGTCCTCTAACCATGATTGTCGGCATGAATACAAGTAAACTTATTTTGCAACATTATAATCAAATATCGTATCAACGAAATCAATATTGTTCCCAAGTCGTGGGTTGAACCCACTCTAATACCATATGTAAGGACCCCAATTGTTACGACTACAAGAGAAGCAAAAAGTGAATATATATATATATATATATATATTCACTAAAGTGAATATATATATATATATATATATATATATATATAGTTAGTATATATATATATATATATATATATATATATATATATATATATATATATTAGGATATTAGGCAAGAAGGCAACGACGACAAACAGTTGAACCACACAACCTGAAGATGAACACAAGCACATAGATAAGGCAACAAACAACTACGACTCAACACACTAGCACAATGATCAACTGGGAGAAACATGCGTAAATCAAAAGATAGAAACAACTACCCTCCGAACACAGAACATGACAATGCTTACAGGCTAAGGAAAACATCCACAATCCCGATACAATGGCCTCGATGACCAATAACTAGAACCTTTATGGTGCGCAAACCTAGCGCATGAAAGCGTTACATCCCAAGCACCAAAAACAAACTACAATGAGAAAACGCCCAGAATGGGTAGGATAGAATCCGGTCAAGTTATCATTCGCCTCTATTCATTAAGGCGTGCAATGATCCCCTCATCAAGAATCATGTCGTCACACGACAATAGGCACAACAGTAACCCATGAGAAACACGACATAACTAGACCAAACCCAAGAATATTAAACATGCTAGAATATCGAATAACTGTCAACCACAAGACGAAAAACAACCCAAGCACTCAAATGACAAGTCAACAAGACACAAGGGAAACTAACAATTATAACAATCATATCACACGCTAAATTCTTGGTGCATAAGGTCTAATGAAAAAATACATCAATTAAAATATGTGAAGCGCCATCTTATGAATACTCGCAAGAATCCATTCTACAATAACATGAGGCAATAAAATCCTCTCTCTTTCTTCTCAAGTCAATATTAATTAAATAAGATCTTATTACCAAGGTCTCATTCCAATCATCAACCCTAACATATGACTCCTGGTAATCCTAAGTTAACTCCTCCAACCGTATCATTCTTATCGTTTTCGATAATATTCATTGTCCAATCAATGTAAGTACTAAGGGTATAAATTGCTAACTAAGAAAAATTACAATTTATAATCTATGAAACAAATATAATCTATGAAATAAGTAAAATAACTTTGCCATATAATGAAGCCCTTTTTAAACTGAAAACAATCTAATACAATTTCATTCTATGGAACTGCAGATAGTAATACAATACAGTCGTTGTTTTTAAGGTGTGTGTTAGCTAACCAAACATATCCACTAAATCATAAATACATTCGCTGGCAACTATAAAGGATAAAAATATGCTCATTATGAATAAAATCACTCACAAGCGGTTGTTCATTGTAAATTCTACCAAAGTTGTTCATATAATCAAGACTTCTATCTACGCGGCCAATAAACATTAAACTGTCGACATATTAAAACTGTCAAAGACGTAGATACCAATATGAGTAAATCGTTGATCCTAATTTTAGTAAATCTCTGGCACATAATAAATAATCACGCTATTATAAATATCTCTACATATATCCCTGTGTACAATACATTGTTACTACTAAAATTTTGCAAGTGTACGTCTCACACACATTAAATAACCATGCTATCATAAATATATCTACATATATCCCTGTGTACATTACATTGCAATTACTAAAATTTCTATCACTCAACTGCTATCACCGAAGTGGCTGCATAAAATCGCCGACCCAAATGCATTAATAGCTATATAAAATGTTATAATAAAATGGTATGTTTTAGAACGCTATATTAAAATGCAGTGTATTAAAACACTATCCTTATACGTGTACACACAGAGTGAATAAAAGGAGAATGTTTTCATGTGATGCAATGCGAATCGTTGCAGAGTATAATAAGGTTGTGTGTGAAATGGATTATTAAATATATTCACGGTAATTACAACATAGCTATACAATATCGTTATACATTAGGTATCAATTGGTACATACCATAGCTACCCATTAGTAATTACTACTCGTCCCAACAGTTTCGTTGGGATATCATTGAAATATTCATTGGGATAGCCAAGGAAAAGGGGTTGGGATAATTTAATGGGAATGCAGTTAAATAAATAAAACATAGGCATATAAAAACGAAATCGGATATTAACACAACCATTGATAGTGACAATAATGAAGTCATTGGCAGGGTGTGTGTGGTTGGGGAAGTCTAAAACATTTCCATGCAATTTAATGGGTGTAAGTGAGCTGTGTTTGGCCAATTAAAAACGCATGGTAAAAATTGCCAGCAAATGCAATAAAACACAGATAAAAATTCATGTTTGAAAGTGTTGAAATGCAAAGGGTAAATGCCATCAAATAATTCATTGAGTTAACATCAATTCACTAGTTTTCATCCATAAAAATTTCTAAGTTTTAGCAACAAAATTTCTCGGAGTTTAACATCAAGTTCGTTGGGTTTAATCAATAAAAATTGTTGAGTTTTACCAACCAAAATTTTGTTGAGTTTAACATCAAGTTCGATATCAATAAAAGGTAAGGAAAACACTGTCATGAAGATTCAAACTTAGTCATAAGATATAAAAGAAAACGTTGTCCAAGGAAGGGTAAATTAACAGTCTATAAATGTATAAACCAAGGGTAAAGTTGCAGGGTAAAATTCGCCATTTAAAAGTAATAATTTGCAGAGGAAAATCGCAGGCCAGATGTGTTAAAACATAAGGTAAAATCGCCTTCAAAATATATTAAAATTTAGAGGGAAAATTACAGTGGAATGTATTGAAACACAATCCATAGATAATTAGAAACATGGTCATTACATTCACAGAGAACGAAGATGAACGATACACATAGGTATCCAAATGCAAGAAGGCGTAAGACAATCAATCAACCATGAACAATCAATAGGGGTAGACATCTGGGCAATACTATCCTTTGCTCATCATCCATGCACAAAAAAGCAGGGCATTAGGATCTATAGGTCTATTAACATTGAAGTGACGACCGTCAATCCAGCTCTTGGCTGACTTCGCAAGCGTAGACTGATGATCTAGGGATGAGGACGAAAGATAAAACATAATATCTTCATAATAATCATTAAAACCAATAGAACAGTCATAGCAATCAGGGATCGGTTTCCAAGGGAATCAATTCAATGCAGCGAGCGTAAAACTATGATGACTTTAAGTTCTCGATTAAAAACACTAAGTAAATACTTTTTTTATACAATAGAAGTACAGTAATGGAAGCACAAGATCAATATTAATCTACCATTCAAAATAAAAGTATGTGTACCATAGCCCAAGGTGACATCTCTGAGTTGTTGTCTTGTGCACTCCGTCCAACTCCCACTTGCCAACCGACATGACTTTACCGATACCTCCCAGGGAATGATAGGGGTACTCTTATTCCCCCTTATCCCTTGAGCTGCAAAGGGGCCACACACTCTAAACTAAAGAACAACTAGCATCCAGTTCACCTCGCAAGGTCGAGCTACCACTCGTTACCCGAGCTAGGTATCCCAACTCCCACAAGATAAGTCAGTCAAGACAAAAATTCTGCAGCATAACATTACGCATAAAGGAAGAGATCCATACTCCTCCTCCTCCATCCTTTTTATAGAGTTTCTAAGTAATTTCTTTCCCAATTTCCCATTTAATTTATTTTTTCTTAATTTAATTCAGAAAAACCTCCCCCGTACACATGTCACCCATCCCCCTAGTTGCACTAGAAATTAATTTCACTAATTATTTAATTACTCCTATTTCCCTCACCCACCTAAAAGTATTCCTAAAATCATTCCTAGGTGTCCCCAAATTCCCTTACACATTTTAATGGCTTACGCCCTTACTAAATTCCTAGTTGAGTTCAATTTAGAAAGTTCTTAAAGGCAAGATTCCTTACTAAGCTAGTCATTCTTATTTTTCCTCATGTTTCCCTTTTTCTTTATGTTTCCCCTTTTTCCCTTAGTTTCGTAATTCTTTTAAGTTTCCCTCTTTTCCCTTTTTATCTAAAACTCAAATTAGCAAGTGTAGAAAAATTACCTTTTACTCCCTTTTCTTTTTAATTAATAAATTTTCATTAGCATATGTAACAAAACAATCATTTTTCTTTTTAAATTTAATCCCCCAATGTAATTTGATTTTAATAAATAAATTGAATTTCTTACCCCCTTCTCGTCACATGTTTAATTATGATTATATATTATTATTATTATTATTATTATTATTTTACCACAAGTATCACTTAGACCTAGATTTTAATTTCCTAGGTTGGGCAACATTTTTATTAGGGCAATTGTTAAGGTCGACTAGGATTATTCACTTACCCGTTGAAATCACAACGTGTCCTTCAGGACGCACTAGGTTCTCTAAGGGTGCCACTCGCCTTTTTTTGTTTTCCTTGCGTGACATGCCCTTCAGGATGCACTACGTGCTCCAAGGGTGCCACTCACATCTTTCCATTTTCCTTGCGCGACGTGCCCTTCAGGATGCACTACGTTCTCTAACGGTGCCACTCACCTCTTAATTGACTTGGTAGACATCAGAAATCTCTGGAGTCAATACTCCGCCAGGTGATCTTGTGGGAGACTAAGGGCCTCTAAGGAATAGGCCCCCTACCTTATTGTGTGACCCTTAGAATCATCGTGAGTGACTATCGCAGTCTGCCCCTCACGACATTCTGGGTCTTCTTGAACTAGATAATCATTAACCTATAGTTCGAGCCACGACATGAGTGCTAGTAGGTTGTGGCAGGGATGTTATCCACACCTCTCCCTCAACGTCTCTGGTTGTTGTGTGTGACCCCTCTACTCCACATGTGAGTCTGGTCGGCAAGATATCGTTAGCATGCATCATCAATGAATCATGTAAGAAATAAAATCAATCATCATAACATCTAATCAGATGTTCATATGTCATATCAACAATAATCAAAACCCAATAGTCCACTCCCTGACTCGATCCGGAGTCCAAGGGGTTTCATCGATGCCTCTGCATCCTCGAGGTCCAAAGTCCTACACACTCAGGAGAACCCAGTCAATAGCACTTGTGTATGTAAACACACAAAATAACATATCCATAATGCCTCATAATCATAATTAAACAACTAATAGTATAATAATCTGGATCACTTGCAAGCAAGTGTTCTCAAAGAATTAGTTCGCTCAGTGCGCACAAGAGAGGGATGTTACAAAAACCGATAAATATACACACAATAAATCAAATAAGCTCATGAAAGACACTGATCACATGACATAAACACCAAATGTGTACAGACCTTCCACGTTCCTCCCAACCATAGACTAGACTACTCATAATCTTAGCAGTGGGTAACCCCCGAGTTGGGGCTAAATTCTACCAGGGAAAAGGGAGTGCTAAGCGAGTCTAAGGTCCGATAATTTGCAAAATCGTCCAGTCCAAGTGCCCAACTATTGCAACTAGCCTACAATATCTCATTCCCCACATGCCTATCCTACCCTAGGAAGTGTGCCCCTTCTTTTTTCAATAGTCCCTCGACTGCCCCACTTCCCAAGGGGGGCACCTATTCTTTTAGCCTTATCACAACATGCCATAGTCTTATCAGTTATCTAATGGATTTGGTAATTAGGCTGGGCCGATGTCACAACATAATATGATTCCAATCATTACCTATCTCATATAACATAGGGCCTTCATACTGTACTCCATCACCAACTAATCTACACCACCAAAGCCTATTAAGTGATTTATAACATACCACAAATTCACTTTTTATTTCTTAAAATTTGTTTGTTAAAAATTACTATTTATTAAAATTTTCAAATAATTTTTAAATTATTATTATTATTATTATTTCGTTTTAAAAAATCTATTTTCTAATTCATTTTCAATCCACATTTTAGTTTAAAAGCTTACTTCTTTTGACGTTACATATCTTCTTTTGATAGACATATATCATTTACTAATTTTTATTATGTTTTATTTATTTATTTTCTTGATTTAGTTTTACTTACTATGAACTTACCATAGGCGCAGTCCAATTGTTCTACGTGTTGGTATTTTTCTAGTGATATTTTCTGTTTAATTTTACCCAAAATCTAGCGAGAAATTGTTGGATTTGCATATTTGAGTGATTAATTCTGTATAATTAAAGTTCCCCGGGGGTTTTTCAGCACGCTGAAACCAAATTTATGTTGTTGAATTCTGACAAAAAAACAAAACTTAAAACACTTAGAGAACGCCCTTACAATCAATTAAACTTATTTTTCTTATACTTTTTAAAGTTTATATATCATAGATAAATTAAAATTTACCTTTTAATGTATTTTTCACAAGTAGAGTAAATACCCATCTTATTCTTAATTATCAAGCCATATTCTATTTAACATTTTAATAAATTTTAAAACTCCTAATATGAATAAAAATAAAATAATATCACTTAAATAGTATTGATCATAAAAATCAATAATTACATAAAAATTTAAATATCTTAAATTTTGAAATTGAACAATTATCATGTAACTATTGTTACGAGATATTTTCCACAAGTAATATGGGAGTTCATCCATGATCACAATTAAAACCAAATTAGTATAGGAAGTTTGTCTCTCATGCATGATTGTGTCTTTCACGCTATCACCTTCTCCATCCTTCAAATTCACATGAAATTTTATCTTTACATACTACAAAATTCCATAGGAAGATAAGGACTCCTACCCATACTACTATGGGTACAACAAATTCCTCCTTGCTTTCACATGGTTTAGGGACCAACAACCTACCCTTTCGATTCACCTCTCCCCTTTGTCATCATGTAGACATACTACACAATTTTTTTGGAGAGTAAGGGCTCCTCTCTATACTTTTGTGGCTACTACAAATGTTTTTTTATTTCATGTGGTCTAGGAACTAGGACCATGCTCCTTCAATTTGCCTTTCTTCCTCATCATCATGTACACATGCTACAAAATTTTGTAAGAGGATAAAAATTCGTCCTCATATTCCTACAGTTATTACAAACACCCCATAACTTTTATGTGATCTAAGAACTAACAACATGCTTCTTCATTTCACTCCCCCCTTATCATCATGCAAATATACTAAAAAGTTTTGTAAAAAGATAGGAGCTTCTTCCCATATTTATGTGGCCATTACAAACACCTCATTTTCATGTGGTATAGACACCAACATAGTACCTCATTGCTTTCATGTGGTATAGACACCAACATAGTACTTCCTCAATTCACCTCTCCCCCTCATCATCATGTAAATTTTTTGAATTTTTATTTATAATATTTTTTTAACTTTACACATGGCTTAATTTCACTTCCCCGACCATTTACATCAAAATGTGTAAAATGCGCATGATGGGTATCGTTTGTCACCCCTACATCGTCCCTTTAAGCATAGTTTTACTTGGAAAAATCAAAACAATCATTTAAAATCTTTTCATATGTGACTGTTGTTGTTTTTTTTATGGATAGACAACAAGCTTGACTACACAATCAAACGTGAAGAAAGTAGAATTGTTTAGCATTTTGTTGATTTATCATTGGGAGAAGATTGAGATTTTTATTTGAAAAGTTTTCAATGTGGACCCATGGGGATTTCGTACTGTTTAACGTTAACCCATGGGGATTTGGTAGAGATAGATGTCATTGGTATTATACTCTCGAACGAGGTTGTCATTGGTATTGGTATTGGTATTGGTATTGGATTTCGTAGGGATTTTGTAGTGTTTAACGTTAACCCATGGGGATTTGGTAGAGATAGATGTAGTTGGTATTATACTCATGGAGATTATCATTGGTATTATCATTCGAACGAGGTTATGTCATGATAACATGTCATGGAGATTGCATCACTCATGGAGTTGAAACCGTTCAACTCATGGTTAAGGTGAATATGAACTATATATATATATTTAATATTTTTAAAATTTTAATATTTTAAAATTTTAAAATTTTAATTTTAATATTTTAAAATTTTAATTTTAATATTTTAATATTTTAATTTTAATTTTAATTTTTGAGTTAATATTTTTTTTTATAAAGATATAATTTATAAACATTTTAAATAATGATAATAGATTGATTATATATGTGTGAGATTATTATTTTCCATTATTTTGTTATGTGGAAATGTAAATGTTATATCTAAAGATAAAATGAATGGTGAATATTTGGTTATGTGGAAATGGAAATGTTACATCCAAACGTAAAAGGAATGGTGAATATGTTTTAAATGTGAGAATGTTTTTTGGAGTTTTCAGAGGCAATTAATATCCACCCAAGAGTATTTATTGTATTATGTGGTATGATATGTGCCATTAAATGTATATGTATCGTTATTCAGAAATACATACTATTTTAAATTATAGAAAATTATTTGCAACTTAGTACATAAGTTATATGGTTTTAAAAGGGTTTCTTCACATGATTCTAGAAATGTTTTTAATCATATAACACATTAAACATTGGAGTCATCTTCTCAATCTTGAGAGGTAGTTTGAATCGACCTTGAGGGGATTGTAGATAGAAGGTATTGTTATGCACTTAGGAAACTATAATCTTGTTATCTCAATTTTGGGTATACTTTGTACATATGCTATCCAAACCTTGGTGGAATTGCTGTTAGAATTAATGATTAATTTATGGTTGGTTGAAGATTTGTAGGAGGCTGTTGAGATATCTTCTCAACCACTCCCTCCTAATATGGAATCAGTTGAATCTGTATCCAACTATATATGTGCGTATGTGTGTGTGCAATATATTGAATTATTGTGTGTTATTCATGTGCGTCTATGCTCTCATGGATTTTAACTTGGTATCAGAGCTAAAACAACCCTAACTCTCTCACGAGAGGGGCTGGAATATGAGAGATTGAGAGCAGATCTGATTTTCTGTACATATGAGAGTGTTGATTTTTTAGTGTAGTGTGTGTTTTACGTATATTTTGTTTGCGTGAAAGGAACTGTCTGAGGATCTCTAAAATCTTTAGAGCAGACGTTTCATGAGTGCCCAGAGATCCATGCTATAGATCCGCTGATTCAATTTTTGGCAGAAAGAGCCTCCATTGGAAGATTTTCGCTTGATTAGAGAAGCCGTCATTGCTATTGGAGAGATAGCTGCTAGCCGTTTGCTTTGCAATCGATCTTCACTAGAATTGAGGGATCGCCTTCCCTATTCACATCCGTGAAGGAGCTGAGAGGTCCCTGTTCAATCGGGATCGTTTCCTCAAGCTTTAAGAGCGCGGAGTCTGAAACCTATGCCTGGGACCCGTGTAGAAGTCATCACTCAAAACACTGGCGTACTCAGATGTAGGAAAGGGAGACAAGGTCGTTGCTAGATTCCAATTTTGTAGAGAGCCCAGCACCACCATTTCCCTCAGCGATTTCAGTGGCTTGGAACTGCATCTAACATCAAAGTATGGCGTGGCTGAAGGTTTCCTTCATTATGAACGAAAAAAAAAAGAAAGGATTATTATTAATTGGAAGCCGCTGTAGATGGCATGTTTCATACTGATATATATATATATATAGTTATGTGTGGTGTGCTTAAAGTTTTTATATATTTACGTGTTGTGCAAGTATGTGTGAGTTACAATTTAGTGAGTTTGAGAGATTATGAATTCAATGAATATGCATTGAATATTGTATGAGATCTTGGAATTTGAAACATATTGAATTTAGTCAACTCAATGTGTCAAGAGCAAAGATTGTTAGAATTGACTACTCTAACAAGTTGCAGGTGCAGAATGAAGATCCAAGATGATGAATTCAGATCTTGTGTGAGTGCTACTTATGTTGTAAAGGAAGTAGGAACTCTTGTATCTTGATATATGCTGGCAGCCCCGGTTTCAAGAACAATTGTTCTTATTGGAAGTCACCTTGTATAATTGAATGTTGAGGACATTCCGTATCCAATCTTCTCTTCTAGACACTGAAGGATAGCTGAAAGCAAAAAGACAACAGATGGAGGCATGTTCATAGAATGCATCAATAATTGACATATTTTATCACGGAAGCCTCGATGAGCCGAGTTGTCAAATTTTCTATTGTACAAGTTCATGAATGATGGTCTGAAGCATTTGTGCTTTAAATGAGTTGAATGGTAAGCTCGAAGAAGAGGAAGAGAAAGAGCGCAGTCCAGAGGCATCAGAGTGGGTGTAGGAGTTGATGAAGACCAGATCAGACAAAGATCTATGTTGTGATTTGAGAATTGTAATATGTGGTTTATTTGTAATGTAATCATTAAGGGAGGGTGTTAGAATTAATGATTAATTTAGGGTTGGTTGAAGATTTGTAGGAGGCTGTTGAGATATCTTCTCAACCACTCCCTCCTAATATGGAATCAGTTGAATTTGTATCCAACTATATATGTGCGTATGTGTGTGTGCAATATATTGAATTATTGTGTGTTATTCCTGTGCATCTATGCTCTCATGGATTTTAACTATTGCTTCAAACTCGGATTTTCAAATTTGGATGATTGTGAATCTTGTTTTTACCTTTGAGGTGGTGGATAGTAGCATCTTACTTTTTACCCTATTACACATAGACATGTTTTTTTAGTAAGTTTTCACTAATCATGATGTAGAAAGTATGCCACTCTACTTATCTAGGTCTCCTTGTCAATGCCTAGATTGGAAGATGAGACAATAGACATAGAGAAAGGAACTTTGTCCTCCACTTCCCCTCACTTGTTTGTACTAGCCTTTGAGATGTTTCCTTAACGATAGGTAACAACATGTGACTAAGAATACTTTAAACTTGGTGGGGGGGTTAAGAATGCCTTGCACTCACTAACTCAGTAAGTCTCCTTTCACATATGAATCTTTTCGATTGCATATTCTTGTTTACTAACTCATATATAGATATTTTCTCTCTTTGAATTAAAATTTGTCTATAGTTTTCTTCTATTTATGTTTATTTTTAGTGTTTGGATAATCTAAATAATTTAAATTGCAAAGTTGATAGTAGTTTTTATTTACCATATGCATTTAACAAGTGATCTTAAATTTGGAAAGGACCATATCCTTTAACAATCTACAATTTAGTTGAAGTGTATCTCCTCATAAATCTACTTTATATTTTTCGTGCAAGTTTACTTTCATCTTTTCTATCTAGTTCTAATGAGA